>CM034708.1:182836564-182866603 GCA_020142125.1 Phrynosoma platyrhinos | reverse complement strand
CACACCCATATTTGCCACCACCTTTAGTTGGGTGTGTCTTCACACCATGATTCCCATTTTGTCTGCGTTTTGGTCCCAATTAGAGCTTTCCAAGAAAGATAAGTTCACTTCAGGTTCACCATAAATCAGAAATGACTTGAAGGCACACAACAACAAACCAAATAAATTATAACAGGTTAGAATCAAAGCATGTTAAAAATTAGCACAGCAGAGGCCCTCTAGATGTTGTTGGACAACAACTCCAAATGTTCTCCTTTATTGGCTATGTTCATTGGGGCTTATGGGAGTTGCAGTCCAAGAATATCTGAAGGGCTACATAATTATTTCCCTGCTTTACAAGAGCACAGCCTTTCCTACAAACCGAGCAGGTTAAAAGCCTGTGTCCAAGAGTTACTTGGTACTGGATTCTAGACTACCGGTATCCCTAATAACCACCATCTTGTAACACCAATGAAAGCTGTAATTTCTGTTCCAGGGAGCAACTGGCATTGCAGAAGGTGAAGACCCCAGCTTTTGGCTCATTTTAATCACTCTGGATGTGAATTTCTCCTCAGCAATTCTCCTACCTTTCTGGAACAGGAAAGATTCTGCTAAATCTAAATTCTCTAAATAGGTACTAGGAAAGAAGTTCTTGATGGGTCCCCTCCATGTAGCTTACTCCCATGTAAGTATGCATAGGATAAATTGCATGCAGCTTTTATTATTCCTGGGAAGGTTCAATGAAAATAGATGCCTTAGTATTTCTTACTCCTTGATCATTTTGTGCATGTCTGATTGATACTTCCTAAGAAGGTTCAACAAGATAGGAGTTTTGCAGGCCCAATTTTGTGAGAGCCTTCAGCCTAGTCACTGGGGTTCAAGCCCCCTCTGCCCCCCATCCCCATTCAGGGGTCTATGGGTAATTTTGCTCGCCTGTTGCAGCAAGCACAAGAAGTCTTGAAGCACCTTCAAATACTTACAAATTTAATATGCCCTACGTTTCTGTGGACTATAGCTTGCTTCATCTGATGCATGAAGTGTTATCCTGAGAGAGAGGTCCAAAACACATTGCAGAAATAATCCAGTTTGAGACTGCTTTAACTGCCCTGGCTCAATGCTAGAGAATCCTGGGAACTGTAGCTTATTGTGGCACCAGAGCTCTCTGACAGAGAAGGCTAAATATTTATATCTCTGGTCCAAAACATACTGCAGAAATAATCCAATTTGAGACCGCTTTAACTGCCCTGGCTCAGTGCTAGAGAATTCTGGGAACTGTAGTTTATTGTGGCACCACAGCTCTCTGACAGAGAAGACTAAATAGTTCACAAAACTACAGTTCCCAGAATTCCCTAGCATTGAGCCAGGGCAGTTAGAGGTCTCAAACTGGATTATTTCTGCAGTGTGTTTTAGACCAGAGATATAAATACACACACAGATGATTTTTTTAGAAGGAGAGGTAGGACTATTTATTGATCTCTGCTGTACCCTAAAGGCACCAGATCCTGTCTGATCTTGAAAGCTAAGCAAAGTCAGCCCTGGCTAGTACATGGATGGGAGACCACCAAAGACTACCAGGCCATATTTCAGAGGATGGAACTCACAAAACCACCTCTGAGTACTCCTTGCCTAAGAAAAAACTGCAAAAGTAATGAGGTTGCTCTAATCAACAGGTGACTTGAAAGCACAGACACACATTGTGCCCCTGCCTTTCCTACAATTTCAGTTCAGAAAACTAATAATGTGGCAGATGTAAGCTTTTCATTATTTTTCCACTAGAGGGTGCCATTGATATAACTCGAAAGCAAGCATGACCAACTATTACTAAGATGGGTATGAAGCTCCTTTGTATACCAGAAGCCCTCCCAGCAGCTTTTTAGCCTGTTTTTCTTTCTCTATGCTCACAGAACTGTTCTCTAAAGACAATGGAGACTCTCTATGATGAAACAATGGTTTGCTTCACTTGCAGCTAGACAATCCTCCAAATCTGGAGCATAGCCGGTGAAAAGACATAATGTATAAAAGAAGATCAAGTAGACAGACTGAGGCTTTCTTCTGTTGATGCTTCAAAATAATTATGCTTTTATTTATTTTTTTCAAAGGCCCTTACAAAATAGACAATCGCTTTTTCCCTCTCAAAAAGACATAAAGTAGTCCAACAGCATTTTTGCGACCAGTTGGGAAACAGAAGTTTCTGGCATAAACTTGCAAGGCTTACAGCTGTTTCAAATCTGCGTTCCATTCAGAAATTCAGCAATTGCTGCCATCCGACCTCATGGAAATACAGCATTGTGGAAAGCTGCACCTGCTAAATGTATTATGCAATATTACCAAGTGTGGGTTTTCCCAAATAAAGCCTAATACTATATCACTCATGTTGAAATATCTCACCAAGTCTCCTGCTGGCCTTCACATGGCTCAGCCTAGAAGACAATGCACAGGAATCAAACCCACACTTTACAAACTTCTTCTCCTTCATTTCTCGAGACCAGGTTTTGATTCTTCAATTGGCCATAGAAACCCATTGGGTGCTCTTGGGCAAGTCACTCTCTCTCAGCCTTGAGGTATTTAACAGGTGGGGGGATGGTTGTGAGGGCAAACATTTTGTCCAAAATCACCAATACAGTTTTTTTAAGACAGTCAGTGGGGCTTGGAGCTTCAAGCATTGCACTTTTCCTGCTCCTAAAAAGCAGTACCTATGCCACAAGAAATTGCCTTAGATAGTCTTTGAGTCTTGCTTGAAATTGCTTTATAGTCTTTGAGTCTTGGACTACAACTCTGGAGACCACGGTTCAATTCCTGACAAGGCCATGAAACTCACTGGGTGACCCTGGGCAAGTCACATGCTCTCAGCCTCAGGGGAAAGCAATAGCAAACAACCGCTGAACAAACCTTGCCAAGAAAACCCCATGATAGCTTCATCTTAGGGTTGCCATAAGTTGGAAATGACTTGAAAGCACACAACAGCATCATTCCATAACTTATCTAATCTTTGTCTTAGGCTGCATCTATACTGCAGAATTAATGCAGTTTAACTGCATTATTTTTGCAGTGTGGATGCAGCCTTAAGCTGCAAAATTAATGCAGTTTGACACCACTTTAACTGCCATGGCTCAATGCTATGTAATCTGGAGAATTGTAGTTTTATGAGACATTGTGCGGGGATGCAGACGGGCAGCCATGGGCCGTCCTGAGAAGCAGAGGATTGAGGCCGAGGCTGCCCCATGCCTCGGCCCCAATCCACCCTTTTGGCAACTGGGAAAGGAGCGCCAAAATAGCGCTCCTTTCCCAAAGTGCAGAAAGGGCGCCACAAGAGCCACCACACGGCTCTTTTGCACCTCTTCCAGTGCAGTGTGTAAAAATGCTGTGCCAGAAGGATGTCATCAGAGCGCTTGCTGTGTGCAACGGCGGGCGCTCTGATGACATCCTTGGGAAGGAGTTGGGGCATCCGGCTACCCCTCCCCTTCCCTGGCTCCAAGACAGCGCTTTGCGCTATCTGCACAGCCCCTTAATCTTCTTTCTCAGAGATCTCAGATGCAACAATCAACTACAATTCACAGAATTCTACAGCACTGAGCCATGGTAGATAAAGTGGTGACAAACTGGATCATTTCTGCAATGTGGATGTAATCTAAAAGTCATCAAATTATAGAGTTGGAAAAGACCCCAGGGGTCATCCAGTCCAACCCCCTGCTGCCATGCAGGAACTCTCAATCAAAGCACCCCCAACAGATGGCCTCTGTTTAAAGATCTCTAAAGAAGGAGACTCCATCACACTCCGAGGGAGTGTGTTCCACTGTCAAACAGCTCTCACTGCCAGGAAGTTCCTCCTAATATTGAGGTGGAATCTCTTTTCCTGTACTTTGCATCCACTGCTCTGTTGGGATTTGTAGTCAAAGTGGAAACGTACAGATTTGGGAAAATTCTAGCTGTGAAAGTTTTAGCCTGCAGATGGATTACACGAAAACAACATAATCAAGGTCAGTGTGTGTCTGGGAACACAGGATACAAGAGAAAACAAATTAGGTCATCAGAGTGTGTGAGAACCATTGGTCACATGACACAAGACACAGGAAGAAGGCTGGGTTTAGAAGCTGTTTAGCAAATGTCTATAAATGGTATCAACCTGGGGGTGGAGTTTTTGCTATTGCCTTGAGTGGATTGCTGGGATTGGCATGGAGTTTCCTTTGTTTTCTGCCTGCTAATGGATGTCCTACAATGTAAATAGTTATCTTGTTAATTCTGCAACTGAAGAATAAAGAACCTTCTTTTGAAGAGAATTTGATCTTTGGTCTGGTTTCATGGAAAGCTGCAAGCTGCAGGGAGCTACAGATCCAGAGATGTATGTAGCTGGTGAATGGCAGTCCTGCACACACTCTGCATACTCTCACCATAATTCAACACTATTCTCTGGAGCAGCAGAAAACAAGCTTGCTCCATCCTCATTCATAGATTCATAGAGCTGCAAGAGACCTCAAGGGCCATCCAGTCCAACCCTCTGCCATACAGGAACTCACAATCAAAGCACCTGCAAGAGAGGGCCATCCAGCCTGTGTTTAAAGACTTCCAAAGAAGGAGACTCCACCATTCTCCAAGGGAGTGTATTCCACTGTCAATCAGCTCTTACAATCAAGAGGTTCCTCCTAATGTTTAGGTGGAATCTGTTTTCCTATAACATGCATCCATTGTTCCGGGTCCTATTCTCTGGAGCAGCAGAAAACAAGCTTGCTCCATTCTCAATATGACACTCCTTCAAATACTTAAACAGGGCTATCATATCCCCTCTTAACCTTCTCTTCTCCAGGCTAAACATACCCAGTTCCCTAAGTCATTCCTCATAGGGCATGGTTTCCAGACCCTTCACCATTTTAGTCGCCCTCCTCTGACACACTTCAGATTTTCAACATCTTTTTTGAATTGTGGTGCCCAGAACTCGACACAGTATTCCAGATGGGGCCTGACCAGAGCAGAATACAGTGGCATTATTACTTCCCTTGATATACTATACTTCTGTTGATGCAGCCTAAGATTACATTGGCCTTTTTCGCTGTGGCATCACACTGTTGACTCATGTTCAACTTGTGGTCCTCTAGGACTCCTAGATCCATTTCACACGTAGTCTCATTAAGCCAGGTGTCACCCATCTTATATCTATGCATTTCATTTTTATGCCCTAAATGCAGTACCTTACATTTATCCATGTTAAAATTCATTTTGTTAGCTTTGGCCCAGCTTTCTAATCTATTAAGCCATTTTGGATGCTCATCCTGTCCTCTGGGGTATTAGCTATTCTTCCTAATTTGGTATCATCTGCAAATTTGGTAAGCATGCCCTTTATTCCTTCATCCAAGTCACTGATAAATTTGTTGAATAGCAGTGGGCCCAGGACAGAACCCTGTGGCACCCACTGGCCACTTCTTTCCAGGATGAAGAGGAGCCATTGTTGAGCAATAGATAAGCATGTCCTCTATTCCTTCATCCAAGTCCTTGAGAAAGAGGTTGAATAGCACTTGTCATATGTGTAGATGGGGCAGATTACACAGAATCACAGAACCGTAGAGTTGCCAAAGAGGGCCATCCAGTCATTTAGAGTGACGCTATTACTTCCTTCTACTTAAGACACTACACTGTAGTGCAGGGGTAGGCAACCTTTCCCCTTTAAGGGCCGAGGGACTTCAGCTCCCAGAAGCCTCAGCCATGTTGGCCAATAGTCCCATGTTGGCCAATAGCTCCTGGGATTCTGGGAGCTTAAGTCCCTCGGCCCTTAAAGGGGAAAGGTTGCCTACCCCTGCTGTAGTGACTACAGAATGCTTCTATTAACGCAGCCTACAATCGCATTGGTCTTTTTAGCTGCAGCATCACACTGTGGGCTCATGTTCCCACAATGGGGTCTCCTAAGACTCCTAGGTCTCTCTCACGTCCTGTACTAAGCCTCCCCGCTTCCTTCCTCCGTTCTTCTTCGCGGGCCACAGGAGGCACAACTGCTGAGAAACCCTTCTTTAAAAAACCCAAGGAAGGGTGAAAAGGCTTCCAGCCGGTGCTCTTCCTTCGCCCCGCCCCTTAGGGCTTGCTGGCGGGCGGCACCGGAAGTGAGGCCGCGTTTCCATAGCGAGCGAGGTCGTGCTCCGGAAGTGGAGCGGCCATGTTCCTGAGTGACCCCGGGCGCGGCGCTGAGAGCGGGAAGAGGCGGGTTAGGAGCCCCTGGAAGGCGACGGAGGAGGCTCTCGGAGAGCTTTTTCCTCATTCCTCGAAGGTATCCAAAGAGGCCGCCCTCGGGCCGCAGGAGGAGGGAGGGCTGCCCAGGGACCCCCGGGCTCCTCCCCTGGGAGCCTCCCCTCCAAGGCAGGGCTGACCAGACCTGGTCCTCCTTTTCCAGGACACGGCCTCCATTTCAACCTCCTGTCCAGGAAGGATCCCAGAAGGTCCTCCATCTTGAGCCTATCCCGGGACACGTCCTCCATTTCAGCCTTCTGTCCAAAGGGATCCCAAAAGGTCCTCCATTTTAAACCCTTTCTAGGACACGTCCTCCATTTCAGCTCACTGTCCAGGAGGGATCCCAAAAGATCCTCCATTTTGAGCCTTTTCCAGGACACGTCCAAGAGGAATCTCAAAAGGTCCTCCATTTTAAACCTTTTCCAGGGCACGTCCTCCATGTTAGCCTCTTGTCCAGGAGGGATCCCAAAAGATCCTCCATTTTGAGCCTTTCCCGGAATATGTCCTCCATTTTAGCCCTCTGTCTAGGAGGGATCCCAAAAGGCCCTTCATTCTGAACCTTCCCCAGGACATGTCCTCCATTTCAGCCTCCTGTCCAGGAGCAATTTCAAAAGGTCCTCCATTTTTAGCATGACTAAGAAGCATGAATTTACATTTCTATGAGTGTTTATAACTTTTATTGTGAAATGACCTACATTGTTCTTCCGTGTCCTACATTTTGCAGTTCCTTGTCCTCCTTCGCAGTTAGGATCTCTGGTGATCTGCTTTCCCAAGCCCACCCAGTGGGTTTCAAGAGCAACTTGGCAACTTGGATTCAAACCAGTGTCATAGTCCAACATTTAAACTACTACACCACACATGGGCTCTCATGCAGAGCAGCCAGAGGTCTTCCTCTTCCAGGACCCGTCCTACATTTCAACCTTCTGTCCAGGAGGAACTCCAAAATGTCCTCCCATTTTAAGCATGGCTAAGAAGGATGAATTTACATTTATATGAGTATTTTTAGATATCTGAACATGTCCTACCTTTTTCTTGAAAGTCCTATATATTGAGCTGCCTTGTTTCCTCCTTTGTGGTTAGGATGACATATGCTCACGATGCTCCAAGGTCCAGTTGTCTTCCTTTCTCATGCAGTCCCATAAGGCTCTTTTCCCTTTTAGAGGAGGGAGCGGGAGTTAGGAATGGGAAGATGAACTTTCCTATGTCGAAATTGAAAGACCTAGCCATGTTAGTTTGGAAAATCAGTATAGAAAGGGATCCTGTAACACCTTTAAGAGTTACTGAAAAAAGTTAGCAGCTTGGTGCCCTAGGGCCAGCATGGAAACTAGACCAGCTAATAAAATGTCAACTGAGAGAAATTCTTAGCATTAGGATTTAGACATCCTAGGTAGCACAAGAGAGCCAGCGTAGCATAGTGGTTTGAGTGCTGTACAGTACTAAGACTCTGGAGACCAGGATTCGATTCCCAGCTCAGCCATAAAAAAAAACCCACTGGCTGACCTTGGGCAAGTCACACACTTAACCTCAGAGGATGGCCGTGACAAACCCCTGAACAAATCTTGCCAAGAAAACTCCATGATAGGTTTACCTTAGGATTGCCATAAGTCATTTCCTCCCCTCTGTAGTTACAGTAGGTCAACCCCTGAAAACCCAGGTTCGTAGTTTGGGGGTACTTCTGGACTCAGTGCTGAGCCTGGAAGCCCAAGTATCAGTGGTGACCAGGAGTGCCTTTGCACAGCATAAACTTGTGTGCAAACTGCGCCTGTTCCTGGAGAAGTCAGATCTGGCCAAGGTGGTACATGCCTTGGTTACATCCCATTTGGGTTACTGTAATGCGCTCTACGTGGGGCCGCATTTGAAAAGTCCTCAGAAACTTCAGCGGGTCCAAAGAGCTGCAGCCAGACTGTTATTAGAGCTGGTTACAGGGAGCATACAATTCCCTTGTTGCAACAGCTCCATTGGCTGCCAGTCCGTTTCCAGGCACAATTCAAAGTGTTGGTTTTGACCTATAAAGCCCTATACAGTTTGGGTCCAGGCTTTTTGAAGGATCATATCTCCCTGTATGAGCCCCCCAGAGTATTGAGGTCATTGGGAGAGGCCCTACTCTCTCTCCCACTATCCTCTCAGGTGTGTTTGGTGGGAACAAGAGAAAGGGCTTTCTCAGTGGCTGCTCCCAAGCTCTGGAACTCGCTCCTTAGGGAGGCCAGGATGGCTCCATCCCTCCTGTCCTTTTGGTGGCATGTAAAGATGTTTTTATGTCTCCAGGCCTTCACGTGACATGGGTGCTGTTTTGTTTTTAAACTAAATTGTAATAATGAAATGTTTTGAATTGTTTGTTTTTTAAATTTCGTATTTTTAACATTTCTACTGTTTTAACTTGGACTGTTTTAGATTTGTTAGCTGCCTTGAGTCCCTGTGTTAGGAGGAAGGTGGGATATAAATAAACAATAATAATCATCATCACCATCAACCTCAACCTCCGGTGTCAGCTGAAGGCCTTGGACGGCTGGGAGGTGGAGGAACAGGCACGTACCTTTTCCTCCTCTTTCCCGCTCTGTGTGCCAGGGAAAATGGCTTTGTGTGCTATCTCTGGTATCATGCCATAGGTTCGCCAACATGGGACTAGGACTCTGGAGACCAAGGTTCAGGTCCCCTCTCAGCCATGTAACAATCTCTCAGCCTCAGAGGAAGGCAATTGGAAACCTCCAGAGAGGCAGCTGAAGGCCTGGGGAGGTGGGGGGGGGAGAGGAGAAATCCCACCCCAGACATCCCGCCCCCATAGGGTGGAAGTCCTGCCCCAGAAGTCCCATTCCCCCTGAAAGGCCCACCTCCGGCACAGGCTGTTTAGTTTGGGCACTTGGTGCCTAAAAGGTTCACCATCACTGCCCTAGTTCAACATGCAAGCCACTAAACCATGTAGGTCCATCTTTTTTAAAAAATTCTCAAAATGGCTCTCCTCCAATTAGGAAGACCACCATCTGCCCCCAAGGCACTCATAATCTCCTCTGCCAGCACATCTGTGTATGAGCATACATGCACATGTAAACATATCCAAAAACACCACAAACATGCATCTAATTCATTCTCTTCACAAAGCATGCACATAAGCTTTCGCCCCACTGACTCACTCTTCTAGTAATTTGCTAACTTCCACTCAATCCTCCTCCATCCCACCCTTGTTAGTGGTAAATCGTAATCTGGCTAAGAAAATAAATTATTTATCAGGAAATTGTTTGATTTTTCTTTGTACCTTCAGATTACCACCCTGTTATTCATCCTCCATGGCAAAGTGGACACGTGAAGCAGTGTTGAGCCTTTATCGTGCTCTGCTGCGTCAGGGACGTGGCCTGCACTACACCGACCGTGATTTTTACTTCAACTCAATCCGACAAGAGTTCCGCAAGAACCAGAAGCTTGACCGTCTTGAAGATAAGGAGAGACAACTGGAGAAGGGCCAGGCTTTCTTGCAAAGCAAACTTGGGGGGTTGGTGTAGAGATTTCTTTGTTTTCCCTTTTCACTTCTCTGATTTTTTTCTTTCTCTGGCCATCTGAACTAGATGGTTAATTTTGCCAGATTGGTACAAACTTGAAAACAGAATCCTGAAAGTGTCTTACCTAGATCCTGGGGAGTATTCTCCTTCCTTCCTTCACAGATGCATTAAGTAGCAGGTAGGTTATTTGCAATGATGTGGTATTCTTTTTACTGTTCAACTGTTCTTATGACTCCCTGGAAATCAGTCCACCTGCATGAATTTGTGCCTCTAAAAATGTCAGTTGTTTTTGCCTTTAGTGTTTTTAAAATATATATATTAATAGTTTTTAGAGTAAATACATACATAACATTCACTATGACAAACGTAAACAAAGGAAAAACCCTGTAAACCCTAGTGACATACTACATCTGCATCTCCTACCCTCTTCCCCATGTAAAAATGACTTACCTCTTTAACTACCACTTAACCATATAATCTAGTTTCTTCTTTCATTTTTTTTGTCATTATTTACTGTACACCAACTATCATATCTCAACTTTTCATTCCCAAGTCTCATAATTTTAACTTTACTCCTTAAACATCAAATCCCACAATAGTAATGTCCCCCCCTTGTAAAAGGTTTCCATCTTCCTAAAAAGACATCAGCAGAGTTTCCTCTTATATAATTAGTTAATTTATCCAGTTCTGCCAAATCCAGTACCTTCTCTATCCATTCCATATAATTTTCTTAACTTTCCAACATCTTGTATAGACTATCGGCAATAACCATATAATATATTAAATCTCTATGCTCTCTGTCTTTCTCTTTTATCCTTTAAATGTATCATATTTAATAGATATAACTCTGGTCTCAGTGCTAATTTGCATCTCACAATTTTAGTCATCTATTTACTTCTTTTAAGCCAATATTTCTTTGCCGTTTTGCACTTCCAACATGTATGACAGAATAATCCAATTTGTTGATTACATTTCCAGCAGATATTCTTTATACCTTTATACATTTTTGCTAAACTGTCTGGAGCCAGATGACACTTAAACATCATTTTATAAAAGTTTTATTTTAGATTGTATGAGCAAGTAAATTTTAACTCTTTAGTACAAATATCTTCAGATTGACTCATTTGTATACTATTTGCCTTTAGCATTTTAAAGAGCAAATAGCTATTAGTCTCATTTGTCTTGAGAATTTAGTTGAATTTTGCAGATATGGCAGTATAACATAAAAGACATAACCTTAGCTATGGATGTTGAGGAATTCAGGCATTCATTCAGCCATGGCATTCAGTAAATTGTCTTGGGGAAATGTCTGTTGAAGGTATGTCAGTGTTCTTCTAACAAATGACATAAGGATTACAAAGCATGTCATGCTATGATGTGTAGCAGTACAGATAATTAATACCGTAATACTAATAAATGTCTTAGTCATCGCCTCTGTAACTGAGTAAGGTTCAGGCTCAGATCAGGAAATATTGAGTGGCAGACTATCAAATTGAAAAGTATTAACAACTCATGGTTTTCTCTCTCCATGAAGGAACAATGGCAGGCGCTGGAGAGCGCAAAGGAAAGAAGGATGATAATGGCATTGGCACTGCCATTGATTTCGTATTATCCAATGCCCGACTTGTACTTGGTGTTGGAGGTGCTGCCATGCTGGGGATTGCTACCTTGGCTGTCAAACGGGTAAGAGTGAATACAGTGAGTGAAGGGGTACCAAAATGTATGGATGCTGCAAAGGTGCAATGACAGGATGGAGATTTTTTAATTGATTACATATTCAGTTTTCTGCCTACACTTTAGATGTATGACCGGGCAATCAGCGCTCCTGCCAGCCCCACTCGCTTGAGTCACTCAGGAAAGAGAAGCTGGGAGGAACCAAGTTGGCTTGGATCATCATCGCGGTTACTAAACCAAGATATAAAGACTAATCTTAGTCGTTCTCTTCAGACTCTTCCCACTGATCCTTCAGCTTTTGAAACAGGTAAGGGTCATCTGTCATTTCTGTTTAATTTTTTTGCATGTAAACAGTTTGCTTACATACTCCAGCAGGTTTTTTGGTGTTGATGACTAAAGGTAGTTAGTCAATAAGATTTTAACTTGGGAGGAAATTTTAATGATGGTGTAGTGCAGTACAGTTGCCTGAGGAAAAACAGTATCTATCCAAACTATTCCTGACAAATCCATTTCTGTGGACTTAATTTTTGTCCTGAACTGACTGCAGAACTGTAAGATTTTTCCTACCAGTGATCTCAGTAGGCCTTTGATCAGACTTGCTGCATGGGGAATTACATTTGTCTTTTACCACATCTTATTTGATGATGAACTGGACCCTGAAGCTGCTTTTAGTCTTGGGATTAAAATGCCTGGGTATCTGTATTTCCATGTCAAGATAACATCTGCATTGACGATGTAGTTTTTACTAGGAAAATGAAATGAGAAAGAGGAGTTAACATCATATGGTTAATGAGATCAGTCATAAAGTTGGTGCTGTTTTTAAAGAAAGACAAATGCAATCATAAAATTATCTTTGTATTTAGTTTTTATCCCTAGTCTGATTTGAAGATGAAGTTAATCCCAGGTGATACTTTGTTTTTAGCATACAAATGGAAATAGTTTAATGAAAATGAGTTTTTGGAGGACACTGATTTCATGCATTGGAAGCAGGTTTAAGAAAAACCAGGAGGACTTGCTTCTTAATCTGTATGTTCAAGTCTAAGTGTTACCAAGCTGTTGATTTCTAGACACTGGAAGTAAGTTGTCCTGATTAAGTTGTGGTTTTTGAGGCTTAGTAGATTTTTGATTTCTTATATAGTCAATAAAGTTCACCATTTCCTTGGTCTAGTGCTCTCATAGAGTAGCAAATATCCATCAAAATACACTACTCTAAACAAATGCAATTCAAAGCTGATGATTTATAACTTTCATTTGCAATGAAATATTGGAGCCAGGTTTTTTCTTATCTCTCATTCACTGTACCTTGGCAGACTCAGTGAAACCAGTGAGGCATAAGTCACCTGCTAAGAAAAGCCAGGTGGAGCTGAAGAAGTCCCGGCTGAGAATATCTTTGCAAGAGAAGTTGTTTGCCTATTATCAGAGAAAAGTGACCATCCCAGCAGAAGAGCAGGCCAAGGCCAAGCAGGCTGCTGTGGATATCTGTTCTGAACTGCGTGGATTCCTCCGTGCCAAGCTCCCAGACATGCCTCTGCGTGAAATGTATTTGAGTGGTAGCCTTTGTGATGATTTGCAGGTAACATGGATGAAAGAGGAAATTTTTAACACTTGTAAAACAATGGAGGCACTCACCTGTGTTATTTCTCCATCAAGTTCTGCTTAAAATTGTTATGTTTCTGATTTTGGGCTTTATGGTTTTGGTACCATTTGATGTTCTCTTCTCTGTCTAAAAATCACCTTTTTGCTTGCCTGCCTTTTGGCAAATTTTGTCACGCTTTCTCTTTCTGATTAATATTCACAGTTTTAATTTTTTGTATCTTATCACTTCAACATTGTTCCAGAGTCCAATCCAATAGTCTCTTCTGCTCTTTTCATTATAGTATGGAAATGGAAGCTTCCCTGCATGTTAATTTGATGAATGGACTTCTCTTGACTGAACAGTTCAGAATGGGTGCATTACTCTTGCATTACCAGCATATCACAAGTCCATATGTATAGTATTTTGTCTTGGATAACATTTATATTTGAGATAATCTTTGAGTACTAGCACAGTTTTTAATGGTGATGATTTCCTCAAAAAAATGGAATATTAACTTCTGTCAGATTCTCTCTTCAATTAATTTAAATTGTCTTTGTCGTTACCTGTGTGTAGAAGGTTGCAATTTCAGTTCCTGCTGTCGTGAGGTACAGCAGGAAAAGCCCTGTATCTGAAGCTATGCAGAGCTGTTCTTTCCAGCTAGTCCTCATTCAAGCAACTAAGATAAACTTCCCATTGAGTGCTTTAACTCTGAGATATTTTTCTGACCCTGATCAGAATTCCAGTATATTGCAGGGTAGAAACATGTCCACAGGAGTGCTTATGAATGCAGAGTAAAAGAATGGATGGAACAGTTAAGATGTTCTTGGGCTTTCCAAGTACAAACTCTACTTTTATTTCCTTTTAATTTCTCATCAATTCATGGGGAACTGTTTTTAGTACACTCTAATATATCAGCATGTACTAGTGGGGCACTGATCATATGGAAATCACAGCTGATTCTTTGTATCTAGTCTTCCTTCTAGCTAGATGGTTGGTGTGACCTTTAGAGGTCTTGGATGTTTAACCTCTTCCATTTCTCCACATGGCAGGTTGTGACAGCTGATCATATCCAGCTCATAGTTCCTTTGGTGCTGGAACAGAACTTGTGGTCATGCATTCCAGGCGAAGACACCATCATGAATGTCCCTGGCTTCTGCTTGGTACGTCGGGAAAACCCAGAATACTTTCCACGTGGTAGTAGTTACTGGGACCGCTGTGTGCTGGGGGGTTACCTCTCACCCAGGGCTGTGTCTGACACCTTTGAGAAAGTAGTTGCAGGCTCCATCAACTGGCCAGCTATTGGGACCCTTCTGGACTATGTAATCCGTCCAGCAGCACCTTTGGAATCTCTAATGTTGGAGGTCCAGTATGAAAGGGACCGCCGCCTTCTTATAGACTTCTTGCCATCTGTGACAATAGGTGACACTTTCTTGGTGGCTAAACCACACCGACTGGCCCAATATGATAACCTATGGCGACTCAGCCTTCGTCCAGCAGAGACAGCTCGCCTACGGGCTTTAGACCAGGCTGATTCTGGCTGCCGTTCCTTGTGCCTCAAGATCCTCAAGGCCATATGCAAGCTGAACCCAGCATTGGGTCATCTTTCTGCCAGCCAGCTTACCAATGTCATACTACACCAGACCCAGGAGGAGACTGACTGGTCACAAGATGTGCTAGCTGACCGTTTTCTTCAGGCACTGAAAGAACTGATTGGTTATTTGGAAGCAGGTGTTCTTCTCAGTGCTTTGAATCCCAAGGTGAACTTATTTTCAGAGCTTACTCCTGAAGAAGTGGATGAGTTGGGCTACACCCTGTATTGTTCCCTTTCAGAGCCAGAAGTACTTCTTCAAACATAATAGCGGCCTTATGTGTGACAATATTGTTAGAGCGACCACCCACTAACAGGTTCTCTGATACCTCCTGGAAGAAATATGCACATCTTGCCCCATTATTTTGGCAAGTCCGCTGTTTTTCGTTTGTATTATACAGGGGAGTGGGATTAGATTTTTTGGTGCTACTGGTCCAGTTCCACTACCTTCATAGCTGCTGTCTGATGGGGAAATAGGGGTCATGGAACTGCTGCCTGTGTGTCATACAGTCCTTGCTGGTTTCTGTATTCCAGCTGCCTATGCCAACACTGTGTAGTTCCTTTCTCAGTATTCTATATCTTACTACAGGGAGATCTCTCTAATTATCACCTTGGAAAGTGTGGAACTGGGTCAGTAAATCACTGGCAATTTTTGGAAGGTCCTAACTGATGTGGTTTTCCAGGGGTTTCCTTGCTATTTCTGTGTTCTGTTTGGGTGTGTGTGTTACGTTTTGTCCCCTTCACACACAAATGTACATGATAGCCTAAAATAAGTGTTTTAATTGAAGTATTTATAGGAGGGAATGTATTTGTGTGAGCTCTTCGCTTTGATTGTATTTATAACATTTGGGAGAAGAAATTTCTAGAAAAGAGTTTGCACATTGCATTGTTTTTCACCATAATTAACTTAACTTTGGGAAACAGTGTATATTATCCATGGTACATTATTTTGCCATCCTGGTATCTTTCATTAAAAACATACACACATGTAACACATATGGTTCTCATTGCAACCTATATTTTAAAAAGAGGTAATAGGTCCTTATATAGTGGAGATAGGGAAAGTAATTTCCTGTTTGTTGCTACTGGGATCTGTTCTCTATGGGTAACTGTCTGAAGAATTAGAACCTGCTAGTGCTTCCACTAACCAGTATTGTGAAACAGAGCAAGAATGTCTGAAACTAAGGTGCTGTCTTTTTGAATAGTTCATGTGTGATCTCTCCAACTCTTGATGAAAATACATTGGTTAATGAATCTGACAAGGTGATAGAACATCAAGCCTTGATCTTCAGTATATTGTTAAACAGGATTGATGGGTACTATTGTGTGCCTTCTGAAACTTAGCTCTGTAAAATTACTAGCTATAGGATGATAAAGTTATGGAAGGAGGCAATTAAAAAAAAAAAAGTTATACTTAAATCAGTTTGTCCTTGTTGCTTTTAAGGAGCAATCACTTCCTACTCTTTCTGTCATTAGATTATGCAATTTCTCTATATTTTTCCACTCTGAAGATGAGGATAGTGCTCTTGGGGAGGTGGTCACTTTGATTTCCTGTTTTAAAAGCAAGAAATTAGCATCGATTATGAATGTGTTATCTCTCAGGAATAAATTTGGTTCTATTACAACAACTGTCACCAAAATAGTTAAGAGAATGTGCTATAAGTGGTGAGATTGTCTAGTCAGCATGACAAGAACTGCTCTGGCAACATAAATTTAATTCTGCAAGTATGGTTCCTGTGTTTTTATATACTAAATATCCACCCTTCCCATTAAAAGCTAGCGTGTATAATGAGATAATTGATTGGTATGGGGAGTCAATAACAAGCACCTTTACTGTTTCTTTTCTTTTGAAGGTTATGCTTATGTTAGTAAAAAAATTTTTTTAGTATAGTTCTAGAGAGGAGTTTTAATTTGTATACTCCAGTCATGTAGGGTATCCCTCCTCCCCATTTGTCTATTCAAATCAGTTTGTCTATTAGGAGATGGTATTTACACAATTTACACATAGCTGTTACACAGCAATGGAACAGTGTTGCAGTTAATTTAAGCCTCATCAGACTTCTCGCCAAAGACTTGGAAAATTGTGTGTGGGTGCCTGGCAGTTCGTAGCATGGAAAAACACCAGATTTTTTAAAAAGGCAATA
Source organism: Phrynosoma platyrhinos (assembly GCA_020142125.1). Lineage (NCBI taxonomy): Eukaryota > Metazoa > Chordata > Lepidosauria > Squamata > Phrynosomatidae > Phrynosoma > Phrynosoma platyrhinos. The sequence goes on along the minus strand of CM034708.1, from coordinate 182,849,941 downwards.
GTGGAGCTGTTTTTCACCAGTACTTTTGAATCCTTCTCTCTCCCTTCTTAGGCCCCCTTCAAGTATGAGTCTTCCTGTCATCTGTGCTGATGAACAAGTATGCAGATTTGAGGAAGACAGAAACATTGCTATGAATATATAATTAAAGAGTTACATAAAATCCCACATTCACTTCACATACTTCATTTTTCCTGTCATTATACTGTTTGCTTCAGAGTCTCACCATGGTCAGGAGATCTTAAAATTCTGAGGGGGAAGGAATCTAATGTCTCCTGCCTTCTAGCTTGTCAAATACATATCATTATATGCTCATTTTTAAAGTCTTTCATTTATTAGAAACATAATAAACATTTCAACCATTTCTTGTTGCCATGAAGCTGCATATGTAATGAATGTAGGTGTAGGCCATTAGTTCCCTGGCAAGACACTATTTTTTTGTCACTTCCATTGCCTTAGCTGTTCCTGTCCTCCAAAAAGTAAGCATTTTTTTCTTTAAGTATCTAAAAAAAAATACATATTTGAATCTACATGTAATGAGTTAGGTGCATTATAACTCTGGAAGCAGCAATTCAGAGGTCTTGCCTTTGATACTCCATGCAAAGTCTGGTGTTATAGTGAATGAGAAGAGTGTCTTGAGTTATTCCTCATTTCTGTGGAGGGTGATCCATCTTACTTAGTCTTTACAATGATGCATTGTGCACTGTGTTGCACTAATGCTACTATGTGACTAGAAGACTCACTCTGAAAAACTGTTAAGCTGAAACCTATCAGTATTCACACAAAAAATGCATGTGAGTGTGTTTAGTAGTTATTGTTAGGAAGGCTCAGTCTTAAATGTTTGTGAACCCCTCCCATCAAACATCAGAAAATAGTGTGAAGTGCAGCTCCTAACTGCTTTCCCAAATCATGAAGGAAGAGGAGCCCTTGGCATCAAATGACTATCAAAAGCCCAAGTCTCCTCTTGTCCACATGAGCCTTGAGAAAGCTTTGGGCCATGCCAGCCAATGTGACACTCCCCTGAACTGCAGAATGGGGACCAGGTAGCTCAAGAGCATATTTTTGTTGCTGTCAAACTTGACTATTGATCTTCCAAGTCCAATGAAATTCTTCACTTGAGAATTATGTAAATGATAATAGACCTCTTCCAATGTTTGTGTGTCCATGATATTGAGTAAAAAAGGAATGTGATACCAGAGACTCTTAAGCCCTATGTTGTGTAAAGGGCTTGAAAGAAGGTGTAGTGCATGGCTTGTAACAATGTGTGGAAATTGTGAAATAAAGTAACTTTCCACAACTGTGTGGCAATTTTTAAATGTCTACAAAATATGCTGCGTCTTTTTCCACATCCTCTGTTCTGGGTGATGGGGCAATTGCCTTGTGAGCCAGTTAAATTAACATCTTGTAATTTCCATGTCTTATCAACTTGTTCTTGGAAGTTGGATGGTGCTGTGGTCCACATGCAATGGTGTACAACTGTAAAATAGCACTGGCTACTTTGTGAATAAATTTTTTCGAGTTGTGAGAAGGAATTCGTACCCTCCACTCAACATGCTGTCTCATATGATTATTTGCTTGAAAACGATGCTGTGGCTGTATGTCAGCATATCATACTGTGCCTGGTCAAAATTAAAACAATTGTGGCATTTGTCCTTTATAGACCTTCCATGTTACTTTAGGCTGTAGTTTTTCGTTTCTGCAGGATGTGGCACAGAAAACACCTTCTTGTGAGTTTCATTGCTTAATTTGAAAGATGTTATAACTGCTGACTCCTAAGTGTTTGAGGATATCTTGCCAAGCCTTCCTCCCCCAATGTCCCCCTCAGTTAGCATGCCCCTCACCGCCACTATCAGCAACAGCAGCAGCATCCTTTTTGCATGACTGGCAAGCAGGCAATGACAACTCTCATTACTTCATACCAGGGCTGTTTGCAAAATCCCTCTGGTCAAGAGCCAGAAGTGGAGAAACAAGCAGGTATCTATGGTGAAGAAGAAAAGCAGGTTTCAAGTGACTTTTATCAATGGCCTGATATCACAGGGGTCGTCATCAGGTGCCTGACCATGGTGACTTGATGCCTGGAGCCTAATAGTTGTATTTGCACAGCTGAGTGGGTGTGTGGTTGATGGAACAAGAGATTTCAGGACTCTTATGCTTACCATGGACTGCTGTCTTCTTGCCCTTCTGGTCCTTATAAATCTCTTCCTACCTCCCTATTCTATGCTTTTGTCCTGCTCTGCTTACCAAAGGTTGTATCAAGAAGGATGCATAATGGATTCCTGGGTACTGAATTTGTATTTTTTGGAAATCTAATCTCAATTTTTTTAATTTAAATTTAAATTTTTATTTTTGCATGGGAGTTCACTTTTAGGATGTGCTTCCCATAGATGTGCATTATGTTGTTAAATGTCTCTGCTTCCCTTATTGGAAACAATCAACTGAAACTTACCATAATGAGAAGAGGGGTCTAACCAAGTAAGACTACTGCCTCGAGCAGATAGTCCATTATGCTTTGCTAGAATATAGGTGCTTCTCTCCCCTCCGTGAGCCCACACCCTTTCAAATATGCACAGAGTGTGGTTTCACGGATATCAAGGATTCTTTTTTGCATATTTTCTGTCTAGACTGGCTTTTTTGTCTCTGTTGTATATACCGCACTATATCTCTGGTTTAATTTTTTAATTTTTTTTATTAAACTTTTTTAATTGAAGCCCACTCCTGCTCTGGTTAAAAGATCTCAAGCTTGAATGAAGGCCCTGGAGGGATGTTATCTGCTGCATTTGGTGAAAAAGATTTCAGCTTCACAATATAAGGCCTGCAAAGATGCATGACTACAGTCCCTTGGAGATTTGCAAATGCCTTTTAGCACCTCTAAAAGACCAGCCAATTGCAGATGAATCTAATGAATAAGGAAAAAAGGGGACATGGCATGGTAATACTACTATCCCAAAGCAGAGTGTTCCTTCTTTGCCCTGCTAGAATGTAGACACCTGTCCCTGCTCCTGGGTGGATGTCCTCAAATGCTAAGGCCCATCAAAAAGTGCTTTATACTGAGCTCCATCATGTCTGCTATAGGCAACAGTGGATGGTCAAGAATTTCCACACAGATCTTTTAACTAGACCAGGAGTAGGCAACATCAGTGGGATTGGAGGTAAACCTTCCCCTGGATTGAAAACGTAGGGCTGGCGGATTCTTTTGGAAAACACATTTTCGCTAAAACACTTTAGGGGAGAATTTGATTTCCAGGAGTATAATTCTTTGGACAGCAACAGTCTTTTTCTGTTGGCAGCTGTGGTGAAGATGATCACAATGGGTGGGGATGATGCATGCAGACTGCATGATACTAAATCCTGAGTGAAGAAAGAGTGCATAGAAATAGATGAATCATTCTGCCAGTGAGTTATGATCCCCCATTCCTAATGAGAGGGGTAGAAGAACTGTCGCACTTGGACTCAGGTTGCTCTTTGCCATATGCTGAGAGCTATGTGGATTTTGTGCAAACTCTTCCATATTTGCAGCTAGTTAAGCCACAAACCCTGTCCCCTGTATTTGCAGGTAAAGGAATCTGCACAGATACTGAGGGAAGGGTGGAAAAATTCCTGGCTAATAAAGCCATTGAGTGCATTTAGAAAGAATACAAGTGGAAATAGTAGGCACATGTTTTACCGGGTGACAAACAAGTTTGAGATAGCGCCTAGGACTTTTGGGATGAAGAAAAAATGTTGGTCTAACCATAGGTCATGCTGTCTGTGGAATTCTGGGAATTATAGTCCTGAAAAGTAAAGAGAAATTCATTATTTTTTTAAAAAATTATTTGTATCCTGCTCTTTCCCCAGTCCTTGGACTCAGGGTGGCATACAGAAAATAAAAATATCACTGAAAACATTTTGTTTTAAAAAAATATTTGAACTATCAATACAGCTAAAAGCTTAACACGGCTTCAGAGCAGTGGTTCTCAATCTGTAGGTTGCCAGTTGTTGAACTATTCCAGAGTACTTTATCATTGGCAATACTTGATGGACCTTCTGGGAATTAGAATAAAAAAAGCAAACAAACCTAAACTAGGGGTACACAAGACTGGGAACCATTACTCTAGAGGTCTGCTTAGCTCAAAAGGGGAAAAACTGGTCACTTCAAGGGATTGTATGTTTGTAAAACTCACTAAGAGATGATGAGTTGGCCGCCTAGCAATAGACTAATTGCAGGCAAATAATGGATTCCCAGGTGTTTGTGCCTGTGTGTCCACTGAGCTCACATGAAAAAGCGCCAGACTATGCCTACCACTATAATTATGGCACTTCCATGGTGATTCAGGTAAAAAAAAGAAACACAAACAAGTGGGAAATGAAATGTTGTACAACATTTTAGGAACCCTGCTTCGTCATGTTGAATTCTTACTAAATCTCTATCCGTGGACTACAGTGGAACTGAAAGGAAACCAGGAGCAAGACACAATGAGAGCGGATGATGTTATCACTCCGGCAAATCTCAATGTCCTGATAGTTTGACCTGCAACCCAACTAGAGTACTGAGTATACTAGTCAAGGTTTGATTTGGCCAGATAACCTGTGTCATCTAACCTCTTCTGTACTCTTATAATATCTGTATTTGACTGTTATCTATTTATCTCTGTGCCACTGTTGGACTGATTATCTCCTCTCATGTCACAGTGTCTCTGCCATGGAGATTTACTGTTTGGTTGCCAGTGGGTTTCCTTCAGGAATGTACCAGTAATATGCCAGCTTTGACCTGGAGCAATGTGGTGCTTGGGAAAGCTTTTGTGACATTAGAACAACCTTTAACATTCTGCTGTTCTCTCTCCAGCTGTGTCAGACTACAATTCCCAACATCCCTGGCCAGCATGCTCATTAGGTATGATAGTTGCAGTGGTAAGAACAGTAGTATACAACTCCTCTGGAAGTCGGCAAGTTGGGGACAATTGGTGAATTCTGAGGTTAGTGAGAGCCATTCATGCCTCGATGTCAGTCTTCTTTGCCTTTCAAATAAAATGGTTCAGCTAACATCAGGCATTGACTTGTGGGTCCTGTGTTCAAATTCCTAATTTACCTGAGATAAGCCACTATCTTCTGTCTGTAGAATTGCAGTAAATCTAAAGCCAGAGGGGTTTTGTGATGAATTATGAGTTGGAAAAATATCATTACCTGCACTGATTAAGTAGAACAGTAGCTTCCCTTGCAGAAGGATAGCGAAAATAATGCCATTACATACCTATTAAAACAGAAGATACCTAAGGTATAATAATTTTAGCACAGAGATTGGATTTTCTATCTGAAATCTTTTACCAGACAAGTGCCTTGTAACAAAGAACAGGCCAGTTCATATTATCTCACTTGCATCTTTTGTTAACTTCACAATGAGCTCTTTCATGAAGATTTATTATCTTTTGCAGGTAGAGAGTAAGATCTACATCTGGTTTCTATTGGTTAAGCTTTTCCAGTCAATTCTGTATTTTTACTTAAGGAAAGGGCAGTGTAAAGGAAAAAGGAGAATCATATTAGTCTCTTACTATAGCCAGTCATTAGAGCATGTTGAGGCGATGTGCTTATGGAATGTTTACACTCCTAGGGTGCTTTTAAAATTTTGGTTTAAATTTTTTGGGTGGGAAGGAAGTGCAGACTGCATTATAGAAGTGACATTGTGGATTCTTTATTGGATAGCAAATGGCATATTTAAAATGGCTTTGTTTATAATAGGTTATTGAGCTAAATATTTGGCACACTTTCTCTACATGAAATACCACAGGTATTTGTAATGGGGTTAAATTCTTAATTGCTTGCACTGCTGTTTTTCAAAACCTGCATGGCAGAAAGAGCCAGAGGGTGCCACGCTATATGGACTCTCTAGCTACCATTCTTTCTAGATCACAAACTTAGCCAAGCTGATAAAAAATACTGATGTGTGTAAGGCAAAGTCAAGGCTGGATTATGTGAACACATGTAATGGAACCTTAATGAAACCTATCTTCATTTTTGTTGTTGCTGTTAACTGCCCTTGAGTCAGCCCAACCCCATGGATGAAACATCTCCAAGACCCTCTGTCCTCATTGCTCTGCTTAGGACCTGCCCATCAACTCTCAGATCGATTCCAAATATTGGGCATGTGGCCTCCCTCTCTTTCTATTGCCCTCTACCTTTCCTAGCATTATTGCCTTTTCTAATGATTGATGCCTTCTCATTATGTGGCCAAAGTACGGCAGCCTCAGTTTAGCACAATAACATCCAAAATCCCTGAACAATGATACCTTTATTAGAAGTGCACAGTATACATGTTGCAAGCTTTTGAAGTGCCACTGGCAAAGGTGTTTTAAAAAATCATACAGAAGAAAGAAAAAAATGATGTTAGTCATAGGCCTGCATTTTGCTGTGGTTGTTGTCCTCAGTTCAGATGGCATGGATGGTATGGAAGGCAGTTCAGATGGCATGGAAATATTGGGAGATTCTTAAAGTCCAGGAAATAAACTTTGAATTCCATTAGCAAGACAAAAAAGCTACTGCCTTTGAGATCCAGTTTGGCTCAGATCCTTTGTGAGGCTACAAGCCCCTTTGTTAGGCAGAGAAACTGAATTTCTCAGGAAGCCTCCATGCATTTGCATCAGGAAAACATTTAGCTGTTGTTAAGGTAAAGCATGCCAATACAGTCCCAATTTACTTTTTACCTTTGTTGGAGTAAAGTCCCAGTCCATTGGCTCTCTCTTTAGGATTCCCTGTAGCAGCTAAAATGCAGTTATCTTCACATACAGACAACATATCCAGAGGTAGCCGTGTTGGCCATATAGCAAGTACAATAACATCCAAAACCCACCAAACAGTGATACCTTTATGGGACAACCAAATTGCACAATATTGCAACCACAATTGAGTCATCCTGGCTTCCAAAGGGAGTTTGGGATCGATCTGTTCTAGAACCCATTTGTTTGCTGTCTTGGCTGTCCACAGTAATCTCAATGCTCTTCTCCAGCACCACATCTCAAATGAGTTGATTTTCTTTCTGTCGGCTTTCTTCACTGTCCAGCTGTCACATCTGTACAGGATGATGGGGAATACAGTGTCTTGGATGATTCTAACTTTAGTGTTCAGAGTTATGTCTTTACGTTTTAGGATTTTGTCTCATTCTTTCATGGCTGCCTTTCCCATTCCTAATCTTCTTTTGATTTCTTGACTGCAGTCTACATTCCACTGTTTGATCCAAGGTATGGGATCCCCTTGACTCTTTCAATTTTCTCCTTATCTAGGATTAATTTTTGTAGATCTTCAAAGGTCATTATTTTTGTTTTCTTGATATTCAACATTAAGCCTGTCTTGACACTTTCCTCCTTGATCCTGTTCAGTAATTGCTCCAAGTCTTTGTTGGTTTCTGCTAGTAGTAGTATGTCGTCCGCATATCTTCTGTTCGTAATGTTCCTTCCTCCGATCTTCATTCCTCCTGCCTCTGAGTCTAAGCCTGCTCTACATGTAATGTTTTCTGGATATAGGTTAAATAAGTATAGTGATAGTATGCATCCTTTCCTGACCCTTTTGCCAAGTGGGGATAATTCTGTTTCTCTGTACTCAGTTCTGATGGCAGTCTCTTGTCTTGTGTATAGTTTACACATCAGGACTATAAAATGTAGTATCAGAACTGTCAGATCTCTTCATGTACTCAGGCTAAATTTGTAGAAATAACAATAGGAAAGAATTTATTTCTTGGCGAAATGCATCCGTTTGATGTTCTAGTAAGTCGTATGCTTTGTCACATAATTGCAACACAATTGTATTCTGCAGAGTATGTTTCAAAATACTTAACTGGCATCAGTCAATACAATCTGGTTTGACCTTTTAAGCAAACAAAACTGCGAGTCTGTCAATGAAAAGCACAGGTGCTGACGTGTCCACTAAGTGCTCATTTCCCCTCTTACTTGAAAGTTCCTCTTACTATATCCTTTTGAAGCTTCTCTTTCTCTACGCTAGTGAAGATTTTATCTTGTTCAAGTGAAAAAGGAATTACTGGAAAGGAAACATAGATGCCTTATATATTGGTTTCATATTTTTCTAACTAGCAATGCAGCTACATGGGCTGCACTCTGGGCATCAGCTCAGTTTTAGTTAGAGCAGGACTTAGAAGGATTTTGAAGATTTATGAGCTTGTGAATTTTGAAACATTAGAGCAGGGGTAGGCAACCTAAGGCCCAGGGGCCGGATGCAGTCCCCCGAGGCCTTTGGACCGGCCCCAGGCCAGTCCTGCCAGCGCCGCCCGCCATGATGATATTGATTATTGTAGTTATTACTTGTTCTTGGGGTTTTCTTGGCAAAATCTCCACAGGGGTTTTGTCATGGCTTTTCTGGGGCTGAGAGAGTGTCCATGCATATTTTTTAAATATTTTTTTTAATTTAATTTTTATTTATTTATTTTATGTGCTTCGGCCCCCCCAGTTGTCTGAGGGACAGCAACCTGGCCCCCGGCTCAAAAAGGTTGCCTACTCCTGCATTAGAGTCTTTAGGACTTACCGTATATGTTTGTAACTCAAGCTATTAATAGCCTGACAAAACTTGCAAGCAGGTGTGGTGTACACCTTGGGGAAAACATGACTGTGCCTTCTCAAATAATTGCATAAACAATATTACAGCTGCCAGCATGAAATAGGTGATGAAATTGCAGTTGAGTAATGATAACTAGCTCATTCAAGGGGGCTTCATCCAAATATCCATAAAGAGATTTTGAGTGAGAAGCAAATTACTTACTATTAAGTGATCATATCTGGCAGTAACTGTCACAGCTACAATAGGGCCTTGACATTCTCTGAGTTAACTGACTTGCTAAATGTATCATAGCTATAATTCCAAAGCAATCATGATAAAGTTTGCTGGAAGCAGTATTCTTTTATTCTTAAAGAGAAAGATGGAATGTTGTAAAAGACAGCAATGAGGTAAAAAATTATTGGACTGAAAGAATTAGGATCTGTTTCCTACAGCAAGGAGGGCAGAAAGTAGATTCTCATCTAGAAGATCTCTGGGCAACTTGCAATAGGTCAGTAAGGGCTTTTTCAACTCACTGTGCATCCACACTGCAGAAATAATCCAGTTTAGTACCACTTTAACTGCCATGGCTCAGTGCTATGGAATTCTGGGAATTGTAGTTTGCTGAGACATGTAGCCTTCTCTGTCACACAGCTCTGGAGCCACAACAAACTACAAATCCCAGGATCCCATAGAATTGAGCCATGGAAGTTAAAGTGGTATCAAATTGGATTATCTCTGCAGTGTGGATGCAGCCTTAATATTGTTGTTTTTAAAAAGTAGTGACTAAAAGATTTTTTTGTGAGCCAACATGGTGTAGTGGTTTCAGCATCGGACTATGGCTCTGGAAAGTAGGGTGTGAATCTTGGCTTGGCCATGTAGACTCATTGGGTGACCTTGGGCAAGTCACACTCTCTCAGCCTCAGAGGATGACAATGGCAAACCCCCTCTGAAGAAACCTGCCAAGAAAGCCCCATGACAGGTTCGCCGTAGCATCTCCATAAATTGGAAACAACTTGAAGGTACGACAAGCAAAAGATTTCTTCACCTGCATTAGGTTGCTGAAAAGAATGCTTAGGGAAAATCCAGGAATAGTTTATTGTATGAAATAATATATAAATTTTATTCTACTTCTGATCACAGATTCCTGTACAGGGATATAATCAGAGGGTCCTGTTCCATAATTTTTAGCATACATCTACTTGTCTCCAGCAGAATTTTGCATCTAGGCTTTGTAATCCTGAAAGGAAAAAAGCAGTGCGATTTTGCCACCTTATTCATGGGTTAATGTCAGGATAATTCTGAATTAGCCCAACGTGTCTGAAAACAATCCCGCTTTTGTGGGATAATCACAGGAGTTAAACCCTGTTTATCCACGGGATTTGGGTACTTTGGTTATAGTAAAAAGCAAGTAGACTATGCAAACCTAAAATGTGCCCACTTTTGCAATCTTGAGGTTTACTGAATGACCTTGGCGCTATCCTATTTCACAAGATTATTTTGACAATGAAATGGATTAATTCCATAGTAATTGCCCTGACCATTTTAGGGTGAGGGGAAAAATAAGCTAGAATATGATGAACTGATGGGGCAATGTACCTGTGACTGGAAAAAGAGGAGGCTTGAATTGCAATCAAGATCTCTATAGTTTGTCAATGACAAAAGTACAAGTGGAAAGACAGAAGTAAAAATGCTGATCAACATAGATCCTTGCATCCCAAACATCTTTGCACATGGATTAGTTGCATAGTGGAATGCAAAATGAAATAAAAAAAATAAAAAAATAAAGACTTTCTTTTTCCTTTTTCTTTTCTGTTGTTGTTACAAACAGCTGCAAATTCATATATATTTGTAGTCAGAACAACAAAAGGGTTCTTGTTGATTTCCCAGCAGAAGGGATGTCTACTAAAAAGCATCTCATCATGGTGGAAAATGCATCCACAAACTCTCCCAGAGGCACTGTCAGGAGGGAGATGGATTAAAGGGAGCAATGTTAACCATGTTCTTAATTGTACTTAACAAATAAATACTTCTAAGAAGTAGTAATAACAACAATGCCATTTTCATTTGGACTAAAAGCAGAAGCTTCTGCTATAAGCAGATGTGATAAAACAATAAAAGCAATCTGCTTCTGCCTTGTATCAGCATTTGAAAGAGGGGATTAGGAGGGGACCTCTCTAGCTTGGAACATGCCTTTCCTTCTCTGGGTTCTGCCACTTTGATGGTGTGGCAAAGCATGCAAACAAGAGGAGACAAGAGTTGCTTCCATCTCACATCTCTTGCTCACCTTCTTTGGTCACTGCTCTGGACAGCATTGGGACATTGTTACTACCAACGTCTTTAAAAAGTCCAAGTAACTGCTATATCCTTTACCACCTTTTCTCCCTCTGGAAAAGAGATCATAGAAAGAACAGCTTGATCAAATGTTCTTTCTGAATAAGGATGCAGAGGGCGATATTCAGATCAATGTATTAAATCCTCCTAACTGGTTATGGCATCCAAACTGTTGGAGGTGGTGGTGGAGGAAGACTTCTGCCGCTGCTTCCATATAACAATAATGCCAGTCTTTCTCTTGGAAGCAAGGTCTGTTAGGACAGAATATGGAAAAACAGAGTGGCTTCCAATTGGCAAGGGGGTCAGGCAAAGCTTTATTTTAGTACCCTATCTGTCTAACTTGTATGCTGAATGTACCATATGCAAAACTGGATTAAACTCTGAAGAAAAAGCTGTGAAGATTGGAGGAAGGAATATCAACAGTTTAAGATATCCAGATGACGCCAGATTTCTAGCAGAAAATAGCAAAGACTTGAAAAGACTATGAAGAAATTCAAGGAAGAAAGTTCAAAGACAGGTTTACAGATGAACATTAAGAAAACAAAAATAATGACTACAAATAATTTAAATAACTTTAAAGTAGACAAGGAAGATACTGAGGTAGAGAAAGATTTCCTATACTTTGATTCAGTCAAGAAGTCAGAAGACTAGGGCCCTGTCTACATGGACAAGGATACTCCGGGGGCAGCCAGGAGTATCCTGTCCCCACAACTGCTTGATCTACTCCTGTTACTTAATCCTCTATTCCCACAAGATGGTGGCTGCTTGCACAAGTGTCCTGCTGAGTTGCCCAGTGCGTCCACCACAGGTTTATCGCTTCTGAGGTCAAAATAAGGTGTCCAGCAACAATCACATGCAGCAGTGGGCATGCTAGGCAGTTTGGCAGGATGCTTGTGCAGACAGCTGCTGCAGCCTGGGAACACAAGGATCCAGATCTTCCTGGAAGATTGGAAGTAACAGGTTTTTAAAAGATGTTTTAAGGTTGTTTTACTCTGGTTCTGGTGCGGCATGTGACAGACATTGTCTGGACTGGTTGCACTAGAACCAGAGTTTTGGATGTGCTTTGTTCAAATAGGACAATGCCAGAATGGGGCAAGGGGGAAACAGGCTTTTGGTCCATGCAGCCAAGGCCAAGGACTTGGAAGAGCAGCTATGGAGGAACTACACAAGATCCTGAAATGTAGATATATAATTGAATTCAGGATGGTCTCTATACCATTGTATTTCCAATTTCTATGCATGGTTGTGAAAGTTGGAGAGTGAAGAAAGGGTCATCATAAGTTAACTTGAAGGCAGCTAAAAACAGCCGTGGCACATTGGAAGAGAATCGTTGCTGGTTCCTCTACATCAGATAGTGTGAGAAATACTGCCCTAGAGGGTGCAAGGAGACCTTTTCTATAAAAATGTATTTTGGATGGAGCCCATTTTGTGCTCTTTCTGTCTCTTTGAACAGTATCACAAAAAGAACTCAGCCCAACAAAAACAACCACAGCGAGTTTGCAAGGAAAAGGTGCCTGTTCTTTGCTGAAGCAGCTGTCTCAACTTATAGCGTACAGTGCAATGAAGAACTGAGCTTGCGAGACAGTCCTCTTTCACCACTGAATTACCACATGGAAGAATGCTCTATCCTGAACTCCACAATTGTGTTTTCTCTTGTTCCCATACAAAGGCCTGGCCTCAGAACTTGGCAGGCATATAGTCATGTACAAATGTTTTGGCACCCCTTCTCCAGCCAGAGATGGCACCTATCCCTTTCTCCTTTCCCTAAGGACCTTATAGGGTCCACGAGTCACTGTCATTTGAAGCTAATGGCAGCAGACAGTTGTTCGCCTCTGCTTAGGGCTGCGAAAATGGCTGCTGCTTTGAGGCAAGAGCAGGACCGCAGCAGCCTTTGCTTTTATCTCCTGAAATGCACATAGAATTTAGTCGCTGAACTGTGGAAAACCAGCTCTGTATAAGCAACTTTGAGATGGGCCAAGGGTAGGGTGGCCAGATGTTATAACCACAAAGGAAGATGAGGCAGTACAAAATGTAGGCCATTAAAAATATAGGGGTTGGACTGGATGGTCCTTGTGGTCTCTTCCAACTCTATGATTCTTTATAGAGAAATGTAAGGCATGACCAAATAAAAGCTAAAAACACTAATGTAAATATACATTTATTTAATATGGTTTATTTACATCTATATTACATGTATGATATTTTAGAGAGATCTTGTAGTATCTTTGAGACTAACTGAAAGAAGTTGGCAGCATGAGCTTTCCTAGACTTCAGTCTACTTTCTCACTAAATGCATCTGAGGAAGTAGACCAAAGTCTAGGAAAGCTCATGCTGCCAACTTCTTTCTTTCTCAAAGGTGCTACAAGATCTCGCTACTTACTGATTCTACAGGCTAACATGGCTATATCTTTGAATTCTAAATGTATGCTATTTTATTACGTATTCAGCTGTATTTTTCTGATAAAATGTATCTTCATTAAAATGTCTTGTTGGCTTGTAATATATTTACAAAACCATCTCTGGTTCCCCCCCCCC
>CM034708.1:182798853-182809622 GCA_020142125.1 Phrynosoma platyrhinos | reverse complement strand
AGAAATCTCCCTGGAAGCCAAGATGACTAAACTGAGGCTATCATACTTCAGACACATCATGACAAGGGAGGACTGTTTGAAAAAAAACAATAATGCTGGGGAAGGTGGAGGGAAGTAGGAAGAGAGGAAGGCCACATGTCAGATGGATGAACTCTATTAAGAAGGTCATGCATATTAAGGGGTTGCAGGAATTAAGCAGAGCAGTGGAGGACAGAGGGTCTTGGAGATGTCTTATCTGTCGCCATGAGTTGAGATCGACTTGAGGGCAGTTAACAACAACAACAAATTATCAGATGGTCCTTCGGATCCATCAACATCAAGATAAGAGCCAGGTATTATCAAATGGTAAGCCCACATGGTGTTGTGGTTTGAATGTTGGACTATGAGTTTGGAAACCAGGGTCCAAATCCCCACTCAACCTTGGAAACCCAGTGGATGACCTTGGCCAAATCACACTCCCTCAGTCTCAGAGGAGGGCTTGAACTCTCCCTAGAAACCAAGGTGACTAAATTGAGGCTATCATACTTCAGCCACATGATGAGAAGGCATGATTCACTAGATAAAACAATAATGCTTCATAAGGTAGCAGTCAGTAGGAAAAGTGAAAGACACCATACATGTGGATAGATTCAACCAAGGAGGCCACAGCCCTAAATCTGCAGGCCCTGAACTGAGCTGCTAAGGATAGGGTGTCTTGGAAATGTCTTATTCATAGGGTTGCCATGGGTCATGGTCAACTTAAAGGCATTTAACAGCAACAACAGTCCAAGACAACAGAAATGTTGTTTGGATATTTAAAAAAAATCCCAAGAAGTACAGCAACAAATGCCATAACCTCCCAACACATTTGCTTCATCTGAAGGATCCATCAGATTCCAAGTGTTGGTCTTCATGTGGCAAAATGGTGCCTTTCATGCAAGAGAAGGAGGTATCAGGCTTGGATTGGGAGGATAGCTCAGATTTCAAAGTTTGCTGAAGTACAAAAAAGTTAAAAGTTAAAAATTATACTTGGGAGAGAAAGCTGGCAACCCTCTACAGTACAAAGGACAGGTTTACTGTTTGACTAGCTATAGGTACAACCTCCGTTTTTCTTGTGTGGGGTTTTCTTTTCTCTTTTTCTTTTTGCTAGTGTTTAAAATAGCATTCAGTGTCAATTCTATAACTACACTCTGAATGTGTGGTGCCAATAGCCCTGTCAGCATTTATCCCACAATGTAGAACACTGCAAAAGCTTTCTTTGGCAGGTGTACAAGTGGCACACCTTGTAATGCTATGATGCTCTGGAAAATTGGATATGTCTGATTTGATCAAATGTCTATATAAATAAATAGCCCTGTACCAAAGAGTGAAATTACATGTGGAGTGGTGTCAGCCAGTACAAGAGGAGCCTAGCAGTTTTGAAACTCATCCCTTCCCCCTAACATTTTGAAAAAGCTCCGATGTAGCTGTCCTTTTTCTGTGTCCAAGATTCTGGCTGAATTGACAGGGATTGGTAAAAGGGAGTGAAGTATCCACCAGGATAAGAAGTGTTTGTTGCCAGGGTGCTCTGTGGCCATGATTGTCCTGCCTGCTGCATTGCTGTAATGAGATCCAGGCAGTGAGCATGACCTTCTGTCTCTATTAGTAAACATAAACCTTGTGCGATTAAAGGGATCAAATACACAGACCCAAATACACATTTGTATTCCATCTCACATACAAGTGCAGAAGAGTGGTTGTCCAATTAGATGGACAAAAATGCCTGTTACAGGTCCAGCTGCTCAGGGGCAGTTCATATATGCCTCCTTCCTCCATGACTGCTTTTTTTCTAATGCAGCTGGCAGTTCAGCAGCATTTTTCCCTGCCTCACAGTTTATTGTTCCTTTTACTTCTCTCTATGTTTCTTTCATCCCCCCACTTCATGTCAATCTCCTTGTATTCTTTCTATGCCCTTCTGTCTTCCTTCTACGCTTTGCTTTTCCCTGAAGATTCATCCATGAGTAAAAACAAGAGAAGGGTCCTAAAGCTGAAGTTTTTGAAGATCTATGAGGCGATGCTAAAAAGTTCTCAGCCTGACCAAGAAAAAATGACTTAGAGTCATGAAACTTACATGCTATTCCACATATTTACCCTGAAGTTTAATGCATTTGGTGCATCGTTTCTCAAGTTTCTTTAACACATCCCCCACAAAAATTCTGATGTTTGGCCACTGAAATATTGCTCTGCTGCTGCTATTATCTCTGATACTGTCCTTCCTTTCAAACTCTTTTCAAGGTCTGGAAACAGGAAATGGTCAGATGGTGCAAGATTTGGTGAGTGTCCGAAAAACCCACAAAAAAACTATGGATGCCGGCCATGAAAGCCTATGACTTCACACTGCAAGGACTGTTGTTTGGTCTCCAGATCAAAGTGATGTAACCATGTTTCATCAACATTGATGAGTTGTTTCAAAACAACAAAAGCTCGCTCAAAATGCTGCAAAATCAACTTGGAGGTATCCACTTGATTTCGTTTCTGGTCAGCATTCAAACATTACAGCACCCACTTGGCTGACAGCTTCTGCATAGCCAACTGCTGATGAATCATAAATCCAGTGCATTCCCAGGATATCTCTAGTGTCCCAGCAATTATTTAGTTGAGATTCTTTGATCTGCCAAAATCAGGTCATGAACACGCTCAACAATTTCAGGAGCTGACACTGATGGAGGCCTCCCAGACTTTGCTGCATCTTTGGTATCAAAATTTCCACACTTAATAGGAGACATATACAATGTGTTATATAAAACTACAAAAAAAGAAAAGAAAAAGAAAGATTTGAAAAAAAAGTCCCCATGCTGAAAGTTGCCACACCATTTCTTTACAGTTGAGTATGATGGTCACTTGTCACTCAATGTTTGCATCATACAATCATGGTTTTCCTTTGGAGTTTTCTTCTGCAGGAACAGGAACCTGGGCCGCCATGGGTGTGCGAGGCCCATCGTCCCAGCTGCCACAGGGTTTTTGGGCTGCCATGGGGCTTTCTGGGCCACCCTGGGCATGCGGGGGAAATCCCATGCAGAAATGGGATTTAAAAGCCGGGGAACACACATTGCTGTTAAAGTGTTGTTAACCCAAAATGGAAAGTAATCAAAAGCTGCTCCTTTTTACTTTCGGGATTTTCTGAAAGTAAAAAGAAGTGGTTTTTGACTACTTTCCATTTGGGTTAACAAAACTTTAACATCAATGCCATCTGAAAATATACCCACTTTTTGGGTTTTTTTTTATATTTAAAACCCCATTTCTGCATGGGATTTCCCCTGTGTGATAAAGTCCTGTACTTCAGTAGAGCTGCCCCCATCTAACGTGAACTTGTATATATAGTTCCCTTTTGGTTTAATTCCACTTCTACAAATGGCTGCACATTTAATTTTGCTATTGAAGAACTCCTTGCCCCACTTGTAAACTCTTACTGGATTCTTTTTAGTACCTATAGGTGTTCTGCATAAACAGAACATTTTAAAAGCTGCAACCTGGTCAAACTCTGAATGGCTCACAGAAATGTAGGGTTAGGAAAATACTAGTCTTCATTTATGTTTTCCCCAACACTTCCTTTGGAAGAATGCCAAAGTCTACAGCTTGCCTACGTTTCAAATGTTTTGGCCACCTCCTTTAAATCTTGTATTCCCATTTGTTCAGCCAAAGAACACTTTGGTCCCATCTCTTTTTGTGCTATTTAATATGCATTATCCTTCACTTTTGCCATTTCTTCAGGTCTCCATTAAGAGAGGCAGACTCTATTCTAAATTTGAGGTATTTTGTATGCAGGGTGGAAGATGCTAACAAGGAGTTATTTAACCATAATGGGATAAAAGTTGCTTTTATGGGTGACTCAAGATCCCATGATCCCCAAACCACCATGGTCAGTGATCATGCTGGTTGGGGGATTCTGGGGGATTCAGTCCAACCCCCTTCAACAAGCTCTGCTTTTAACACAAACCTCCTGGTCAAAAAAATACCTTGTTATTTCAATTCAGTATCTGGTCCATATTTATTTTTTTTTTTTAAAATATATTTTTAATTAATTTGAATACACCAGCTGTACACATTACAAAATACACAATGCACATTGCAAACCAATACAAACTATACATCCGTACCTCTTAGACACATTACAAAAGTATAATCCCCCACCTTCTTATAACCTTAAACATGAAAGACTTTTGACTTTCCACCCTTCAAACTGAAAATGTAACTATAAATATATTAACCTTTTCTTCCTAATGTTTACATCCTTTCAGATCATGCATGAACAGGATAGCAGAGCATAGATCTGTGGAAGGGAGAAGGAATGAAGCTTTTCTGGGGCCACTCTCTTATGACTTTGCCGGTGTCCGCAACTGCCACCCATCGCAAATGGAGAAGGCCTCCGTGAAGACATCTGCTCCCTTCAGATTCCAGGGCGGTGCGGCTGTCATTTCTGCTCTGCCAGGCAAAAGCCCTAAATACAACTCTACTTGACAAAATGCCAGGGTGCATTAATGCCCGCTCCATCATGGTGCTGTGCAATTAGTTTTTGATTCCAGTGAATGAAAGAGGGCAGAAGGGTTAAATGGGGTCAGCTGTATGCAATGGAAGGCAGGGAAGCGCCTGTTCCTTAATCGGTAGCACAAGATCTTACCAAAGGGGCACGTCCCAGTTACTTGAGGCTCTTCTCCTCCCTCCTCCTCCCCCAAGTAATCAGTGCTGCTATGGAAAAGCCCCTAAATGGTCCCTGCAGCTCTTTTTCTAATGGAAGAATAGTGTGGACTGGGCAGCTGTGGGATTCAGCCACACCGTTCCTTATTGGGGCATCACCAGATAGCTTTCAGACTTCAACACTTTAAAAAATTGGTCACTTGGAAAGTAGAAGCAAATCCACACTATGGCCCTGTAGCAAACTCTGCTAATTTCAGGTGATTTGTTTATATTTTTATTTTTATTTTCCCCCCTTTTATTCCACTTAGATGTTGCTTCTTTGTCTATACTCTGGAATTATTTAACATACCCCTCAGCAGCAGGGGAATTAACAAATGGACATAGGAAAGTTACTGTTTGACTACTGCTCCCAAAATCTCCTGATAGCTAGGAAGTTCTGAGAATAGTCACCCCCAAAAGTAACTGGTCATATATGGACCATATTCTGGTCATCTGGGCAATCCACACATTACCATTTTAAACACTGAGCTTTTAGCAGCATGGTCTATTATTAAGGTTCTCTTCACAGTGGTAAAATGTAAAGCTGTCAAAAGCTCCTGTGTGATGAGATTGTTGAAATATGTGATTGTAAACTGGTGATGCTGTACAATTTGTGGGGATCAGGGGGCCATGGAACTCAAACCTAGAATTGTTCAGAGTAGGCATCGGCAGAAGAAAATGTAGCTGCCTGAGATGGAGCAGCAAATGGTGTCCTTCTCTCCTCTAAAGTGACCGGGCCCTTTCACACTACGCAATTATATACCCTCCAACATTTCACAAATGAAAGCCAGGACACATGTGGCCCAACAACATCAGACTGTGGTCAAGATAGCAAAAATTATTCAAAGAGAAGCACACACAAGCTAGGAGAGGCTGCAGCAGTTTGCTTTTGGCTGAGTTAACTGGGAAGACTAAGGAGATTATCGCATGTCTTTTTTCGCCTGATCTGGGCACGGGCTGGGCTTGAATGGGTGAAAACAGATCTTATCGCACGCCTCTCTGCCAAACTCAGCCACATCACATACCCAATCCAGACTCCTGGTGTGCTTTTCGAAGAATGGGAAAGTATCATTGGTTCAAAAAGTACGGCAGGAGTTTGGATCGGGTATGTAATGCAGGTGAGTTGGGCAGAAAGGCATGCAATAAGATCTATTTTTACCCGTTCAAGCCCATTCCCGGCCCATGCCTGGATCAGGTGAAAAAAGATATGCGATAACCTCCTAAAATTCTGCTATCTCCTCTCCTCTATGTTAATTGAGGCCAGACTACTCATTCACATTGAACTCATACTGCAGCAATTGTAGGAAGCTGAAGAGAAAGGGAGAAAGCGGGAGGAGGGGAGAGAAACTTGACCATTTTAAAAGCAGTTGAAAAAAATAGGATGCCAAGATTCATTGGAACTGTCTGTGCCAAATTGGGACAGTTGGTGGATATGCAGTTACAGTGCTATGATCCCACTAACTGCCTTATTTCTGTCATATGGAATTGTGAGATATAAGTTTATGGAGTGGTATTTAGACTAATCTGTCAGAGATCTTTAGTTCTTTACTAAACTACAAGCCCTAGGATTCTGTAGAATGTAACCATGACATTTCAAGTAGAATCATAGTGTTATAAATGTTTAGCATGAAATGGCCCCACGGTACATAGTATTCAAGGACAACACTGTTGTTTGTGTACCTGAGAAAGAAACCACTGGGAGCACTTTTCCTTCCCCTTACAGTCAAAATAGGACAACAGTGAATGACTAATGAAAATCACCACTTTTTCATGAGAACAAAAATCTCATTGCTAGGGCTAGCCTTGGGCGTTGGATCCTGGTCTCAATGGGACTACAAAAGAGAGCTTGGAAATGTTACTGTTTGAACTACAGCTTATAAAATGTGCTATATAGGATGATCAGAAGCCTCCCAGGTTCTGCAGCTGATGCTATAGAGTCCATTGCATGCCCTTGCATGTTATCTTGTTCCCAGGTTTGCTATAATCCCTCAAACTGTACAATAAATTGCTGAGGGGATAGTTCTGGCATTAGGTGTTATCATGAATGGACTTGCACTGGAGCCTACACCTGAAATAGCTAAAATAGTTGAATTTATATTTTTAATTAAGGTGGGGTATCATGTTGGGATTTATTTTAATCCAGCCCAACCCTTGGATGGTCTCTAATATGATTATTTGAGTTGTCTTGTCCTCCTTTAAGCTTGGCAAGGTTTCCCCCACCCTTCCTTTCCCCTTCCTTCTTTGCCCAGCTATCCTGCTTAGGCATCATGCCGCTTTCAAATTGAAAAGCCAAATGACATTTCCAAGCAGCCTGTAGCTTTTATGATTCACTTGTTTGCTTTTCTCCATCACAACCCCCTTCTCAGATTTATTTATTTATTTATTTTAGTCCTTCTTTCTTTCCCTTCACTCACTTTCTATTCATTCCTGCCAGCTGCTTGCTTTGAGTTTAGTTAGTACTGAAGATGATGTGTGTGTATGTGTCATTTCCCCCTTTTTAATATTTTATACAGAGTGGGTTGGGGCGGGTATGTGTGTGTGTGTAAGAGAAATAGATGATGTAGCAAACAGATGTTTTAGAAGTGTGTGTGTACATATGTGTGTGCATGTATGAGAGAGAGAGAGAGAGAAAGAGACTTGTTTTGCCCTTTTTAAATATCTCTCTGCTTAAAGTACAAGATGGTTATTCAAGGATATTTTTTCCCATGTGAGGAATGGAAGGAGATAGAAAGATTAGCCTGTTGCTATGAGTTAGACATTAGACAATGCCTAGGAAACAGACACTGGCCCCACTCATTGCCAGCATGTGGCCTCTGACAGATTATTCATGGAGGAACATGATGCTCAGCAGAAGAAAAGAAGCATGACATAGATCCCATGGAACATTGGCTATGGTGTGAAACCTGTCTTTTAGGGATCATTGTCTGCTGTTACTAATCTTGGCACTGAAAGAGCAACTTGCCAGCAGTGGGCATCTGCAGCTGTGCCAGCAGGAATGAAAAGAGAAGAAGGCTTTTTAAAAATCTGGCCTCTACTGGCCCTCCATAGGGGCTGACTCCTTCAGAGGTGCCACTTCTCCGCAGGATTGGGGCCTGTGCTGGCTGTTGGAAGTCTATGACATCACCTACACTGGAGAATTAATGCAGTTTGACACTGCTTTAACTGTCATGCTATGAATTCTGGAATTTGCAGTTTTGTGAGAGATGGCTTTTGATATATAATCATGGGGTGGCTTGGGTGTTTGTTGTATAGGGTGAGTATCATAATTTTCATGTGATTTTAATGTCTGTAATTTTATTTTGTTTTTAGATGATATTTTAAATGGTTTTATTGTAATATGTTTTTAGAATTTTTATTTGTGAGCCACCTTGGGTCCCTTTTAGGGAGAAAGGTGGGGTAGAAAATAAATAAATAAACAACAAATAAATAAGATCAGAAAGTTTGTCCTTAATAGGACTGGCAGTGTCCTTTATTATAAGGGATGCCCCCTATTTGGGACTGGAAAGCTTTTCCTTTTATGTAGACTGAACAAGATGCCAACAAATCCTCTATTTTTGGTTCTTCATATGAACAGAAATGTGTACATGATATGAATGTGGACAATATGTTAATTTTACAAAGAAACACATGACTAACCTAACTGAAATAAAAACTATAATTTGACAGAAAACAAACTTGTTAATAGTTATTGCATGACTGTCAATCCTGCATGCCATTAATTTCTATTGTCCCTTATTGCTATGTTGGGAACCAGGCAACACTAGGCTGATCTGGTATGTAAAGACTAAGGGCCTAAGCGGACTGCCAGAAATAGTGCACATTAAATTGAGGCACTGCCCTGGCTCAGTGCTAGGGAATCATGAGAATTGTATTTTTTTTCTGAGACATTGAGTCTTCTCTGTCAGAGAGCTCTGGTGCCACAATAAATTACAGTTCCCATGATTCCCTAGCACTGAGCCAGGGCAGTGCCTCAATTTAATGTGCACTGTTTCTGGCAGTCTGCTTAGGCCTTTAGAATCATAGAATCATAGAGTTGGAAGATCTGTCCTAGCTTTGTCCACTTGGGAACTTTAGTTCAGCACCAACTGAGACTGAAAGACTAGGGAGAATAGATGAGCTACCTGATAGGGCAGGGTTGGGAATGTATGGCTCCTATAACAACTGGGGCTATATCAGTCATCACTGGCCCAACACACATGGCAGAACATGCCTTGGATCTGGTTTTTGCTGCTGGGTTGATGGAAGATGATGAGCTTTACTGAGATTTCAGCAATCCTTTTAAAGTTTGGTGACAGGAGACACTACCTGCGAGATGGGAGACTGATTAAGATAGTCCATCCATAAAGACTTATGAAATCCTCAGTGCTCTAGAGCATTTTCTAGCTCACTGGGATAGTGAATCATTTGAGGCCTTGGTTGTGCTATGGCAGGGGTAGGCAACCTTTCCCCTTTAAGGGCCGAGGGACTTCAGCTCCCAGAAGCCTCAGCCATGTTGGCCAATAGTCCCATGTTGGCCAATAGCTCCTGGGATTCTGGGAGCTGAAGTCCCTCGGCCCTTAAAGGGGACAGGTTGCCTACCCCTGTGCTATGGAATGGAAATGCATTGATGCAGAAACTCCTAAGTGCCCAATCCTGTATTTGATCTTGGTTTGCAGATGTTCTGTAGATAATGAACGAGAACAGCTTTTTAGAGGGGAGGTGACATAAGTCAAAAAGCAAAATATGACTGAAAAATACTGAGGATTCTTTGTTTCTAATATGCAGAAGCGAGGCTGGCCAAAGAAAAAACAACCCTAATACAAATCTTATCATGCTGTCATTATTTTATCCTCAACATTTAGGCCAGCAGAGCTATTTTGAGTAGTGAGCAGACTATTAGGATCAGGATCAGAGAGGTCAAGAGTGGAGGCCTTTGTGGTCTAATGTGATAAATTTGCTAGACACTTTGAGAAGATAGTTTTTTGCAATCACTCAGAACTTGGTGGCACAATTATTGCAGAATCTGGAGAAGTGTATTGTATCCTTCTGGTCAACTTTCCTGGGATCAATTTTTGCTCTTCTAGCTTAATTACATGGACAAGACACTTCAATCAGTTTGTCCCATCAAATGTAAGCTTGACCCTTGCTGATCTAATTTTTAGAGATGGATTGATTGGATGGGTCCAGGAAATGGTAAATGACTCACTATGACAGAAAGAGGTATCTGCTGACTTGAAAAAAGATCTAGTTTATCCTCTGCTGAAAAGGAATTCTGGATGCAGATTTGGGGCAAGATATTTGAGTGTGTGGTGGCTGAGCAACTTCGGGTATTCTTGGAGGAAGTGGATTATCTGGACCCATCCCAGTCTGATTTTAGGCTGGGGTATGGTACCAAAAAGATCTTGGTTGCCCTGATTGATGCCCAACTTTTCATGAAATATGAGAAGTGCTGTTCTGTTGATCTTCTTGAATCTCTTAATAATTTTGATACCATTGATCATGCTTCCCTATTGGACCAGCCATCAAATGGCCTGGTGGCGCAGTGGTTAAATGCCTGTACTGCAGCCACTCACTCATAAACCACAAGGTTGCGAGTTCAATACCAGCCAGGGCTGAGGCTCGACTCAGGCCTGCATCCTTCCGAGGTCGCTAAAATGAGTACCCAGCTTGCTGGGGGGCAATCAGCTTACAGTTGTAAACTGCTTAGACATCCAATAGCGTGATATGAAGCGGTATATAAATGAAGCTGCTTTGCTTTGCAAATGGAAAAGTGAGGCACTGTGTTGCGGTAGTTCTACTGCTATCTGTAAGGCTGGTTTCAGAAAGGGGAGACTTCTGCTAAGTTCCATGGCCATTAATAATAATAATAATAATAATAATAATAATAATAATAATAAAATTTATTTATATCCCGTCCTTTGGAGGCCCAATCAGGGCGGCTTACAACAATAAAAATAATACAATAACCCAATCCAACCCTTCCCCCCTTAAAACAGTATTAAATCTGCAGAATTTAAAATCCACAATCAACAAAACCATTAAAACCCAAGAATAAAACCCATGGCAGTAATCCTCGCCATCCTTAGATGGGGCCACGT
>CM034708.1:182761524-182772788 GCA_020142125.1 Phrynosoma platyrhinos | reverse complement strand
CCCCCCGCACACTGCCTGCATCACCCCTTGGTGGTCAGATTCCTATGAGAATCATAGAATCATGACACTTTTGATCCTAATTTCTATACCCAGTAGCTAGACCAGGGTAGGCAACCTAAGGCCTGGGGGCCGGATGCGGCCCCCCGAGGCCTTTGGACTGGCCCCAGGCCAGTCCTGCCGCCGCTGCCGCTGCCGCCCCCTGCTGCCGCCACCCGCCATGATGATATTGATTATTGTTGTTATTATTTGTTCTTGGGGTTTTCTTGGCAAAATCTCCACAGGGGTTTTGCCATGGTTTTTCTGGGGCTGAGAGAGTGTGCATGCATATTTTTAAATTTTTTTTTGTAATTTTGTAATTTTTTTAAAAAAAATATTTTTTTGGTGCTTCAGCCCCCAATTGTCTGAGGGACACCAACCCGGCCCCCAGCTCAAAAAGGCTGCCTACCCCTGAGCTAGACACTTCAAGGTGCTATTGAAGGGCAAGAGGACTGATTTGACTGATTCTGTTTAGCTTAAGAGCAAGTTGTAGCAGGCAAATAAAAAATTCTCCCAGACCAGATGGAAATGTAAAGGGCAGATACGTGTGTACCTGTAGCGAACCAAGATGATCAACAGTATTGTGAAAGGAGAAGTCAAACAGTGAGTCAGCTCTGGGTCAGATACATAGTGATAACAGTACAGCTCTACAGGCTCCCATGGAGAAATCTGTAAAGAGTATAGTGGTTTAGAGTGCTACATTTCTCCTTTGCTCCCTCTTTGAGGATTTTTAGCCATGATGTTTGTACTTTAATACTGTAGGGATTGCCAGATTTCAATTTCAATTTCTCATCCTAGCTGTGGATTCCTAGATCTCCCCACAGTTCAACATTTGCTTATATCCATGCAGGGGGGAGGTGATGGAATCATAGCTAGGAAAATATTGCCTTGATAAAGTTTAGTAACATGAGACATGAAACCTTGATGCCATGTGATTTGCCACGCTGCTGCTATTTGTCCTGTATTATTCTGATGTCTTTGTTTTATGATTTATTTAAATGTTTTTAATTGTCTTAGGGCCTTTGCAGACTGCTAGAAATAGTGCAAATTGAGTCCACTTTAATTGCCCTGGCTCAGTGCTAGGGAATCGCGGGAACGGCAGTTAAAGTGGACTCAAATTGCACTATTTCTGGCAGTCTGCAAAGGCCCTTAGTATAAGAATTTTTTAGGGGGGGGGTTAGGGGTTACTCTTGTGCATGCGCAATACTCCTGTGCATGCGCAAACATGTCGCGGCCGCCATTTTGACTTCCAAAATGGTGGCCGCGCATGCGCTGTGGCGGTTGCGGCCGTGCGCGCTATGGCGGCAGCTGCAGTAGTGGCCGTGGCGGCAGCGTGCGGGGGGGTTGTGCGCGGAGGAGGAGGACGCGCGTGCGCTCGCGCTCCTCCATTCTCCCCCCCCTTGGCCCAGCCGAGCGGCAACCTTTTTGAGACCGGCCCAGGTCTCAAAAAGGTTGCCTGTCCCTGCTTTAATACATCACTGCTTAAGACTATTCTGTATTTTAAAAAATCTGGGGGGAAAGGCATGGGGGGAAAACAGGAAAAACCAGGGTTTTTGCCCAAAAAATTATTCAGAATTCTTCCAGGCCTTCACATCTCTAGGAAGGAGCCCAGGAACCAGACTAATCTCCTTTGGGAGAGAGTTCCAAAACTTTGGAGCAAACTCCGAGGGCTAGTTTATACATAAATGTACTATGCAAATTGTTATAGATTTTCACACATTCACATTGATGGTTAATTGTTATCACTGTTCTGCACAAATTTGCATCTAGTCACATCTATTCACCCTCTGTCTGTTGAAAATGCACAGCTTTTCAAATATGTGTGAAGCAGATAGCCAGCCACATGTACAGTGATGTACATTTCTTAGGATTATAAGAAACTGATAAGCTTTTTTTTCTGTGGAGCTTAAGGAGGGTTTTTTTTTTGAGGGGGGGGAGTTTACAAAAAAGCAGGACTTCTGCAAATCGCATGTGTTCAGATCAACAGGAACAAGGAGTACAATTGGCCCTCCACATTTGCAGTTTTGCGGATTTGATTATTCAGAGATTTGATAAATATATTCTCTCTATGGACTTTATCACACGGGGGCCAGTTTCATCTTTAAAAAGATAATAAAGCGCAAATAAACCATCCCGAAAATAAAGCGAAAATAGAGCTTGATCACGCAAATGAATTTCACACGTAATTAGAATAAATGCGAAATAATGCGAACAGCAATAAAAAAACGTTTTTACATTTCATACAGAAGTGAAAGAAATCCGTAAATGTACTAGAAATGGTATACTTGCACATGCGCAGAAAGAGAAAGCAGAGAGGCTCATGTCTGCTTGGCATGTTTGTCACCTAAGCAAAACAGGAAGAAAAGCAGCCCCACAGAACCATGGGAAAACCGGAAAAACCGGTTATTGTGTGAATAAACTGAATTTGACTTTCACACTAGAGTAAATGCACAATTACAGTAATATTGAAAATGTATTTTCACTAAAATCCCGAAAGTAAAAAGATCTGGGATAACACCACTTTCTGACCACGTTAATAGCAGTTTTTGTGCGATGTCGTGTGAAATTTGTATGGGATAAACTATAGATTTCCCCTGTGTGATAAAATCCAATGAATCTCTAGGTCCTCCATTATGACTGTGTGGTCAATGTCTGCCACAGATTGCACTGGAAGACCTAGAGATTCCTAAAAGTTTCTTTGGGCATTTGTAGATCCTCCAGTGCAATTCTAGGGTCAGCTTCTGGCAGAAGTTACTATAGAGTTGCGCTGGAGGACCTAGATATTGGAGGATTGTTCTCTCAGATAAAAAAATAGTGGTTTATTATTTGCAGCTTCCACTTTCATGGGAATCCTGTGCGCCTAACCTCAGCAAATGTGAAGGCCCGCTTTATTTTAAACATGTAGACTATCCCTGGGAAGCTTCTCTCCTAGTTGTGCTCTTCAAATGTACCTCTAAAAGAAGTGGAACTAACAGAAAGCTCTCCACTGGAGCTCGTAAAACCTGGGCAGGATCATGAAAGAGAATCTACTTTATCAAAATCTTACAGGTTTTATAGTTAAGAATTAACACTTTGAAATGCAGTCAGAAAGAGACCAGTAGCTGGTGAGGCTGTTATAATAAAAGAGCCCCATCTTCCTTGCCCAAGTCAACACAGTCTGGCTCTGATGGTTATGGAAACAGCCAGTGAATTCCTAATCTAGCAGGAAATCCTTGTTCGTGTGGGGTGTTTTCTTTAAAAGCAGTATCTCCTGAGATGTTGTACTGTGAGCCTTTTTACTTTTTCCCCAGGGAGAAACAGCTCTATTGTATTAACTCACAGTCGCATTAAGAGGCAACATAAGCAGCCACAAGAGAAACCTTTATACCCACAGTCAGCGTCTTTTGGAGTTTACTTTTTAGGTCAGTCAATCAGTCCATGCCATAGCTGTCCAGATCCATAAACAGGGATAAATAGTAATTAGTATGGTAAATAGTTTGGCTGTATATATGTGTCTGTCTGTGTGTTCTTGTTACAGTATCACAGTAATTACTGCTGGCTCACTGCCCAAGTACTCTTGCTGCCTGATTTTGCACTCTACG
This sequence comes from Phrynosoma platyrhinos, assembly GCA_020142125.1. Classification (NCBI taxonomy): domain Eukaryota; kingdom Metazoa; phylum Chordata; class Lepidosauria; order Squamata; family Phrynosomatidae; genus Phrynosoma; species Phrynosoma platyrhinos. The sequence goes on along the minus strand of CM034708.1, from coordinate 182,769,171 downwards.
CTGCCTTGCCAGCCTGATTATTACTGGACTCATGTGAATTGGCAGCTTACTTTCAGCTGTCTCTTCTGTTCACTCACCAGGCGCCAAAGCCATGATGAAGGGCAATCACCCAGGTGCATTACAGTGCACTGAATGAAGGGTGGGCTCTCTTCTGTGGATTTAAGGCCTCTTGAACCCACACCAAAGTGGTACTGCAAACATTTGGGATGCACTGCTGTTATACTGGCTTCCAAAGAGGTTCAATACATTTTCTAGTTCATGTGCCATAGGTAGCTGTCATTTCAGCCTCTCCACACACACATTTATAGATTTTCAAAGAGGTAGATGTGTTAATCTGTTTTAGCATAAGAAGACAAAGGAATCCAGGAACATCTTTGAGACCAGAGGGCAATGTTTATACTATAAATTTCTTCTTCCCAGTTAGTCTGAAAAGTGCAACTGGATTTCAATCTCTTTTTGAGCAGATGTATAGAAAAACCCTCCCTCACTAAAAGTGAGCCACAAAATCTAATTCAGAGTATTACTATCTAAAATTCTACACCATATATGGGCACACATAGTGCCCTAATACTGTTTTTGTGATCCTGAACCCTCTCAGATACCCCGGACCACCTTTTTGGGTCAAAAGAAAGGAAAATAACCTTACCTGGAAGCATCACTTTTTAAATAGCAATTCACCTTTTAAATAGGTTGCAGCCCCCAACTGCCTCCCCAATAGTTTAAAGTTAAAGGCAGTAAGCAATGCAATAAAGCTTGAGCTGGAAAGAATGGAATTCTACCCCAACCCATTCTACTATAGCTGTATGTGCATGCCTACAACAGGCAAGGTAAACAGGAGCTTCCTCCAGAATGCCTGAGTATGCATGAATAGTAGAACAGAGAAAAAAGGGAAGAGCTGATAAGTCTGTCTCACCAGCTGCCTCAGCCTTTTTTTTAAGCATAGATGAATACATTTGGCCACCTAAAATTGAAATCATAAATTGAGTGGAGGTTGATGAAAGAAAAAAATTCATCCTGGGATGCATTTTGGAAGAATCCTCCAAGTGGTCTCTAGAAGGGTCAAATGTTTTTGTTTATTAATGCAAAGCTTAGCTCAGGGGTAGGCAACCTTTCCCCTTTAAGGGCCAAGGGACTTCAGCTCCCAGAATCCCAGGAGCTATTGGCCAACATAGGACTATTGGCCAACATGGCTGAGGCTTCTGGGAGCTGAAGTCCCTCGGCCCTTAAAAGGGAAAGGTTGCCTACCCCTGGCTTAGCTGAACTTATTGTTTCATTTCATGTGTGCATATTGTTAGTTTTGAATAAAAAGTTTCCTGAAACATGTTGACTTGTTCTTTTTTGTGGAGTAGGAACCTGTCCCTATTCTTTACATTTATTTCTGCCTCTGGTACCAAATGTTCTGTTAAAGAAGCAATGTCTTTTTTGCTTTGTTTTTGCAAGAAGCAAAATGGGAAAAATATAAGGAGTGAGACAGCATATATAAAGATTAAAAAGATCAAAATATCATGTCAATTTAAAAAAATCAGGGTACGATAAATTAAAATAAAAGACTTCCAGTCAACTGGGCAGGGTGTTGGAGATATATAGATACAAATTAAGGGATTCAGAATGAAATCAAACATGAGGCAAGATATAATATCAAGCTGTATATTTTATTAAGAAATGTTACCTATATAAATGCAATGTGACTGTATCACATATAAACTATCTATTTGTAAGTTATTGATAAATGACAGAAATATGTTGCTGATAAAGGAAATTATGTAATGTAATTATGTAATAGCTAAGTAGAGCCAGCGCGGTGTAACAGTTTGAGTCAGGGGTAGGCAACCTTTTTGAGCTGGGGGCCGGGTTGCTGTCCCTCAGACAGTTGGGGGGCCGAAGCACCAAAGCTAAATAAATAAATAAATGCATAAATAAAAATAAAAATAAAAAATATGCATGCACACTCTCTCAGCCCCAGAAAAGCCATGGCAAAACCCCTGTGGAGATTTTGCCAAGAAAACCCCAGGAACAAGTAATAACAACAATAATCAATATCATCATGGCGGGGGGTGGCAGCGGTGGCAGGACTGGCCTGGGGCCGGTCCAAAGGCCTCGGGGGGCCACATCCGGCCCCCGGGCCTTAGGTTGCCTATCCCTGGTTTGAGTGTTGGACTACAACCAGGGTTCATATTCCTGCTCAGCTATGGAAACCACTGGGTAACGTTGGGCAATTCATACTCTCTTAGCCTCAGAGGATAGCAATGGCAAACCCCCTCTGAAGAAACTTGCCAAGAAAACCATGAGTGCAAAACAGCTTGAAGGCACACAACAACAACAATAAAGAATACTAATCATGTGCTGTGTGTTGAGGAACACATCTACTTCATTAACTGAGGCCTAGGTATAAGCTTTTCTTGCTCCCAGAATGTTGAATGTGGGATGTTTCTTACCTTTGTCTCCATACAGCTGAGAGGGGGGATCCTTTTGTTTATACAGCAGCATCTTGAACTCTCCCCATTTTAATCCCTGCATCTTTAAGGAGCCAGCCAGCCATTTTTCTGCAGGCAATCCTCACCTCAGCTTTTGTGTCAGGCCTCTCCAGGCAGTATTCTGTTGGAGACATGTGTAAATGCAGTTCAGTAAACTGTACTGGAGCTCAGATGTGCCAAAACAATTCCACACACCTGATTAGTTTTGAAGGAGTTTTTGAATAGGTTCTGGAGTGAGGTGGAGGAGGAGAATTCATTAGAGTATAAACTGGCTAAGGCTACCTGCCTGCTTTAAAAAGTGACCCCCAGATAAGAAAAAGACCCCCTGATGAAGAGCCTGCATCAATTTGTTGGGGCCTCTCTGTCAGATAATTCTGTCTGTTTGTACGTGACCAGGCAACTGTATCTGCAAATGTGTCTCAAGTGCAGTGGGCCCTTGGTATTCGCTGGCGTTTGAGTCCAGGACCTGCTATGGATACCAAAATCTGTGGATGCTCAAGTCCCATTAAATACAATGGAATAGTAAAATAGTGTCCCTTACATATAAAATAGCAAAACCAAGATTTGCTGTTTGGATTTGTTTTTATATATATATAGGTATCTTCAAGCTGAGGATGGTTGAATCCACTGATAAGGAATCCATGGATATGGAGGGCTGCCTATACTCTGCATATGTGTATGTTATATGCATGAGTAACTGAAGTATACTGGGAGCCTACCAACATTCCCATGCATACAGGAGGCAAAAAGCCATATCTTCTAACTGTCCTCATTTGAAAAGATCAAGCATGAATACCTGCCATCCCACTTTTTCAGCTGCTTTAAAAATGTCCCAGTTTCTCTTTCCTCTTCCTGATATTTATTTTTGTCATCAGCTTACTTCAAATGTTGCAAAAGTGGTTTGCACTCCATTAACTCAGCAGGAAGGAGAGGAGTAGGTGAAACTCCTTGCCCTTCTCACTAGGCTTAGGTAAAAGCAAATTGGTGCAGACCTTCCTGGCTTGTGATTTCTTCCTCAATAATAAGGTTTACCATCGTGGCCACACTCTAATTTTGCTTGGCAATTATTTTCCTAGTTTTCATCAGTGAAATGTTGGGGGGGTGGGTCTGAAAGGTTGAAGCCTCCCTGCTCACCACCCTCCCCTGCCTGCCAAGGTCCAAGTATGGATCCCTAACTTTATGCTGATGTTTTTATGAGTGAAAAATAAACCTGCTGTTGCGTAGTGTGTGCAATTGCTTAGAGCACTCATTGCACTATGTGTATGGCATAACTGGTTATGAGTAATTAGTTTTAGAAGAGAAAGGTTAAGTGTTTTTTGTCTTTATTGGTCATGTTTTAAAGGATTCCTTTAAAAAGAAGAAAGTACAAGACAGCAGTACAAGGCCCCCTCTCCTGTTTAACAATTCCCCTGCCTTCAATAATGTATTTTCTTGTTTTTAAAGTTTCCCTTAGGAGTGACATTGATTAGACCAAAGTTGGTTGCAATGTGGCTTGGTCAATTTCATTATTCCATAGATCTGTTTGTTTCATTATTCCATTTTGAAACTTGGCTTCTCAGGATTTTCACGGAGAATACAGAAGCATTCACAACCAAAATGGGTAAAGAAATATCTCAGGAACATTACATAATAAATATCATATGTATGGAACACAAGTAGAAGCAGCTTCAGTTAATAACTAGGCAAACAGAATGCACAGTGTTTTCTCTACATAGTGTTTTCCCCCATTTTTATACTGGTTCTATTACATCCATTGTATCTGGAGAAAGACCAAGTTACCATATCTAAATTAAAACTGTAGTCCCTCAGCTATGGCCTTTTATGCTTCTGTATTCCTTCTCCTATATCGCAACACTGCCTTTCTGCTTTTGTTGGAATTGATGCAGCTATTCTTCTGTTCCTCCTCCTATCTTCTTTTGCGTATATTCCCTCTTCACCTTCCAGGTATTTATTATTATGAAATAGCTAAAAGAAATGATTCAGGATACAGAGATACAGGCTTAGAATCTTACCCACTGCTTCAGTGGTTATTTGTTTTAACTCTACCCCACCACACCATGGATGATCTTCTACACTTCAGTCAAACCCTCCTTGTCCCCCTTCTACAGCACGGATGGCCAAATTGTGGCTTGCAGTCCACATAGGGCCATTTTTGTGGCCCCAGGCATAATCCTTTTGGTCAAATTGTCTTTTGCTCCACAATGCACCATTATGATGTCTAGGGGTGGGTGGGGGTGGAAGGCATTTCCACCATGTTTGAAGCCCCCCTCTCAAATCCGTTGTTGTTGTTGTTGCTGTTGCTGTTGCTGTTGCTGTTGTTGTTGTGTGCCTTCAAGTAATTTCCAACTGATAGCAACCCAAAGGCGAACCTATCACATGCCCAAGGTCACCAATGAACTTACCAGGGATCAAAAGACCTTTGCAAAAATTTTCTAAAATATTTGTGTGTGTGTCAGAATGCCCTTAGGGAGCCAGGAAGTTCCCCAAACATGGTCTACATGCCCCCTAGAGGATTTTGTGGGCACAAAATATTTGATTTTTGCTTTTTTTGCAGGAGCACGTACAGTACGGGTGTGGTCCTCCAAGGAATTCTGAAGGGTTAATGTGACCCCCTAGCCTCCCACAATTGCCCAACCCTGACTGTACAAAGCAGTGACAACTGACTGTACAAAGCAGGGGTAGGCAACCTTTCCCCTTTAAGGGCCGAGGGACTTCAGCTCCCAGAATCCCAGGAGCTATTGGCCAACACGGGACTATTGGCCAACATGGCTGAGGCTTTTGGGAGCTGAAGTCCCTCTGCCCTTAAAGGGGAAAGGTTGCCTACCTCTGGTACAAAGCATGTTTTGCCAGTTTATCTTCTTGGGAAAAAAAATGGCCATCTTGCCATTTTTCAAGACGTATGACCACTTTACTCTAGGACGCTGTAACCCTTTCCAATGCTCTAGGCTCCTATGGCAACCCTGAGAGCCGTCCTTCACTGTTGCATCATTTCTTGTCTATGCACAAGGTTCTAATCAGGGTGCAATGCACACTGTCCATCTGCAGAGTGCTGTTACACCAGCCTTTGTAAAATGGCCAGAAAACTAAAAATGGCCAGAAAACTAAAAATGCTTTGCATTGAGAAAGAGTATCAGCAGAGAAAATGGCATCCTTGATGTTTGCTTTTACATTTAATGTGAGTCGAACAATCTGGGTTCTTCTGAGCTGTTGCAGTTCTTAATTTATGGGAAAACTCATGGGGAAAATAGTCCTTTATCTTTGCATTTTCTATGAAATGTAGACAATTAACCATCCTTCCTATCCAGAGAACATATCTGTTTACAGAACATATCTGTGCATCTCTACACTTCCTGAACAAGTAGGCAATGGAAACATCATTATCCTGCAAATGCTGTGATTTTTGATGTGCAATTCGTCAGTTAAAAATGTCTGTATTAAAGGAAGATGCACCCCAAAAATGCATATATTTGGAAAACAATATACAAAATGCATTATGTTAGGAAATGTTGCTTACAAAATTGTGTATGTTAGAATACTAGTGTGTAAAATAGTGGGTTAATTTTTATCACAAGAAATGTACAGATTGATGCAAACCCAAGATGAAATAAATGTAAGGCTGGAAAACAGAAACTGAGAGAGAGTCCTGATCAGATCCACATCTGTCTTTTAGAGTGCATTCTCTGGTGAGCCTATGATTAATAAAGAAAACCAAATCAAAATCAGAGCCAAATTATAGCCAGTGCTTTCATTGGGAGAGGATTCAACACATAAAATTTACATTTGCATAATTTGGTTTGGCTACATTATTTTAATTAGTGCTAACAATGTGTGCTGTATTTTGCAGAACTAGCTTACATGTGCACTGCAGAAGAAAAACAACTGGGATTTGTAGTTTGTTGTGGCACCAGAGCTCTCTGATAGAGATGGCTAAATGTCTCGTAAAATGACAAGTCCCAGAGTTCCATAGCACTGAACCATGGCAATTAAAGTGGTGACAAACTGGATTATTTCTGCAGTTTGGATGCAGCCTAGGCCAGACATGGACCTTCCCTAGAAAATGGCCTAAGAAAGGGAAAATGGCAGAGACCAAGCAGATGTGACACAGCAGTAGGGAATAATTAATGGGTCTCAGTTCATACTCACAATATAAACCAGATACCTAGGGTCTCTTATAAACCAGAAAATAAACCAGAAACCTCTTGTGGCTGCCTGGTCATGATCAGCCTGAGTGAAAACTGGCTGTCGAACACTTAGAATCATAGCGTTGGAAGAAACCATAAGGGCCATCCAACCAAACTCCTTTCTGCTATGCAGGAACACAGAACCAAAGCACCCTCAACAGATCTAGCCTCTGGTTAAAAACCTCCAAAGAAAGTGACTCCACCACTCTCCAAGGGAGTCTTTTCCGCTGTTGAACAGCTCTTATTGTCAGGAAGTTCTTCCTAATGTTGAAGTGGAATCTCTGTTCCTGTATTTTGAATCAATTGCCCTAGGTCTTAGGGGATAAGGGCTTCTACAGATTGTGCAAAGTGCCATCTTGGAGGCAGGGAAGGGGAGGGGCAGCCACACACCAGGTGCCCCAACTCCTTCCCAAGGATGCCATCACAGTGCAGTGTTTTTACACGCTGCGCCAGAAGAGGTGCAAAAGAGCTGCATGGTGGCTCTTTGGGCACCCTTTTTGCCGCCTGTGAAAGGAGCGGTGTTTTGGTGCTCCTTTCCCAGGTGGCAAAAGGGAGGATCAAGGCCGATGCATCTGGCAGTCTTGGCCTTGATCCTCCATTTTCCGGAGTGCCCCAGGGCCGCCCGTCTGCATCCCCCCTAACACAGACAAAAAGAGGTGCTTTCAGGCTGGCTTGAAGGCGTGGCATTTAGATGATGCATGCCTTGAAGTCAGCACCGTCTAGGCACCTTATGGGGAGAAAAGCCGCTTCAAAAAGAAGCAGTTTTTCCCCACTTCTTCCTGAAAAGTGCGCACCTTCGCATGTGCATATAAATGCACCAATACCAATGCGCTCTAAAGGGGCACTCTTTCCAAACCCTAACCCTAATTGTGCTTGTAAATGTTCCATCACAGGAGTACATCTAAAAGAGACAGAGCTGCTGTACATAAGTGGTGGGGGGGCAGTGCCCAAAAGAGAAACCATGGAACCTCTCATGGAGACGAGTACAACAT
>CM034708.1:182739847-182750279 GCA_020142125.1 Phrynosoma platyrhinos | reverse complement strand
CCATATTTCTTCTCCAGTTGTTCATCCAACAATCCAAGTTAAAAAAAAGTCAGATTTCAGCTGTATTTTTATTTTGTAAATGTCTTCCAACATTTTATGGAGCAAAGTCCAATAAACTGACTCATTACAAGGTATTTGTTTTTCAGTGTCAGGCTACAGCAAGATTGTGTCCACAGCATGTGAGAAAATGGGGCTAACCCATCTTACCTGTGCTATATAACCCTCAAGATTTCTGAAGTTGCTGTTCGTTTAGGATATAAACTACTCTTGATGACAATACTGGCTCTTCCTCCCCTTCTGGAGGTGGGAAATTTTAACTTCCAAATGATACTTTCCCACATAACTGCTACAAGAGGGAGAAAGTTTAAGCCCTCTTCCTTGTATTCCTTAGTTGCATTCCTAATAATTCCCTTGACAGTTACTATTATAATTTAAAAAACAAAACAAAATGATAATGTTGCATTTAATGCAATTAGTAGTTTAGACATAATGAGTAGGCTGGGCTGGTCCTTTGGGTCCAGCCTAACTTGCTCATTCACTCAATAAAAGAATTTGGAGATACTACTGTCTTGGACAACAATACCCAGAATCCCCCTGGAGCTTTTCTGAGCCCTGCTCAACAAATGCATAGGTTTCTACACAGCCTCTCTAGTTTATGAAACAGCTCGTATCAGACTGGAGAAAGATTTGGCAATAAAGTTTGGTGCTGCAGGTAGAGCATCTCTTCTTTCTGAATATGAGCCCATGCCTTTGTGAAATTTCATGGGCCTGTAATTGGCAAGTAAATAACCTCTAAACTGAAACAGAAATGTAGACATAAACTCAAGGAAATGAACAGAAAAGTCATCTGGTAATACTAGGCCTTGTTGGTATTTTTTTGTGTTCCAGCCATGACTGGGTATGTCCTGAAAGGCTCACATGCAGGACCGGCCCTGCCATTAGACAAAGTGGGGCAGCTGTCTCGGACAGCAGATGCTGGGAAGTGTTGGGAGAAAATGGTGGCAGTCCCATGGCTGTTCCACATGACCATCTCCCAGCTGTTGGAAATCAAAGTGTGTGTGCATACAATGTACAGCTTGCATTATGCCCCCTCCCATGCATGCTTGCTGCCCTCAGGTGCAGTGGACAGTGTGTGTTATGTATGTTGTGCACCTTCAAGTAGGTTCCAACTTATGGCAACCCTAAGGGGCCATAGGGTTTTCTTGGTAAGATTTGTTCAGAGGAGGTTTGCCATTGTCTTCCCCTGCCAGAGGACACCCAACAGGTTTCATGGCTGAATGGGAATGAAACCCTGGTCTCCAGAGTCATAGTCCAACACTTAAACCACTAAAGCATGCTGGCTCTGTGGACAATGCTATCTTGCAAAAGTAATACATATGCAATTGCTCATCCATTCGGATTCTGTTGGTAGAATGGGAAATCAGGATGAGAAGTTGGAGCATTGTCTCATCTGCCTCAGGCAGCAAAATTATGTTAAACCAGCCATTCTTTTGAGCTAGCTTGCTTCCTAAGATAAGAACAAGGTATCTAATTGCAGCATGTCTTTTAAAGAAATCTACCTCAGAATGAAAAATAAATGAATGTTTCTTGCAACAGAAGAATCTTCTGAAGTTTAATAAATTAAATACATTGAAGGAGAGATTGTGTGTTAAAGGGAGATTCTAGTTAGCAGAGTGTAGAGGGTTGGCTTCTTTGTTCTCCAAAGCTGCACTTGGATAGAATCCACATTGCCCTAGAGTTTCTGAATGCAGCCTTTTATACAGTTATGTTGTTAGCTTGATATTGAATCAAATCACTGTCATGGTAAGTTTTGCTGAGGTGCAAAGAGTCAGGTACAATTGTCTGATCTTGCTGCAAAATCAGGAGAAACTTTTGAAGTTTTTGAATATGCTCACCCCTCCCTTGATATATTCTGACAATTTCGTATAGTTTATTATTATATTTTGTCCCAGAGTAGAAATCTTTACTTATGTCCAAGGGAGATTCTTTAGTAAAACTTGCTCAATGTAAGTACCACATTAAAATAAATCTGTTTGTGTGTGTATGTTTCCATGCATGTATATATCTTGCTTTTACTTCTCCTTGTTCTTGGAGCTACTTTGAATTTTGATCCCTGCAGCATTAAAGTAAATACATTGTGAAACATTTATTTTTCTAAACCAGCATTTTATACTTTTTTCATTTTATATTTTTAGTCTGGTTAGAGTTACCGTTGTTGTATACTTTCAAGTTGTTCTCAACTTATGGCGACCCTAAGGCAAACTTATTATGAGGGTTTTTTGGCAAGATTTATTCAAGGAAGTTTGCCATTGTCTTCCCCTGAGGCTGAGAGCATGTGACTTGCCCAGGGTCACCCAGTGGGTTTCATGGCTGAGCTGGGAATCAAACCCTGGTCTCCACAGTTGTAAGCCAATACTAAAACCACTATGCCACAGGGATCTATGCAAAATCTGGCCTTGTTAGTTATTACCATTCATGTATGTAGAGTAGTAATAATGTATTGGACTTGTAGATGGGAGTATTGAGTTCAAATTTCTTCTCAGCCATGAAGCTTATGTTGATGTCTTTGAGCAAGTCACTATTGCTCAGCTTATCCTACCTAACAGGATAATTGTAAGTACAATGGAATCCTAAACATGTTACTCTGATCAGAGTCAAAATCCTCTTCTGGATGTGCAGCACAGATAACATGTTTGTTCTTTTGAATCGCTACTCCCAGATCCCCTACTAAGGGACTCCAGGAGTTGTACTCCAAAATTAGCAACTTTTTCTAATCCTGATTTGCCCAAATGTGTGATCCTTCTTGTATGGTCAGTGGTTTTTCTTTGCATTACTCTGTGGCACATCTCACAGAAATTATGAGACAGCCACATAGACTTGCTTTGATACCAGTAGTCTTCAGTAAAGAATGCTGTTCTGTATGGATGAATTATTCTGCAAGAAGAAGATTGGTTTCAGTATTGTGACAAAGTACAGGTAGTAGATAACCTAGGCCACCGAAGAGCTGAATAGAATTTGGGATGGTAGGAAGGTGGCAGTAACAAATCTTGTTCAAGCAGACAAGGATCTCTTTCAGACTACACATTATAGCACTTTGATACTATTGGCTCCATTGTATGGCATCCAGGGACTTGTTCTTGTACTGTAAGTATTTATCATTCTTTGCCAGAGAGCTCTAGTGTTTCACCTGCCTAAAAATTTGAGGGTTCCTTAGGATGCAGCCATGGCAGTTAATATTGTTCAATTGTGCTATGTGAAAAGAGTCTGTGTCTTTGTGGAATTAATTTGGTGTGTTAATTAGGGTGTATCCACATTGCATAATTGTAACACTTTGATATCACTTTGAATTTCACACCTCCATTTTAGGATTCATAGTTTGGTGAGATACCTGGCACTTTCTAGGTACATCTCCTGAACTAGAGCATTAAAACTCTGTGGAACAGACTACAAAGAACCTCATGGAACTACAAATTCTAGGAAGGTGCCACAGGGAATTTGAAAAATATATATTTTTAATTTTTGTAGATTAAATTGCGTCGTGTTTACAAGAAAAAAACAATGAATGCTTGCTACCTAAACCTCTCGGTAGCATTCTTTCCAATTCAGACATAGGGGTTTTCACAACAGTGAACTTGCGCCAATGAAGGACAGCTGAGGAACTACTTTAGCGTCGGTACCAGTACAACAGTAAATACAGTGCGATAATATGTGTTCTCATAACATTACTATCCCATTATCAGTAGTCTAATGCGGTAACACCTGTTCCCATATCGTTACGTTCCATGGACTCGATGGGAACGTTACATGTACTGGTGTGATAAGCTTATCAGGTTTTAAAGAAAAGGTTTAATGCAACATTTTTGAAATAATGAAAGCTCCATTCCAGCACAGCAGGCTTATTTGAAATTTTTGTGTTGGTGTTTTCTAGTAGCCCCCGTCCCTGCCAATACTTTTTGATAAACTTTTGAAATCTAGGTGCTTTTTCCTGAACAGAATGAACTGAGGAACTAAATTGAATTCCACTCTTGGGTGATTCCTACCACTGGAACACTAACACACTCATTACTCTTCCCCTCTCTGGTTCATGCTTTGTTAGTTGGTTCTGTTTTCTGAGGCTTATTTTTCTGTAAATAGTTCTTATCTCTCTGTGTCTGCTCTTTCCTGTAGAATCATCACTGCCAAGTCCCGTAAGTGAATTTGTTTAATGTCTTAATCATTTGTACTCTGAGATATACAGAGGTACTGTGGAGATTTCCCTAGAGTCTTGTACCATTTCCAGCTCCTGTTCCCTTTGCAATCTCCTATCAGAGATGTCCAGGGATCTACTCAACACAACAGCTCATGAAAAAAAAAGCAGCACTCTTAGAACCTCCCATCTTGCTTGGAAAGGTTTCTTCTTTTGGACTACATCTCCCAGAATCCCACAGTCAGGATGATCACACACCATATTGGGTGTGGGACTGTAAGAGGTATGATCCAAAAAAGGGTAGCACACCTACATTCTTCTTAAATAAACAAGAACAGCATCCAGCCAGCTTGACTTCTTAAAAAATCTTTGCCTACTTGTGAAAGAACAACAGAAAAGGAGCCAGCCTACACTTCTGGCCAGGAGTTCCAGAGGAAAATTGCTGTTGAGAATACTCTCTTACCATTTTCTCACCAGTCCTGCCTCTTGATGTTGGTGGATCTGAAATAAGGGCCAGGTACTATCTAATGGTCCTTAACTTAGACACCTTCAATATCAAGATAAAGGCCAAGTATTATCAAATGACAAACCTGCATGGTTTAGTGGCTTGAGCATTAGACTATGGACTTTATCACACGGGGGCCAGTTTTGTCTTTAAAAAGACAATAAAGTGCAAATAAACCATCCTGAAAATAAAGCAAAAATAGAGTGTGATCACGCAAATGAATTTCACACATAATTAGAATAAATGCGAAATAATGTAAAAAGCGATAAAAAGGCATTTTTACATTTCATACAGAAGTGAAAGAAATCAGTAAATGTACTAGAAATGGTATACTTGCACATGCGCAGAAAGAGAAAGCATGTTTGTTGCCCAAGGAGAACAGGAAGTAAAAGCAGTCCCACAGAACCATGGGAAAACCAGAAAAAAGAATTAAAGGAGGGTTATTGTGTGAATAAACTGAATTTGACTTTCACACTAGAGTAAATGCGCAATTACAGTATTATTGAAAATGCATTTCACTAAAATCCTGAAAGTAAAAAGGTCTGGGATAACACCACTTTCTGACCACTTTAACAGCAGCTTTTGTGCGCCGTTGTGTGAAATCGTGTGATAAAATCTGTGCTTAAAAGTTTTCATCTTGCACCAAGGTTTGGGAAGGAAGGATAGAAAAGGGCAGTGTGATAATCTCCTTTGTCTTAGGGTTGCCATAACTTGGAAATGACTTGAAGGCACACGACTACATTACTAAATGGCTAGTACTTGGATAAGAGATAGCCCATGAATATCAGGTGCTATATGCTATATTTCAGAGGAAGGAACTGGCAAAACCACTTCTGAGTTTTCCTTGCCTAAGAAAAACCTATGAAATTAATGGAGTCACCGTAAATTGACTGACACACACACACACAGTAACGTCAATGTCATCTTGAGGATGACAGCTGGTAAACAGCTTGGCTTCAGAGCTCCTCTGCTGGTCAAGGATTGCTTGGATTGGTAAAGCTTTGTGATATGAACATAGATGTATCACAGCAGGATTGAGATATTACTTCTACAGATTGCCTACCAGTTTGCTCTCTAAGTAGTAGGAATCAATGTTTCTCAGTTCCCACAACAAAGGGTATTAAGAAATGCAGTATTGAAAGGAGAAGAGGATGGTGTGGAGGGAGAGACTTAAAAGACATTGGGGGCATTAGGATGGAGGAAAATCCAATGCAGATGGAAGTTGCCAGACCAGAACAGAAGAGCTTCCGAAAATCTGTATATTTAGCTCAATGAGCTATACACAGAAATCTACAGCCAGCTAAGCTGCTTCAACCCCTCCTCAATGGAGTGAGTCATCAGCTCTGAGATCTAAAGTTAGGCTCATGTCACAGCTTTGTATTTTCGTTCTCTCTTTCTTTTATTCTCTTGCTATTTTCAAAGGTATGGGGGGAAAAACCAAGCATTAAATTCTGGAACCAAACACACACACCACAACCACCCTGTTGCCAGCCATGGTGGGTGGTAGCAACAACTGCATTATGGTTGTGCTGGGTTTTGCATACAAAGACAGCTCTTATATCAAGCTAGAATGCACCTTGACCTTCAGCAGCTTGGTATCCTCATATGTTCATCCTTGTAGTTGCAAGCACAATAACTATGACTCATAGATGCTCAAGCTGCTGTGCATAATAAAGTGAGGAATCTTTTGGGGACCAGGATGGTTTTGAAATCTTGGGGGCTACAGAGAAAACATCACTGCCAGCAAAATAGCCTTGAATGTATCCTTGGACCCCACATATGGGGCAGAGATAATAGCTCCTTCCACCTTTACCCTATAGAGAATAAAGAAAAACACATTCATCCCATTGGCACAGAGAGGCAGTGACAAGACACTATAGTTTCTGAGAGGAGGAGAGTATGCACGCCTAATGCTATTCAGTGATTATTCCTGGAAATTGCCTTTAACCTGAGCATTTTCTCTTTACTGTATCTAACATTGACCAAGGTCTAATCTGCACTGCATAAATAATGCAATTTGGCTTAATGCTTCAGAATTCTGGGACCTGTAGTTTTGTGATATATTTAGCCTTCTCTATCAAAGAACTCTGGTGCCTGACCAAACTACAAATCCCAGGAACAGACATTTCTAATCCATCAGTATTAGCCATGCAAACTGTTATGATGAGCATCTGTATTTCAAATTTCATCATGAAGACATTACTGAATGCTAAACAAAGAACATGGGGGAAATGATGTATGGATATGGTTTTTGAAGGAAAAGTCTGAATAAAGGTTGAAGGAATTCTCTCTGCGTATAGTCTACAGTAAACATGGCCAGCTCCTGTACAGTATTTTCAGAAGTCGCTCTGTTTTTCAGTCGATGGTCTGGGAATCAGGAATGTATTTTGCTACACAAACAAATGTCTTTATGAATGGTCAGGCACCAACTACCAGTAGGAGTGTGGAAGTAATTAGTGTCAAATAACTTGCTGCTTATAACTAACTTTCCAGCATGTTTGAGGTCTGCCTCTTGTAAGATATGAGTAACATTTCAGGCAGACTTTTCCCACAAGCTGAATAACATTTGGCAGGCAATGATAAGAAAATTAAGCACAGGTAGAGAGAACATCATCTTAGCAATTTGCAAATATGGATGTGTGTGTGTGTTTAGAAAGAGGAAAGTAAATGGTCATTTACTATGTCTATTTCAAATTAGACAAAGTGTGGATTTAAAATGCAACACTGTTTATTAAGAAAAATGTCCTGACTCTAGGAAGATAAAAAAGTCTTGCTGGACCAGAGAACTGTGGTTGGTCAAATGACATTTCAGGGAGTTCTTGCAGCTGAGAGTGGAGGTGGGAATATGAGGCCTTCTGCATCTTGTTGAACTGCAATTCCCGAACCACTGGACAAAGCTGATGGCATTGGAGTCAGGTTTCCAGAGGTCTAGTGGTTCCCCATTTGTGGCCTAGTGATTCTGATTGTAAACTATGCAAAATGAGGGGGAGATTGAAGATGGATCTAAAAGCTTAGCCTGGCAGATGCCCACAGTTTTAGGGGGATGACTTTTAACAGCCAGCAAAGGTCTGAAAAGATGCTCTACCCCATGCCCAATGTCTTATTTAAGGCCCATCTTACATAATACACTGGATATTGCTAAATGTTGTGCTGGTGTGTGTTTAATGATGTATATTTTAATCTGGTTTTAATGGTTTTGATGGTTTATTCTTGTTTTAACCTTTATATCTTATGGATTTTTAATGATGTCCAATTAAATTACTATGTAAAGGGATCTTGTAGCACCTTTGAGACTAAATGAAAAAAAGAAGTTGGAAGCATGAGCTTTAGTAGACTTGAGTCTATTTCCTCAGATGCATTAATTATTGTAAGCTGCTTTGAGTTCTGAAATGAGGATGAGGATGAGGATGGCGATGATGGCCCCCATCCCTGAAAGAGACAAATAGAGTTGAGTTGTTCTCTCTACACTGGTGGCCCTCATTAGAAACCTAATGGGGGAGTAGTATTTTTGGAGTGGTTAGAGCAAATCAAGCCTGAACTCTCCCTAGAAGCTAAAATGATTAAACTTAGATTGTCATCCTTGGGCATATCATGAGAAGACATGATTCACTGGAAAAGACAATAATGCTTGGTAAGATAGAAAGCATCAGGAAAAGAGGAAGACAACATTAAAGATGGATAGACTCAATCAAGAAAGCCACAGCCCTGAGTCTGCAAGACCTGAACAGGGCTGTTGATTACAGGGTGACTTGGATGTCTTTCATTCATAGGATCACCATAAATTGAAGTCAACTTGATACTAGCAGCAGGGTGCAGACTGCACCGGGTGATACCTCAAAGGGGGAGTAACACCTGGTCAGGCCCGTCCTCTCACCCCTCCCTCCTTCTCCAGTACTATGGCTTGCTTGGGCAAGGAAGCCAAGGTACAGGAGGAGGGGTGAAGCATGCCAGTGCTCCTCCCGTGTTCTCCAGTGCCATGGCTTACTCAGATGAGGAGGGTCAAATGAGCTTGTGTGCCTCCCTCCTGCCTGCTCTAGTGTCATGGCTTCCTTGGAAGAGGTAGCCAAGGTACTGGAGAAAGAGGGGCAGCACACACCCTTTCTGTCCCTCCCACTGCCTCACTTGCTTGGTCACCCACCTGGCCACCAGCAGCCATAGGTGGGCATCTGGGTTGGTGGTGGGCAGATGGATGTTCAGGTGAGTGAGAGAGTGGGAAGGGAGGGGAGGGCAGGGTAGCTGCTACCTGGTAGCCCTTTCTGGGTCTGGATTGGGGGCAAGTGAGCAAGACAATGGAGAGGGGCAAGGCAGGCCACTGGTGCTGCCTTGGCATCCCCTTCCAGGCACCCACACTAGGTGATACCAATGCTAGCGAGGTCACTGGATGGTATTAACAACAGCAGCAATGGTTTGGGCCTCCACAAATAAAATATAAACCACAAAAATGGCACAAACCTTTGGTTACTGGTTTTCAAATGAAGATAATCCTCCTCTTTGCTCCTCATCCCTTTATCTGAAGCTGTTTGCCATCAAACAAGGCACAAAGGGTAGCACTTGCCTCTTTAAGTAAAATCAATAGCTGTCTCTGAAGCCCATTGCCAGGTGGGATTCCATTGCCCAGGGCTCTTTGGAATTGAACTGTTTACTCTCCTCCTTTTATCAAGAGCATTATTGATTCAGATGATGAAAGGGGGGACACTTGCATTATTTTTCTCAAAAGCCTCAAGAGCCTGTGGTGAAGGTGGAAGTGGGGGAACCTGTGCAGAAGCCTTGTTGTGTGTATATATGGAAGCAGTTTTTAACAAGTGGACTTGAACCAGTTCTGGTGTTTCTGAGCCCAAGATGGTGTTAACAACCCCATCTCCTGAGATTCCAAACTCCATAGTCAGGAAAACATTGTACCTACCCAAAGATGCATAAAATTGTAGGTGACATTTTCAGATTATGACATCTGATGAAAAGATCTCAACACCTTTCCCATACTTTTGTGTATGTGGTTCTAATAAAAGTAATGCCTGATTCTGAATTTTGGAATTTTTCTAATGAAATGAGCATGGCTTGATTTAGTTTGTATCTGAAGAAGTGACTGGATTGGATGCCACAAATGAAGCACCAAATCAGCTAGGGGCATGGGCTTAGTTAGAATTTGAAAACGTTCCATTTTCTACTACAAATTCTTGAACTTCTCAGCCATAATCTAAAACAGGGGTAGGCAACCTTTTTGAGCCGGGGTCCGGGTTGCTGTCCCTCAGACAATTGGGGGGGCCGAAGCACCAAAAATAAATACATAAATAAATAAAAATTATTTTTTTTAAAAAAATTAAAAATAAAAAAAATATGCATGCACACTCCTTCATCCCCAGAAAAGCCATGGCAAAACCCCTGTGGAGATTTTGCCAAGAAAAGCCCAAGAACAAGTAATAACAACAATAATCAATATCATCATGGCAGGCGGCGGTGGCAGTGGCAGGATCGGCTTGGGGCCGGTCCAAAGGCCTCGGGGGGCCACATCCGGCCCCCGGGCCTTAGGTTGCCTACCCCTGATCTAAAAGGTAGCTTCACCAAGCCCTGGTTAGTGGTGATAGACAGCTCTGTTCAAGCTTTTGCCATCATAGATAAGGAATTTTGCAGCTTCGGTGTTCTCTGGGGTCCCATTCACACTACAGAAATAAACTGGTGTGAAACTTGGGACGTTGTCACACGGGGGATTTGTGTTGGTTATTCCGCACAAATCCCGAACAGAA
>CM034708.1:182695821-182722648 GCA_020142125.1 Phrynosoma platyrhinos | reverse complement strand
ATTTCCACTTTATTATTGCTTTCTGGCCCACGTGTGATAACGTCCTCATGGTGACCCTGTGTATGAGACATCTCCAAGCCCCCCCATCCTCCACTGCTCTGCTTAAGTCTCGTAGATTGAGGCTTGTGGCCATCCTAATTGAGTCTATCCATCCAGCATGCAATCTTCCTGTTTTTTTTTTTACTGCCTTCTATTTTTCCTAGCATTATTGTTTTTTCCAGTGAGTCATGCTTCCTCATGATGTGACTGAAATATGACAGCCTCAGTTTAATCACCTTGGCTTCTAGAGAGAGTTCAAGCTTGATCTGTTCTAGGACCCATTTGTTTATCTTTTTGGCTATCCATGGTATTCTCAGCACTTACAAATAACAAAATATAAATGAGAGGATTTTTTTAAAAAAAAATTAGAAATACAACAAACATCATCATAAAAGCCACAAATCAGCAGCTGCACACTAAAAAGCATGAGAAGCCCAGCTTTTTAGTTCAACTAAAAGAAAAGCACTCTGGAATAAAATAGTCTTAAGAGCTTGTTTAGGAAAGTGGGAAGGATGTGCTGTCTTGCCCCTGCTAGCAATGTAATTGTCCCAATATAGGAATCCATTAAAATCCCTGTAACCAATTACATTGCCTGCCTTCAAAGGAGGATAAAACATATTTGCACAGAGTTTTTACTCTGATAGTTTCCTGGTAGTGATTTCTTAAGAACCTGAAGAGCAGCTTAGCCATTCTGTCCAAGAGGGATAAATTCATAACCTATTAGCCTTACAACATGGGTTGAGAGAAGATAGATCATGATATACTTGTAGATCTCAGGATGATTTGAAATAGATCAGTAAGCATTTCTTCCTCCCCAGGGATTTAACAATGGCAACAGTAAAATGACTCCTGTCCCCCAGATTACACTGCTGAAATGAAGATAGACAAGAAGTCAGCAGAAGGGGGACGGAGTGGATTTGTGTAGCAGGACTGTGAGCTCTCTTCAGTTCTGGTGCTCAAAACAATTTTTTGGGTGCAGAAATCTCCAGTTCTTCGGCATTTGCATCTTTTGCAAAAGGCTCCAATTTGGGGATCTCAGAGTTCCTAGGGAAAACAAGCACCAAAATAGATCCTTCCAGCCTGAAGTCTACTCACCCCTGCTTTACAATGAAAAGAGATGGAAACCTGAAGTCCAGTCTATTACTGCCTTGAACTGCAGCCCCCATCAACCTTGTGCCTTGTCCCATATGCCAAAGTACTCATCCCATCACCAAGTACCAATCCCATCACCCCCAGCCAATATGATCATGCTGTCTGGGGATGATGGGGAGCTGTAGTCTAGTGAAGCTGGAGGGCATCCTATTGGGGAGAATATGAGAGGAACCCCAGATACTAACAGTGGGGAGCTGGGGTCAAGAAGGCTATGTGTTGTTCTCTTTCTCTCCTAAAATTGCATTTCAGTAATTGCAGGTTTCCCCTAAAGACATTTGGTGTCACTATAAGGACAGCATTTTCCTCTCCCTCTCTCTCTCTCCCTCTCCTTCTGTCAGTTCAGTTCTACTGTTGCTTTCCCGATGCATCCTTTTTGTAAGCCTCTACTGAACCTACCATAAGAGACAGCGAGGGGGAAAGAGAGAGAAACAGCACACAAGCCTCCTCTCCAAGGCTTCCCAAGCAAAGTTCTCCCATTCCATCCTCCACCTTCCCTTCCTGGTTCTTTGGCTCACCTGGACTCCTCTCCAAGGAAGCATCCTTGCTATCTTTTGCCCCTCTGTATTCCCCACCCTTTGAAGAAAAACACAAACCAAACCACTACAGCCCCCCTGGATTTGAAGGGGGGAGAGAGTTGTAGCTCAGGCTCTCTATCTGGAAAAGGCACATTTTTTTACCATGTATTTTGGCTTTAAACCTTCTCCTTCTTCGGTGCAATCAGTGCTTACAGCTATGGATCTAACAAAACTGCCTGCATCTTGTCTGCATGTTCTCCACTCTCCGACACTCAGTTGATCCTCATCTTCTTCTTTGGGGGACCACAGGGTGTATGTGTGGGGGTGACTTCTTCTGGCTGGGAATTTTTTCAGACCACCTTTTTTAAAAAAACTTCTCTGACCTGGACTTCACTCCCTCACCTGCAGCATCCCTTGGACATTTCTTTTCCATGCAAAGGTAGGTGGAAATGAGCACACCTGGCTTATCTAGGTCCTGTATCTTTTTTTAAAACATGGTACTGTACTTGGGAATCCTTCTCTCCCCCCCTTAAGCCTTTCACTTTAGCACCTGTTTCCTCCTTTGGGTATGGGGTGGGGTACAGGATTAAGCTAAGTATGTCTGTAAAATATAGCAGCACTTTAAAAAAGAAAAGAAAAGAAAGTTGGGGGAGGCTTACATTGCATTTGTTTACCCTTTAAGTAATAATAAATTATAGATTGGGGGAAGCAGGGTGTGTAACTAGTGATATGTCTGTGAAATTGCTGTAGGAAAAGATCTGTGTGAGTGGGACTAACATTTTATTTTTATGTACGTTCACATGTCTATAAATGTGGCATAGCAACTATGTATAATCCAAGGACATATGATATCTGACACGGATGATTTTCTGTACTGTGGGGGTGGGAAGGGTTAAGAAATCCCCTCACTGTGAGAGGCTCTCTCTTCATTTAACTTTTGCTTAAAGCATCTCATTCTCTTTTGAAAAAATGTTTGGCTGAAAATGTTTCTCTGCTGCTGGTCTTTTATCTTAATTTAAACCTGTGTATTTAAAGTACTGGTTTCTTAATAACAAGAAAAAAGAGCATACGTTGGTGGTTATTTCCCGGTAATTGTCTGCGTGGTAGCCCCAAAGTGCTCCAGAGAGGGTTGCAGTTGGAAGGTAGTTTATAATGTAACAAATGATGAATTATTCTCCTTATTGGGAGCATTTAGAAGCTCTCCCTCCAAGTGGTGTGCGGGGAGGTATGTAGAGAGAAAATCATGTCTACTGGCAAGTGTTTGTCAATTTTCCCCCCTCCACAACACCATTTTGTAACACTCAAGTGAATTCAATTTGTTTCATGGTAGTGACAGTCAACTGAGAAGTAGCTGGCACTTTAGGGGAAAAATTATTTCAGTAAGAATCATTATACAGAAAATGAGAAATAACCATAAGAAAAGCCTGGGGTGCATTGCCTTTTCTCCCCAGGAGAGAACAAGACTGATGAGAGGGATACTGTCTACATCTGTTTAGGGCTTCAGTGCTGCTTCTGTCATCTTAATAGTTGTGAGTTCCCTTGTGTTCCAGGAAGCTTGCTAATCTCTTCAGATTGTGGGATTGTAATTAATGGGTTGCTTTCTTATTAGCAGTTATGGTGGCAGTGGTGGTGTGTGGTTCTCCAACTCTTCTGTCTTTTCCCTGCCCTTTTCATCTTCTTAGTTGGGATTTTCTTCGTCTTATGGATGTGATGCTCCTGATTCCCCAAGCTGACTTAATGAGCTATAGGGATGGAAGGAACCTTCACTCTTAAAAGTCATTTCAAATGCATATGGGGTCCCCAATGGATCTCTGGTTGAGGTGAGGGACAATTTTAGACAAGCAAAAGTGGACGGTGCAGTGAAAGCAACATGATTTCATGGGATTAATGGTGCACAATGTATTAGTTGGCTTGATTTGAAATAAAAAGAGTATTTCCTTTCAGTCCAGACCAAGCCTTCCAGAAGGTCATCTTCTTTTGCAGGGAAAGGGAAGGTGCATCCTTATGCCAGTGACACATGTACACATGTCTTCATGCACCTGACTCTAGCTTAGGAAGAAACACATTACCCCACTTTAGGAAGGGGGCAGTAGTTATCCAACTATTGCTGGCATTGTGTGTGCATGTGTTGTTGTTGTTGTTGTTGCTGTTGCTGTTGGAAAGAATGAGGAAGATGAGCTTCCCAGGCATCTCTCTAAAAAGTATGTACCTGAGCACATGAAAAACAGAGGGAAAAAAGCAAGACACCTGTCTTTTCTGGTTCTGTAGTTTTCATGCACAGCAATGAGGAAGGATGCTGAGTGCATTTAGCCTGGAGATGTTTCTGTGGGGAATATGGGGACCTATAGTACCATGGATGTATTTGAAAGGGATCAGGACTATCCCCTATCTCCATCTCAGCTTCTCTTTGTCAAGTTTTAGAATCTTTTCTGCTTCAGTTACAACTCCACTGTGGCAAAGATGTACTGGAGACTTGCACGAAACCAATGATTTTGTGACATTTGTTCTTGTGGAGTTTCTGTCTGTTTCTGGATCATGTTAGTTGATATGATGGGTTATTGGCACACTGGACTTTGAATCAGGACCTACAGCTGATTCCCCCCCCCCACCTGACCAAGATGTAAAATGAAATGGACCACATGTACAGAAGGAGAATTAAATCCTGGAACCCACAGCCCTGCTGCTATGACGTATTTTCAGATTTCCAAGGAATTCAGTGTGGACTAAATGGATTTGTCCTTTTTTTTTTTAACAAGGCAATTAGTCCAGAACATGTAGTAGCCCAAGCATACTGCATCAGCTTTATGGCTCAATAGGAATCTCAGAACTCACACATTATCTAAGTTCAGCACTGTCCTGCACTGACTGTCATGAAATTGCATTTGATCATAAACTCTTTATCCCCTAATAGGAGCAAGAGTACTTGCCATTACTGAATTATTCCTGTTTATGTCCTTTTAAAAAGAGTTCTTTCACATCCCATTTCCATAATTTTAAAATTGTAATAATAATTTGCAATCACAATTATGTGCAATGCAAGTATATGGTGGTGGGACGGGGAGAGGAGAGATAAATGCCTACGAAATGCTAGTGTCCAGGCTCTCTGTGTCTAGGCTACAGGTAAAATATTGGAGTCTTCCAAATGATTAAGTAGATGTCAGAATATTGTTGCTACTGACTAAAAAGGCAGATTGTGTAGTATTAGTGGATTTCTCAGGTATCGGGCACACTGGTGCAGAATAAAAGACATACAACGACGTCTGTACTGCTCCCTTTACCTTTGTTTGTTACATTTCTACCTCACCTTTCCTTCAAGGAATTCAAAACAGCACACCTGATCCTCCTCTCCATTTTTAGTTCAAATGGCATATGTTGACAGTGAGGAGGAGGGGGACTTACAGAATTAGTAAGGTGACACAACTCAAAGGAATAATTGTGAAAAGCTCACCAGCCCCCAGTTAAATAACTACCATGCCACCATTTGATTATTCTTCCTCCAACAAATTTTCCCCTTTGTCCATCTAGTCAGAGATGTGGTTAGAAGTGGTCTAAATGCTCTTAGCCTCAGGGGAAGGCAATGGCAAATCTCCTCTGAACAAATCTTGCCAAGAAAACCCCATGATAGGTTTGCCTTAGGGTCCCTATAAATCAGAAGCGATTTGAAGGCACACAACAGAGTGTGTTAGGGGATGGAGTCAGAGAAGCTGGAAGCCTCTGTCTGGACACAGTTCAAAAACATTTACATAACAGAGGGCACAGTGAGGTATCTGTAGTTTTGGTAGTTTGCAAAATTGCCTGGTACTGCTTCACCTTTTGAGGAAAGTGCAGAGAATGTGAAAGCAGGGGGAATTTGGAGATTTGTGAAATGAGTAAAGTCAATAATGCTGTGTATTAAGTCTCTCAGTATGTGTGTCTGTGTTGCTGGGCAAACTCCTGCTGTTCCCCAGCTCATCTCCCTCTGACTCTGTCAATGTGCCTCAATAGTTGACCTTCATTTCCACTTGCCTTGACATTCCTAAGCTTCCCTATTGCTCCTAGCCTCAAGTCCTTTTCTTCATTTTAATCCTGACTGTTCCTGTATTTCCCATCAAATCCAGATTGGGAACTCTGGGCCCATTCCCACTTACATTTAAACTGGTTTGTGAATCATATTGGTATTGGGTCGTGGATTTGATTGAGGCCAGTGCGTAGTTCCCATTGTGGAAGCGACTTATTTCAAGAATTCCAGGCATTTGTGTCTTTATTGACATGCTAGTCTTTTTAAAAATATTTTGTTGTTATTAACTGCCTTCGAGTCGATCTCAACTCATGGTGATCCCATGAATGAGATATCTCCAAGACCCTCTGTCTTCCATTGCTCTGCTTGATTCTTGCAACCCCTTAATACCCATGACCTCCTTAATAGAGTCCATCCATTTGGCAAGTGGCTTTCCTCTCTTCCTACGTCTCTCCACCTTTCCCAGCATTATTGTTTTTTCCAAAGAGTCCTCTGTTCTTATGATGTGTCCAAAGTACAACAGCCTCAGTTTGATTATCTTGGTTTCCAAGGAGGTTTCCAGTTTAATCTCCTCTAGGACCCATTTGTTTGTCCTTTTGGCTGTCCATGGGATCCTCAGCAATCTTCTCCAGCACCACATTCTCTCAAAGGCATTGATTTTCTTGCTATCATCTTTCTTAACTGTCCAGCTCTCACATCCATTGTAATAGGGAATACAATGGCTTGTATGAGTCTAACTTTTGTGCTCAGTTGTATATCTTTGCATTTTAGAATCTTTTCTAATTCTTTCATAGCCACCCTCCCCATTCATGGAAGATTATCTCATAATAATATAAACTGGCTTACCTGAGCCAGCTTAAAATTAGAAGCAGGCAGCATCCTGATATTATCAGATGCATTTAGCCATTGAAATTGCTGCCTGGGTGCAGTCTGGTTCCACTGCCATTCGAAGCGGCGCTCCTCACACCTCTTTTCAAAGCCGGGAGTTTTCCAGCTTGAAAAAATGGCCACTGGAGTGTGCCTCTGAGCAGCGATGGAACCAGGCTGCACCCGGGCGGCAATTTCGGTTGCTAAATGCATCTGATAATATCAGGATACCGCCCACTTCTAATTTTAAGCCGGTTTATATTATTATGAAATAATCCTCTTAGTCTTCTTCTGATTTCCTGACTGCAGTCCCCTTTCTTTCAATGTTTGATCCCATGTATGGGAATTCTTTTACTATTTCTACTTTTTCATTGTCTAGGTTGAACTTGTGAAGGTCCTCAGTGGTCATTATTTTTGTTTTCTTGTTGTTCAGCATTAAGCCTGACTTTGCACTTTCTTCTTTGATCTTCCTTAGTAGGTGTTCCAGGTCTGTGAGGTTTTCTGCTAGTACTATGGTGTCATATGTATATCTTAGATCAGGGGTTGGCAACCTTTTTTGCGGACGGGCTGGGGGGATGGGGGAGATGGCATTGGGGGCCAGCGCACGTGCTCACGCACACTCGCATCCCCTGCAGGCGCCCCCCCCACGTGGGGGTGTGCACCACCATTTTGAAAAAAATGGCGGGCGTCCCCTCACATGTGCATGCGAATGGTGGTGCCCCCCCCAGGAGGACTCCCTCAGAGAGGCCCAGCGCCACTGCTGGTGCCCCTCAGGAGGCTTCCCTCGGCAGCGACAGGTCTCCTAGAGGCCCAGCGCCACTGAGGGCCCCCCCGGGGAGGCTTCCCGCGGTGGCGACGTGCATCCTAGAGGCCCAGTGCCACCAAGGGTCCCCCCGGGGAGGCTTCCCTCGGCGGTGAGAGGCCTCCTAGAGGCCCAGCACCACCGCAGGTGCCCTCTGGGAGGTTTCCTCGGTGGCGACGGGCCTCTTCTGGGGCGCCATTTGGGCCACGCGTGCCGTGGCCACCATTTTGCTTTCCAAAATGGTGGCCGCAGCTCATTCGTGCATGTGCAGGAGTACTGCGCATGCGCAAACGAGTCGCAGCCGCCATTTTGGAAAGCAAAATGGTGGTGGCGGTCAGCGGTAGTGGCGCGGTTGGCAGCACGGTCAGGGGTAGCAGCATGCACAGTAGCGCGCGCTGCGGCGGTGGTGGCGGCGGGGGTCCGCAGGCCGGGTGCGGCCTGCAGGCCGTAGATTGCCAACCCCTGTCTTAGATTGTTGATATTCCTTCATCCTATTTTCACTCCTCTTCCTTCTATGTCTGCTTTTCTTATAATATGTTCTGCATACAAATTGAACAGATAGAGTGAAAGGATACAGCCTTGTCTGACCCCTTTGCCAATTGGGAACCATTCTGTTTCTCCGTGTTCTGTTCTGACAGTAGCCTCTTGTCCTGAGTACAGATTCCTCATCAGGACTATCAGATGTGTTGGCACTCCCATGTCTTTAAGGGCATTCCATAGCCTTTCATGATCTATGCAGTCAAAGGCTTTGCTATAGTCTATAAAGCACATGCTGATTTTCTTTTGGAATTCCCTGGTGTGCTCCATTAGTCACACTATGTTTGCAATGTGGTCCCTCGTGCCTCTTCCTTTCCTGAACCCTGCTTGGACCTCTGGGATTTCTCTCTCCATGTTTGGTTGGAGTCTATGTTGCAGAATTTTGAGCATGATTTTGCTTGCATGGAGATCAGTGCTATGGTCCTATAGCTGCTGCAGCCTCTTGTGTCTCCCTGTGGATGGGTATGTATATTGATTGCTTCCAATCTGTTGGCCATTGTTTTGTTTTCCTTATCTGTTGACATATTTTGGTTAGCACTAGAGTTGATTCTGTCAATGTGGATTGCAGCAGTTCAATTGGAATATCATCTGTTCCTGGTGATTTGTTTCGGTATTTCTCTTATTGCAGTTTCCACTTCACTTTTTAGAATTTGGAGTTTGTCTTCATATGGCTCTTCATTCTATGTGCCTTTTGTCATCTCTTTTGTATAATTCTTCTGTGTATTGGATCTGTCTTTTTATTCCTTCCTGGTCTTGAATTATGTTATCTGTATTGTCATAGAGCATCCCAGTCCTTGGTTTGAATTTTCCTTTGATTTCCCAGATCTTGTGAAATAGATCTCTTTTTCTTCCCTTTTTGTTGTTGCCTTCTGTTTCTCTGCATTGGTTATTGTAGTAATTTTCTTTATCTTTCCGCACAAGCCACTGTATTGTTGCATTCATAATTCTTAGTTTGTTCCTATCTCCCTTTGTTTTTCTTCTATTATTTTCTTTTTTATATAATGTCAGTCATACAATGTACATCTATGCATCATTGATGCCAATCAGCTGGGCTGCTTCCTGGTGCTCCAGAGCTCCCAAGCCTCCCAGGGAGCAGGCAGCCTGGGGGCTCTGGGATAAGGCGAGGGCCCCATGCCCAAACAGCCTCAGCGGAGAGGAAGCTGAGAGAAGTTTTTTGGCCATTTTCTTCAGAAGACACTTTACCATTGCCATCATCTGAGGCTGAGAGTGTGGAACTTGTCCAAAGTCACCTGGTGGGAATCCATGGCTCATTGGGGATTCAAACCCTTCCACTTCCCGCCTTTCTCCCCCTCCCCAAGTGTCCTCCTCCTCCTCCTTTTCTTAGAGATTTCAGGGGTATCCACCTCTACTACCCACTATGGGGAAGCCTGGCTGGGAGGCCACCCTTCCTCCTTCTCCTCCTGCGGCACCTTCAGGAGTGGCTCTCTGGCTGGGGGCAGGCTCAGCCATTGCCTCTCGGAGGGGCCAAGTCTTTGTGTGGTGTCAGCAGTGGCAGCAGTGTGGCTCCATGGTTCCCACCCTCCTGTCCCACTATAACAGGAGGCAGCCCTGGCAAAAGGGCAGCTGCTTGGCTCTCTTCCAGGGGCCTGAGGGGAAGAGACTTGCACAACCCAGGCTCTGATATCTGAGACTGGAGGCGCGGAGGAGCCAGGATCCCTGAACAGAAGTGGAATCTGTGAATCACCAGTCCTGCCTCAGCAGCCCTTCCCCGGCAAAAGTCCCCCACTTTCCCTCCCTTCTGGGACTTGGCTGGGTTATTGTTATTGCCCAAGGTCACCCAGTGGGTTTGCATGGCTCAGTGGGGATTCAAACCCTGGTCTCCAGAATGGAGGACGTTTTGGAATTCCTCCTGGCCTGAAGGTTGGAATGTAGGATAGGTCCTGGGAAAGGAGAGAGGAAATATGGCAGCTTTCCCCAAAAACTGCTGAGGGATGTGATACATCCCTGTGCAAACCTTCTGCCACAGTAATCCCTCCCCTCCAGTGTGATGCAGTTCAGGTCCGTCGTTCCTACTTGCTGAACATACTTGCTAATTGCTACTTTTCAAAAGAATCACCAAAACACTAGTGTCTGAAAAGAGTAGGGTTTTTTGCATTTGTCTCACTTCAAAGCGAGTCCAAATTATCACAGTTGCATCTGAAACTGTTTCCAATGGGGATGAGACACGTTTAAAGTGATCAGCAAATTGATGTCAATCATAGTGGGAATGAGCCCTTTGTACAGCTCTTCCTGATGCAACTCACTCTTGTCCTACAGCTCTTGGCACTGTCAATCATCTGGCCGAGCAAAATTAATATAAAATTTGTTCAGCCAAAAGAAGGCATGCACTGCGAATATCTAGACTAGTGTGGAAGATGATGAAGTATCACTTGTAGATTAGGGGATGTGCGGAATGAGGAGGTGGGGTTGGAGTTCCAGTCACCAGGCAGAACAATGGAAATAAGTCATTTATGTATCTGTTTTTATTTGAAATGCAGAAACGTGGGTGGCTTTTATCCCTGTTTACTTCCCATTGCAGAAAAGAAACAGCAATTAAAAAAAAAATAAAGCCGATCCCACTGGACTCATAATTGTGTGAATGCAGAAGAATTCATTATAAAAACCAGCTTCTGATTTGTTGTAAATTGGATTTTTCTCAAAAGTGGCTCAGTATTCTAAGTCCTGCTTCTAAGTCTTTATATTCTGGGGGTGTATCTGAGTGCTCGATTTGTGTTTTAGGATCAAAGCCAAAGGATCTTCCTGCTTTAAGACTAAGGGCCTTTGCAGAAATAGTGCCCTGGCTCAGTGGGAAATGTATTTTTTTCTGAGACATTGAGCCTTCTCTGTCAGAGAGCTCTGGTGCCACAATAAACTACAGTTCCCATGATTCCCTAGCACTGAGTCAGGGCAGTTAAAGTGGACTAAATTTGCACTATTTCTAGCAGTCTACAAAGGCTGCAGACTTCCAGAAAGGCTGCAGACTGCCAGAAATAGTGCAAATTGAGTCCACTTTTAGGGTTAGGGTTAGGGCTAGGGAATCATGGGAACTGTAGTTTATTGTGGCACCAGAGCTCTCTGACAAAGAAGGCTCAATGTCTCAGGAAAAAAACCCAATTCCCATGATTCCCTAGCACTAACCCTAACCCTAAAAGTGGACTCAATTTGCATTATTTCTGGCAGTCTGCAACCCCCTACAATCATGTACTTTCTCATCCTCCTATGATTCTCCCTCCGCTTAAAGCAGGGGTAGGCAACCTTTCCCCTTTAAGGGCCGAGGGACTTCAGCTCCCAGAAGCCTCAGCCATGTTGGCCAATAGTCCCATGTTGGCCAATAGCTCCTGGGATTCTGGGAGCTGAAGTCCCTCAGCCCTTAAAGGGGAAAAGTTGCCTACCCCTGGCTTAAAGCCTCACAATGAAACATGTGCATTGCCTGGGTTGGCAAACACTGGGTTTGCAGTGGTTTAAAAACTCTTTCGGTTCACAGGTGGGTGGAGTGGGCCTTCTAGATCTTTGACTGCAGTATCTCCCCATTGGCTATGCGTATGATAGGGCTGATGGAGAGAGACAGTCCAGCAACATCTGGAGAGCAGCACTTTGGCCTGCCCAATTTAACTGCTTAACTGATAGGTAAGGCTCATCCTTTTGTGTTCCACTTGTTAGATTACAAACTTGCCCCTAGTTCCCTTATCTGTTGAAGGAATCTAATGGTTCTTAGCTTCTATAGTCAAAGGGCTTGGAGGTGTCTGGGTGGCACTCTCCCCTTCCATAGATATTTATTATTAGCTATCATGAATGCTAAGCACATGACTATGTCTATTATTAGCTACAGATGTGCCATAATAGAACAGACATATATGCTGTTCTTTGAATGTAATATGCTTAGGACAGTTGGTTTTTAATGTTTTAAAACTTTTATTTTAGTGTTTGGTTTTCATATGGTTCCTTATTTAATGGTTGCTAAATTGCTCTTTAATCTTATAACATACCTTTTTAAATAGTGTTCTGTTTTAATTTATGTTGTAAGCTGCCTTGGCTCCTGCACTGGGAGCAAAAGTAGGTTATAAAGTAAATAAACAGAGATTATTCTGTTTGTATAGTAAGAGAAAATTACCACAAGCATACCTTGTCCAGGGCATTTGAAAATGATGAATGTTACATATTTTCAAAAGAGGCTTTTAAATTGTGTGATTCTCAAAATAATTGTTGTACCTCTCACTATATAACTTGAGAATTGAGGTAGTGTGGGAAAGAGTATTGGACTTTCTGGCCTAGGAGGGGCAGATGGACTGGAAGCAATGGGATAAAGGCAGGTTGCAGATTGTAGGATGGGAACAGACAGGTTCGAAGTTAGGAGATTATTACTGCAATAATAAAACCGGCTTACCTGAGCCGGCTTAAAATTTAAAATGGACGGATCCTGATGTTATCAAAAAGATTTCACCACTGAAATTGCAACCTGGGTCCAACCCGGGTCCAGCCCCAGTGCCAGGGGTGCTCTGGCATCCATTCCCTTAAGCTGGAAATCTCCTGGCTTCGAAAAGAGGTGCGCTGAGTTCTCCTGTGAGTGGGGATGGACCCGGGCGGTGATTTCAATGGCTAAATCCTTCTGATGACATCAAGATGTCGCCCATTTAAAATTTTAAGTTGACTCAGGTAAGCCAGTTTTATTATCGCTGTGATAATCTCCTTAGTTATCTGGAGGAACAAATGAAGAACCTAGTAACTGCCCATAGCAATCCATTGCCCAGATCGGCAGTAGTTACTTAGTAGTAAGATTGTTTGATTTGAGGCCCTGAGATTTCAGTGCAAAACCCTGATATCCAGGGATGACCAATTATAATATCTCTGGGGGAAGGTGCTGGTGATATCATTAAGTATAAACAATATTTGTGTAGAGTATTTCATTAAAAATAAAGAATACCAAGTCTAACAAATGAGGAACACACTCAGACACACTCTTCAAAACAACACTTTTACCCTGAGATTCTTTCCTCTCACCTTGAAGACCAGAGTCAAAGGTCCAGGACCTGAAATATTGGAACCCTACTTAATACCATCACATTGGCTTCTAGCATCACCTGATTTCTTAGACCCATTGGCTCATGGACTGCCATGGCAAATTCCCAGCTGGGATAGCCTGAAGTCTCCTGCTTCTGGATGCCTTGGCAGTTCAGGGCAGGGCCTCATCCATGCGGCTGCCACTTTGATTCTCATGGAGGTGGGTGATAGAAGATATGGTACCTTGCTTACATCTAGCCAGTGGATTTATTGCTAAGCAAAGTACAGTAAGCTTTCCATGAGATCACATTGGTGGTCTGTACCAGCATTCTTGTCACTCTTGCTGTTAATTAAGCTCAATAATCTAATTCCAAATGCAGTGTCTGACTCAGCTGGAAGTAAGGAAGTCATACATTATACTTGACACACCTCAGAGAACAGTCCTCTGAAAGCCCTTTCTGTTTCCAGGGATAGGAAATTTGTCTCCTTCAGATGTTACTGTACTGCTGCTCATATCACACTTCACCACTTGCTACACTGGCTAGGCCTAATGAAACGTTACTATTAAAAGAATTATCGCATGGATTTTGCCGCCGTTGCCATCTCCCGACTGCATCCAGGCAAAACCACAGGTAGAATCTGCCCTTAACTGGCCGCTTTTCACTTTTGGGAGCTTCCCAGCTTTGCAAATTGGCCAGCTGAGGGTGGATTCTAGCTGTGTTTTTGCCTGGATGGAGTCAGGAGGCAGCAACAGCGGCAAAATCCATGTGATAATACCTGGCTGCATCTAGTATTCATCCCTAATTCAGAAGAGGTAAGTCACCTTATTTATTAATATGATAATCTCCATTGTTGTTGTGTGCCTTCAAGTTGTTTCTGACTTACGGTAATTCTAAGGCGACCCTATCATGGCAAGATTTGTTCAGAGGAGGTTTGCTATTGCCTTTCCCTGAGACTGAGAGCATGTGACTTGCTAATGACACTGAGGGGTTTTAATGGCCAACTTGAGACTCAGACACTGGTCTCCAGAGTCATAGTTCAACACTCAAACCACTATTCTATGCTGGATCTCAAAACCATCTCTACCAATGTTTTAATAGTGGCAGAAGATGGTGGGTTTACAAAATAGCTCCTTAAAAAAAAAACACAAACGTGATGGCGCTAACAAACTCTTTTAGGGACTCTGAAACACGCTGGAATCTAACTCGATTAAGACCTGGGATCTACAGTAGTTTAGTAACCTTTTGTGGATTGTGTGTTCAGACAGAATAGTAGATTTCGTATGCTTGTACTTCAAATTGCAGCTGAGATAGAACTTGGACCAGGCTTCTATTCATTTGATTGACCGACTGAACCCAAAGGGTGCTCAACAATGGCTCTTCTCATTCTGGAGAGAAGTGGCTAGTGGGGTGCCACAGGGTTCTGTCCTGCACCCAATGCTGTTCAACATCTTTATCAATGACTTGGGTGATAGAATAGAGGGCATGCTTATCAAATGTGTAGATTGCGCAAAATTAGGAGGGTTAGCCAGTGCCTCAGAGGACAAGATCAGCATTCAAAATTTCTATTGTTGGGCAGCATGTTGCAGTAAAACAATAGACCTATAGCTTCCAGTAATGTTTGTGATGAGCCTGAGCCAAGCATAGGGATGAAAAAGAAATTCTAACTTGGAATTGGAATAGAGGAGAATTCAAAGCAAACATGTTAATCCCCTTTCTCTATGCATTAATATTTTTTTTTATTTTATTTCCTCAGGCAGGCATGCATTGCAGCATTAGACTTTCCACACATTTTTAAAAAATATATAAAAGAATCATTACATGACAATAGGTTTTTAGTTCAAATGAATGGATGTGGAGTATGTATCTACCTCTGTCTTGCTATGTGATTATTAGAATAGAATTTCACTTTTACAAATATTCTCAAGTTTGCTTTTATGAATTCAGTGCACTTTGGCTACACTGTTGCACATACACATACTGATAAGTGTCTAGTTCTTCTACTCTTTTAAGTTAATATTTATGAAAAGTTCTTGCAAACCTGAATTCACCCTTTAAAAAAACTTGGATGAATTAATTTTGAGTGTACTCACAATTTCTTGAGTGGAAAAGAATAATTATTCATCTCTTAAATGCACTTCAGAGAATTTGAAACTAGCCTCCACCCCCAACCACATCTAAGTGAGGGGGGTTGCAGACTGTCAAAAATAGTGTGAATTCAGTCCACTTTTAGGGTTAGGGTTAGTGCTAGGGAATCATGGGAATTGTTATTTTTCTGAGACATTGAACCTTCTTTGTCAGAGAACTCTAGTGCCACAATAAAATTCAGTTCAAATGATTCCCTAACCTTAACCCTAACCCTAAAAGTGGACTGAATTCACACTATTTTTGACAGTCTGCAACCCCCCTGAGTTTTAACTACTGTGGACTAAAAAAGGGTCTGTGATAAATTCAGCTTGCTTGATAGTGTAAATGCTTTCCTAAAGATAGCTGAACTGCTATGTCTTGATGATTTTGTATGTTTGAAGTCTGATGGGTTAATAGGTGAGTGGATAAGTGGATAAGTCTCACTCCATGCATGAGAATAGTTATCAAAGTGCATGAATGAAGTTGTTTTCACTAGCTGCACCTTTGACTTTTATTGATTCTGCTGGTGAGAGATGTGACTCTTATATCTTAGCAAATAACATTTATAAGGAATCTTCCACATCATTTCCCCCTTGTAGGTGTGTATCCAATCTGCTAGCTATTTTAATGGGTCACCATGAATCAATAGACAGCAGATGGCTATAAGTATTAAACAAAGGATACTGTGTTGTGCCCAACCAAAGTCCCTCACTCCAACTGTCTGGCATAGCTAGGTCCACATCTGCACTACCAGGAATGTGACTCTCTACTTGCCAAATGGATAGAAAACAGGAGCACAGGAAAAAACTGTTGCCTGAGAATGGATAACATGGCACGAAGGAACAATGCATCATAATGACCTGGCAGTAGCACAGGCTTAATGTCACAGTGTGACACTCTTGATTTTTATCTGTAGACTAGGTTTATCTAAACAGTCTCCTATTGGATGTTTTGGAATACAGCTTCCTTGCCAGCTCTGGACAGAAGCAGGCAGGTGGATGGTGAATAGTGAAGTGAATTGGTCCTGAAGTGGCTCACAAGTCTAGCCAGATGGAAACATTTGAAGTTGTGTTTTTAGATCTCATTTTTACTTGGAAGGCACAAGTTCTAGCCCCAGCCTCTTTCCTTGTCTCCTCTCTCTTGCAAACATATACATTCTCTCCATTCATAAACTCTCTAATTTTTGAAATTCTCTAGTGCCCTGTGCACCTTACTGGTCAGCTGGTGGGTATTTTGAACTGTCCTGGAAACATGGTCACTGTTTCTCATGATTGATGCTGAGGAATCCGCCACTCCACTTACGTGTTATGGAGTTTGATACAAACCCAACTCAGAAAGGAAAAAAGTGATTATTTTTCACTCTTAGATGACCCTTCCATGAGCAAGATTATCTGCTGTAGAGTATTAAACCTGAAGGTTAATACAGTCCTATCATGGGTAGATCTGATCCTTTCATTTCAGAAGAAGCAGGCAATCACTAGGGAAAACAACAACAGTCCAGTTAATAGGCAATGGAGAAAGATTTCACCATCAGTGCTGAACAATGCAATTGGAGACCAAAACATTGTAAGAAAAGGAGGATGTGCGGTGGAGGGAGACTAAATACTGTGCAGTTAAACATTCTGACATTAATCAAAAGCCTGGAGAAAACAACGATAAGGTGTGTTAGAGCTGAGGCAAAGCTCTTATTATTTAGTTCTCTCTCTCCTGCCAACACTAACAGCCTGGCCTGAGGCACACTGCAGTGAGGACAACTCCAATCCCTCTCCTCCTGGGAGCCAACAGGCTGTTGTTCTCCCTCTCCTCCTCCTCCTCCTCCTCCTCCTCCTCCTCCTCCTCCTCCTCAGGTTACATTGTGCTTAACATCTTCATTAATGATCTGGAAGGGGTAAATAGGGTGTTAATGAAATTTTGCAGATGATGATAAATTGGAAGGTTTTCAAGCACCATTGGTGATACAGAAAGTATAAACTGAAACCCAGAAACAAGAAGGAGAGAGGAGGAAGAGGAAGCAGGAAAAGAAATACCACAATACTTGGCTTTTTAAAGAGAAACTAGGTTTGTGCTTATGGGAGGAAGGAGATAAACAATAGCCATGAATGAGGTTAAGAATGTGGTATTCAAAGGTTAAAATAACAGGGCAGGAGTCCTGAACTGAAAGGTATGAGAGCAGATGCCAATGTACCGAGGAACTTGTCCTTTGATGGGCAGTTTAAAAAACACCACAACCTGAGGCACAGGCCTTGGGAATGCTATCCTAATGTGAATGCTCCCTCTTCCTGCCTGTGCTTGTGACCTCTCTCTGAATACAGCATTTAATCATTGGCATTTTACTTTCTGTAAGATACTGACAAATTAGAGGGATTTAATGAAGATGAACACAGATGACCAGAGGGCTTGGAAGATTAATTTATAATGAAGGATTAAGAATTAAATATGTATAACTTGGCAAAGTGAAAGGACATGATAAGAATCTGCAAATATGTGGTGACTATAAATCTTGTGGAAGGAGACAGATTTGGAAAGAAGGTCTGAGGAACACAGCAAAAGGATAGCAGGGAAGATTGAGGGCTTGTCTTTGCTGCAGGTCTCCACACAGTGCAAGCTTGCATGGTGATTCCCATCCTGTTCCTTCCTTAATCATCCACTCTGCAGGCTGAATCTATTTTAAACTAGTGTATCATGGATTCTTTGTAGTTAAGAGATCCTGTGCTTCAGGTGTAAAGATATGTTGTATCATTTAATACCAAAATCAGGATCATCCATTGCATAGTATTTCTGATTTCAGGGTATGGTTGTGAAAGCTGGACAATGAAGAAATGACAGGAAGAGAATCAACTCATTTGAAATGTGGTAGTGAAGAAGAATACTGTGGATACCAAGAGACACACAAATGTGTCCTAGAGCAAATCAAGCCTGAACTCTCCTTAGAAGCCATAATGACTAAACTAAGGCAATCACCCTTTGAATTATATCATGAGATATATATCATGGCTCACTGAAAAAGACTATAATGCTCAGTGAAGTTGAAGGCAGTAGGAAAAAAGGAAAACCACATTACTCAATTGCGTGGACTCAATTATGGAAACCATGGCCTTGAGTTTGTAAGACCAGAGCAGGGTTATTAACAAAGGCATTTGTGACAGAAAGCTCTCTTCAGAGTGGTTCCTCAGAATCCTACCCTTAGATTAGTTGTCATCCACATTAGCCTTTTAACCACCCGATCCTTATTTAGATCCCAATCAAAGCTTTAAGGTAGCCCCAGACCGTTGATTAGGAAGGTAGGGTGCATTTGTGTGGGCTCTACGGTAGCAAGTGACAGTGATCTGGCGGTAGAGACCCCAAAATGCATCAGTTTAGACAACAGGTACCAAAATAGCAAAGGCTTTTATTTACACAGTAAGGGTAACTTTGTATCTTTAGAACTGCTTGAGGCATCAACAAGAGACAACAATCATCATTCGTTTTCTAGGGAATTGACATTATAAGTAAAACTGCTGCATAACTCAAACTTTCATCAGTCCAGTTCCCCATATTCTCAAGCTTCCCTCATTCCCTATCTCTCTCCTCAGCCTCCCTCATTCCCAATCATTTTCTCCAACTTCCCTCATTCCCTATCTAACACTCTCTCATTCTCTAATTCCTTATCCTTCTCCCCAACTTCCTTCATTCTTTCTCTCCTCCCTCATTCCCTATCTTTCTCTCCAACTTCCCTCATTCCCTATCTCTCTCCTCAGCCTCCCTCATTTCCTATTTTTCTCTCCAACTTCCCTCATCCCCTATCTCTCTCTTCAACCTCCCTCATTTCCTTTCTTTCTCTCCAACTTCCCTCATTCCCTAACTCTCTCTCTCCTACCTCCCTTATACCCTATCTCAGGGGTAGGCAACCTTTCCCCTTTAAGGGCCGAGGGACTTCAGCTCCCAGAAGCCTCAACCATGTTGGCCAATAGTCCCATGTTGGCCAATAGCTCCTGGGATTCTGGGAGCTGAAGTCCCTCGGCCCTTAAAGGGGAAAGGTTGCCTACCCCTGCCCTATCTAATTCTCTCTTCCCAGCCACCAAGTGCAAATCAAGGGTGCCAGAATGGATGGCTTTTCATTACTGTATGTACTGCTTTTATTTTCAAGAATCAAAAAAAATGTTTCTTTTCTCTCTGTGTGTTTCTGGGTAATTTCCATCAATTAATATACCTTTTAAGACCTTGCTTACACATGACATTTCTTTCTGTCCCAATATATTTTGGTACATTTTGAATTCCACATCCACCTGTGCACCTATTTCTTGCGCTTCATTCTGTCTGAGCACAGTGCCTTTTGACCTGGGTTGTACGTGTACAGTTTTCATGTTTTTGAAACCTATCACTGCCCCTGGTTTATATTCTTCCCTTCCTAATATGTGACCAGTGAAACTAGTCACTGTCTGGGGGAGAAAGTTGATTCATTTTTTTTATTTTATTAAAAACTATCTCTATTTAACTTTAGTGCTTTTGCTATAAGCTGCTGTGGTGTTATTGCTGTGCTTTCCCTTAGTGCAAGATCACACTGCGCTCACTGTGTGAACTAAGTTATTGGAAGAGACTGATGATGGAGAAAGAAAATGTGTATGTGTGTGAAAGGGACCAAGGAAAAGCACAGCAGTGTGGTATGGTTTGAGCACTGGACTCTGACTCTGACCAGGATTCAAATTCTGGCTCAGCCATGGAAACCCACTGGGTGACCTTGGGCAAATCACACACTCTAGGCCTCAGAGGATAGCAATGAGAACCCCCTCATGGAAAAACAACAACCTTGCCTTAAGGTTGCCATACATTGGAAATGACTTAAAGGTACACAACAACAACAGCAGCAGCAGCAGCAGCAGCGACAAAGCAAAGCAAAGCAGCTTCATTTATATACCGCCTCATATCGCACATGGGATGTCTAAGCGGTTTACAACTGTGAGCTGATTGCCCCCCAACAGTTGGGTACTCATTTTAGCGACCTCGGAAGGATGCAGGCCTGAGTCGAGCCTCAGCCCTGGCTGGTATTGAACTCACAACCTTGTGGTCTATGAGTGAGTGGCTGCAGTACAGACAACACATCACCATATGAGTGTATAGCCATAATGCTAAGGTTCCAGAGAGATTTAAGCTTTAAAACCTTGCAAGAAGCTATTGAGGAAAACAGGAAACCATGCAAGGACTACAACACCCTTGGAAATACACCTGGGGGCAAAATGGGGAGAGATGTGAGGGGTGGACATGTCCACATATAATTTCTATAACCATGTCACAAGAGGGATGATGAACCAAAAATGTGTAGCCTTTTTATTGAGATTTTTTAAAATACGAGTGTTTGGTCTGGGAAGCGTCAAGAAGCAATATTATATGGTTGCCAGTTCAGATGAGCCCTAGATTTTTCATGTCAGGTTTGAAAGGTTTATCCCTGTTTGCCTATCTCAATACAACCCCCCAAGAGAAACCAGTGACAGGACTCCTATGTAGTTTGCAAGTTGATGCTTAGATTCTGCTTTTTTAAAACACAGAGTTCTGGAAGTGGAACTACCTCTGATTCCAGAAAAGACCTTTCTCCTTCCCTAAATCTATCATCTCTATAACAAATAATGACAGG
Source organism: Phrynosoma platyrhinos (assembly GCA_020142125.1). Taxonomy (NCBI): domain Eukaryota; kingdom Metazoa; phylum Chordata; class Lepidosauria; order Squamata; family Phrynosomatidae; genus Phrynosoma; species Phrynosoma platyrhinos. The sequence continues at coordinate 182,702,007 of CM034708.1, read as the reverse complement.
GAAAATCCACCATGTAGTGAATTTCTCTTATCAAAATTCATTGTGTAATTTTGTGGTTAGAAAATGCTTCTGAATGTGACTGTGAGTCACATATCTCAGTCTGTGTTTGTGGGTGAACCACATGGGTGACTGTTGAAGAGTGAATTCAGTACTCATTGTGGAGTGCATTCTGTTCTGTTTCTCTTAATGCCAAAAGGCTTGTGTGAATCAGCAAGGCTATAATGCTGAGACAAAGCAGCCAGTAATTAAACTACAGCCATGCGTTGTGGAGCCAAGAATCAAACTTGGATCTTCCCTGGCTTGAATTTTCTCTTAGAGTCATTAGCTGTCAGTTCCTCACAATATTCCAGAACAAAGATGAGAATATGTGGAGGACAGTACCGCAAAGCATTTCAGACTCTGAATTGGTCTACACACAATATTTTCTACTTTTGGCAAACAGTCTTGATTGTTCTCAGGCCGATTTATGGAAAGACAAATTTGGTGTGCAAATCATGTGATAGCATTGTCTAACTGGAAGTGGTTACACTTTATTCATATTAATTGCTTCTAATCATATACACAATTACCCAGTCCATCTATTCACATAAATGCATAACCTAGGATGGAAATGTGTTATGTAAAACCATTTGAAGACTGGTATAGATTATGACACCTCTAGTTTCCTGGTATTTCAGTACATGGGGACCAGAATTCAGAAAGTATCCTTTTTCAGCTGCAATTCCAGAATCCACCATGGCCATGCTGGCTTGGGATTATGGGATTTATAGTCCCCCAGTAAATTTTCAAAAGTCTGATATGGAGATACGTTTTCGCTGAATTGCTTGGCATTTCAGTTTCCCCATGGTCACTTTTGTCAGTTGTCATGCAGTTCTAGATTATAAAATAAGTCCCCAGCAGGCTGCAAAAACAAGTGTATCTGAAGACAATATAAACTTTTGTGGCATAGATGCCCTTCTGCCAGCTCGTGTCTGAAGAATTTTTCTTGTGTCTTCAATACTTTCTCCTCATCACTAGGTTATCTACCCTCCTCTATTACACAATGTAACTTTCCATTGCCTTTTGAGATCAGCTTTCTTCAGACAGATCAAAAATCCACCCACCAGTCTTCTGAAATCAAACTCAACTGTTTTTGAAACAGGAAATTAGAAAGCCAGAGGCTACCTGTGGCTGCTCAGTTAACATGCTTTCTTTATATTAGTACACATACAAGAGAAAGGACGACAAAATTCCTGAAACCTAGGCAGTTGTTTTTAGCAAGGAATGTAAAATAACTGGAGTTACAGTGCAAAAAAAACAATGATGAGTCTTGTGACACTTCAAAGATTAACCAATTTATTATGGACATGTCCTCTTGGACACATCCTCAGATCAGTATCTCCAAAAACATATGTCTTAACAATTGTGTTGATGACACCTGACTACCCCTCTGAAAAGGGTTTAGTAGGATAAAGGGGCAGAAAGCAGAGACTGTCTATTTTCAGACTTTATATCATTAGTAAGATGTGGGATAGATGCAGCAGGATTGTCACTTTCTCTAAGGTTGTTATTGGGTATTTTAAAAATTTTCCTTGAGAAAAGATTTGTCTGTATAATAATTTTGCACTCCTATTAAATGAGAGGAAGTTTGCCTAATGACTTACATGAATTTGCTTTCTTTCTTTATATCAAGTGCAGATCTTTGATCATTTCCATTCAAACCTTCTGCCACTTTTTGGAGTATTCTTTTTAGTGAAGTTGTTGTCACTTGATTAATGTATTTTGGCTTCTTCTTGCATGTGAAATCATTGCTCTTTTCTGTTCCTTAGCAATAGAGAAGGTTGTCCCTTCTAGTCAAAGACAAATAATCAAGAAAGTCATGTTTTCAAGGGTCTCCATCTTATTTGTTGCGGGAAGCAGACAACAGTATTAATAGGGCATGTGGTCTAAGATTAACTCAGACATTACTAGGACAATCCTTTTTTTGCTTTTCAGAAACTGAATTCAAGGGTTTTTCCCCTCTACAAGTTGGTATAGAACTGCAGCATACTTTTCTTGACCACATCAGTTGCTCTAGCTACCATTGAGTGAGCGCTTGCATTTACAAACATTATGTGTAATGCTGGATTATTACAGATGTTGGCCAGCTAACATTCTCTGTTATTGTGTTAAGTGTTTTACTTTGCCACTGAATTAATGGAAATGTTTGATTATAGTGTGCTTGTATACTCTGAGCTATAATTAAGAGTTGCTTGGGTACGTGGTCAGAGACCATATCCTCTTAACTAGCGTTACAGTATGGAAAAATTTACCCTACCTGCTGAGAATATTTGAAGAATTTGGTTTATATGATTCCCCCCCATTCAGACATTTTGTTCTAGCACAACAAATTCTGTTCCATTCACAAAGTTCTCTCATCATTTTTGTCTGTCTTCACATGCCATGAGATATCGTCCATTCTCGATCATTCAAATATGGGTATAATATGATGCATTTTTCCAAAAGGAAAAGAGCTCCATGCATATGATGCTAGCAATGCTGTTTATCAATATGTTTTCCACCTCATTGCTTTGAGATTGGCTTGGTTGGTTTTGTGACATGATGTATTTTTCCAGACTAGCAGCAGCATTAAAAATTGAGTAATTATTTTATAGACATTTGCATCAGGGCTGAGATCATTGCATATTTAATTGGTATGATTAGTACATTAATCACTGACTAGTACAGTGGGCCTTTTCATTAGATTTTAGTAGGTCTATATCGAGTATATTCAATTTTGATATCACCATTGTCAATACAGGCCCTGAGAGAGTACAGAAGACAGATAATTTTACTCATGATGACATCTCCACTCCTCGGGCTCACAGTAACTTGTTTCATTATTCGTCCTATTTCCTACCTTCTTATCTTGCTCCTTGTACCCCATTTTCCCAAGTCTTTTGAGGTACAAGGGGAAATTGTTGCATTCCTCAAAGGAGCAACCCAGGCAACTGAATTAGTTTAAACTGCTAGCAGTGTATGAGGGCAAAGGGACTTGGTGGAAGAATGAACTTTCTCCAGTACTACCATTTATCTTAAAGCCTTTGATGTGCAGTCAAGTTACATTTCTAATTCAGGACATGAATTTGTGTTTATTTTTAAAGATTAAATGATAAATATTAATGATGAAACCCCTGAATCTTTAAATTGCATCTGCACTGAGTAATATCTATTCATCTGTTGATAAATTAGTAAAAACCAAGAAATTCCCCAGATTCTGTACTTTGCATACATTTAAAGAGAAAATCTAACAGCTAGACTTTTTGACTGGACTGTATTTTGATTTATTACCAAAGCCTAAAGGATGTTGGGAGTGGTTATGCTCAATGACACTTTCCTAGTAGCCTGGAAGATAGGAAAAGGACTTTCTTAATTCTGTAGACATTGAAGATTTGTAATTAGATAGTTAGCCCTCTGTATCCACAGATTCAACCATCCACAGCTTGAAAATATTTTTAAAATGTACAAATTCTAAAAAGCAAACCTTGACTTTGCCATTTTATATAAGGAACACTATTTTACTGTGCCATTGTACTTAATGGGACTTGAGCATCTACAGATTTTAGTATCTAAGGGTTGTTTCTTCTCCAACTCATGCTGATCAAGAATCATTTTTAAAATCACACTAGAGGCTGCTCTAAAATAGTTCTGCATGAAGACATACAATGCATTGAATAGGATGCTTGTATTGTGCCTAATGCGTGACCTAATCCAGTTAATTCCACCTGCAGGTGTTGAAGAGACTGTAGGTGGCTCCTTAAGTTCAAGGGCAGTGTTTTTCAACCTCAAATCTTTCAAATGTTTTGGACTTTAACTGCCTGATCATTGGCCATGCAGGCTGGGATTTTTCCAAATATTTGGAGAAAAAAGGGAACTATAGGTTTCTCTCACACTACACAATTTTAGTACTTTAGTACCTTTTGAACTGCCATTATGGAATCCTGGGATTTGTAGTTCCAGGAGTTATTTAGAATTCCCTGCCTGAGTGCTCTAGTGCCTAACAAGCTCTAAACTGTAGGATTTCACAGGATGCAACCCTAGCAATTAAAGTGGTATCAGTGCTATAATTGTCTAGTGTGAAAGATACAGGGCAGGAGGGCCTTATTTGCTGTATTTAAGTCATTATTTGCTGTAATAAAGTCATAAGGAAAATCAAGTGCTGCCTCCTACAAGATCAATTTATCTTACTCATTTAGTTCAATTTTGTCTTCTCTGACTGGCAGTAGCAATTCTCTAGGGTCTCCCATCACCTGCTGCCTGATCCTTTCTTAACCAGAGACTGAACATGCTGTATTACAGTCCTTCTACAGCAGGGGTAGGCAACCTTTTCAAGCCGGGGGCTGGGTTGCTGTCCCTCAGACAATTGGGGGGCCGAAGCACCATAAATAAATAAATAAATAAATAAATGTATTTAAAATTAAAAAATTAAAAAAATATGCATGCACACTCTCTCAGCCCCAGAAAAGCCATGGCAAGACCCCTGTGGAGATTTTGCCAAGAAAACCCCAAGAACAAGTAATAACAACAATAATCAATATCATCATGGCGGCGGCAGGGGGGCAGAGGCGGCGGCGGAGGCAGAACCAGCCTGGGGCCAGTTCAAAGGCCTGGGGGGGGTGCATCTGGTCCCCGGGCCCTAGGTTGCCTACCCCTGTTCTACAGCATGCCATGCTGTATGAGAGACTCCAAACAGGGCAAGTAATACAAATCATTCCTAAAGATAAAGAGAGTCCAGACTTCTGATGCTTGGCTCTCAATCCCATCCATCATTTTAGAATCTGAGGTGGGCTGATTGGAGAATTTTATCTGAGCTGGATGGAGAGGGGCCAGTCTCAATCAAGGGAGTGCTTTTAGCTCTACTGTACCCAAATGGGTCAATCTGCCTTTGCTTTCATGCAAACTCTAATGAGTTGTTTTAGACTATATAAATAGATAATCTGGTTGATGCAATGATTCTCTGATGCAGTGCTCTCCTTTTTTTAAAAATTTAATCCCCAATGAACTACCAGGTCTGTTCTTGTCCCCACCAGTCAGTGCTTTAAAAGTGCTTTTCATTGCCACTGAGAGGCCTTGCTCTTAACTATGGTGAATGCCCAACAGCAAGACCCCTGAAAGTAATCCTAATTTTGAAACTGCTATAGAAGAGGGAGGAATGTGAATGAGGTTACTTTCCATACCTCTGTTGTATTGCATTGTTAAATACAAAGCTCTGTAAAGCACAGTTTGGATGGAACTCCCCTGTCTCTGCAGTTGGGAGTAGGAGTATCATAATAAACAAGCCACTTCTCCTAGCTGTCTTCACTCACTTTTCTCCTCTGTAGTCGTAATAATAGAATAGACATTGGACTCAAGCAGAGCATGTTAATAGTCTGCAGCGGAAATCCTGCCCAGAATAAGAAAATGAAGGCAGGGTCTTCTTGCGCTAGTGATGTTATGCCTCAGGTGTTAGTTCTTTAGCATCTGTAATAAAATAATTAGCAAAGATGCAAAATGTTCATAGTTACGAGTAAAATAAGTTGATGTTCAATTTCTGGGTTTTTATGGTTTGTTCCAAAAAGTATTCTAGAGTGTGAATTGACAGATAAATGTTTTCATAGTATCATAGAATTGGAAGGACCCCCAAAGGTAATCCTGTCCAACCCCATACCAGTACAGGAAATGCACTGCTACAGAATGCCAAATAGGTTGATATCTTGCTCCTGCTTAAAAACTTTTAACAAAGCTAAATCTGCCAGCTTCTATGGTTCTGTGTTCGATTGTCTCACAGCTTGTACTGTCTCCCCTTTCTTGAAATTTGAACCTAGTGGTTTGTTTCACACTCTTTGGAGAAACATTCCTTAGGTCCAAAACACACTGCAGAAATAACCCAGTTTGAGACTAGCTCTGTGCTAGGGAATCCCGGGAATCGTAGTTTGTGGCACCAGAGCTCTCTGACAGAGAAGGCTAAATGTCTCACAAAACTATAGTTCCCAGAATTCCGTAGCATTGAGGCAGGGCAGTTAAAATGGTCTCAGATTGGATTATTTCTGCAGTGTGTTTTGGACCTTAGCCTGATATTCCCCAAAACACAAATCCTATCATCCCTAGGCAGCATGGCCATTGCCATGCTCTCTGTGAATGATGGGAAAGGAGCCACCCCGACCTGTCGGGAGGGGCTCTTAGTTGCGT
>CM034708.1:182658664-182677519 GCA_020142125.1 Phrynosoma platyrhinos | reverse complement strand
TTAAAATTATACCTTTAAATTACAATATCATATGCACAACCTACATGTATTTACATATACATTGTGAAGATTTGGTTAAAGTGTGATGTTTTTAAAGAAAATGTAAAAAAATTTAAAATTAAAATTTCCATTTTTTCAAAAAAAATTAAAGTTAACATTTTGAAATTTGAAATTTTAATTTTTAAAATTTCTGGGGCCTCTCTTTTCTCCTCCCACTGAGCTTCACCCACTCACCCCATCTCTTAAAGCATTCTAAAAGGAAGCAGATGGATGCCACAGCCCTTTTCTGCCAAAAAGCAGATGTTTGAGCAGTAGTGTCACCCTGCACCCTCTAGTGATGCCATTGCTATGTGCTAGATAGAAGCAGAGATCTATGGCACTTCAACATCTATGAATTGCCTCTAGGTGGGAACCTTCGGGGCTTCCTTGGCTGCTCCATAGCTTTAACGCTCTGTGCTCCATATAAAAGATCCCAATTTTTCAAAGAATAGCAAGTCACAATCTTTCAGCTTCAGAGGCAACCCCTCTCTGAACAAATCTTGGCAAGAAATCCCCCATGATTGGTTTGCCTTAGGACTGCCATAAGTCAGAAACAACTTGACAACATACAATAAGAAAGCTCTCAGTGCTGAACTTGTGAAAGGCTATCCGAAGGACTGTGTTTCTCTATATGAGTGCTGAGATTTTGGAGGAAAGACTTTCTTTTACCACCACTACCTTCATGGGTACACAAGCAGGTGTTTCAAGTGGCTGATTTCCAGTGAAGCTAACTTCCACAGGAGGCTAGGTTGCCCCCTTCTTTAGTCTCCTTCTGCCAGCTGCAAAGGCTTTGTTAGGTATTCTTTGGCTATTGACTGGTTGCTGCAGAAAGATGCAGTGGGCTCTTGTGATCCTCTGGGATTTGGTTCCAAGGGTCCCCCTGTGGATACCAAAATCCATGGCTATTCAAGTGCCATTAAATACAATGGATAGCAAAATGGTGTGCCTTATATAAAATGATGAAATCAGAGGTTCTTTTTAAAAAATGGAATATTTTCAAACCACGGATGCTTGAATCCAGGGATAGGAAACCTTTTTGAGCCGGGGGCCGGGTTGCTGTCCCTCCGACAATTGGGGGGCCGACGCACCCAAAATAAATAAATAAATAAATAAATTTAAAAATATTTTTTTAAAATTACATAGAGGAAAGCTGGGATATAAGTAAAATGTTGTTTTGTTTTTTAAAAAATACTTTTTAGACTGTACTTCATAAAATCCCTTAGCCAGCATAGGAGTGTCTATGCTGCCTGGGGGATTCAGGGAGTTTTAGTCCAAAAATCAAACTTTGCTTATCAAACTTATCAAACTTTGCTTCAGTGTCATAATTAACAATAGTGGTGAATCTAGTTTGCACTGCATATTAAAATAAACTGACCTACTTTGCACTTCCCAGATAAATATGCAGATTGGAACACCATTCTCATTTGGACAATACACTTCTTTGAATTTCGCATTGTAGTAGGCTCAAAAGTGCATACAATGTGCTTTTTGGTGAAACGTGCATACCACAATTTATGCTTTACGTTTCTTTTGAAATCACCCAATATGTAACAGAGTTGGCATGACTGAACACAATCATATCTGACACAGATTGGAAGAACACTGACTGTTGATCCTTAGTCTTTAAGATGTAATTAGTTTTAAGATGTAGTTTGTTAATGTGCCTTCAAGTCATTACCGACTTATGGGGACCCTAAGACAACCCTATTGTGAGGTTTTCTTGGCATGTTTCTTCAGAGTGGATTTGCCATTGTAATCCTCTGAGGCTGAGAGTGTGTAACTTGCCCAAGGTCACCCAGTGGGTTTACATGGCTGAGCCAGGATTCAAACTCTGGTCTCCAGAGTCATAGTTCAACACTCAAACCACTACATCATGCTGGCTTCTAAGATGTAGTTAGTTTGGGGCAAAGTAAAAGTTGTACTAATGTCGGCACCAAACAAGCACTCCCTGCAACAGACAGGTGACTCCAAACTGCTGAACATTTTGAAATCATTTTGATATTTATCTTTAGAGCAAGGTTATTCTGACTGTCATAATTTACTTTCTGGTCTGCATTTTTGGATAATATGAATATTCTGTCTATAGTTCTGCTCACAGTACTCCTTTCCTGAAAGTAGTTGCTGTAAAATCTGCAAATAAAGTTTGCAGTAGATGTTAGGCACAAAACTGCTTTAGGGAACCATTCCTATGGTTTAAATCTTATAGGGGAGTAAAAGAAAACAAAATGATCTTTTCAGAGGTTATAAGAGAAAACAAAAATGGTCATAGCTTTAATTAGAAAGCAGGATAGACAGGAATAAAGGTAGATTTGAAGAAGGCATGCTAAATGTTAAAAGGTCATATTGAAACACAATAACAGTATTTTGGATGCATGAATGTAGAAGATATTACTGCTACATTCTGGTTTATATTAAAATTGTGGATGATATGGATTTTACAGACATTTTATTCCCTCAAAAGGCAAGGATGTGAGCATCACATGAAAGTACACCCTGCAGGGCCCACAGAATGTGTTCTGTGTGAGTCCAGAGGGGAAAATGAAAGTCATATTTTTGTGGGTTCATTTGTAGGACAGTTTACAGCAGGAGGTTCTGACAAAATGTTTGCCAGTAAGAGGGCAAGATGAAATCCTGCCGTAGCACACAAGGGCCCAAGGAGTCATGCACTGGAGGGGAGGTATCATGCTTGCAACTTGCGAAACTTATTACTTGTTACTTTAGAATGTGGCATATTTAAGTATGTGTGTGTGTGTGTGAGAAGTGAACAGTATTAGTATTGTGTTCTAACGGAATGGATCTTGAAGTCTGACTGTTGTGCTATCTCCTTTTCAAATCCTGAGCTTCCTATTCAGTGAGCTCTCTAAAAACATAGTATTATTAAAATTGCAAATTGTTGCTGTGGAAACAAATTGTAAACATGGATCCCTCCTGGAATCTCTACTTTGATGTTGGCTCTAGAGTGGAAAAAGCAAGTTGTTTACCTTTGTGCTGTTTCTATCTGAGGTTTTTCAGGCACCATGGTGTTTTCAGTGATTTTTTATATTTGCTCTCCTGATGTGTGATGGGGGGCATATTTTTTTCATGGAGAGAGATTGTCACTGCTGACAGGTGTTGCTTTTAACTTAATTCAAAGCAGTGACAGGTAATCTTGTAAGGTTCCAGAAGCACCACTTGTTAATCCATAACTGTTGTCATTCTGTTGTCCGTTCAGTTTTTAGTGTGTATTTTTGGTGTTTTTTTTCATTAGCACCAGAAACATGGAAAGTGTGCAAACAAGAAAAAGCTAATTCTTTTCATCCTCTGTTACATGTAAGTAAGGTGGAACTTCTCTCAGTAGTGTTGAGGATGGATGGCCCTTTTGGAGACCTTGGCCTAGAATCCTTAAGTGCTTTATGCTGATGTAACCAGGGGTTGCACCAGCTTGCAGAAGAGGTATCTACTACCTCCTTGTGCAGCATGCTACATCTCTGTACACTACAGCTTGATGGCTATGGAGTGATCCCCAGACCTGTGACAGGTGTGTGTGCTGAGGGGCAGAAGGGTTGCACAGCTATCTGGCTATGACTGTTTACTCTGGAAAAAGAAGCAGTCTTCACCATCCTGGAAGTACTTGCTGGAGATCCAGAAGGAAGAAGGCTGTCCTCAAAGAACTAAGTAACAGGTACGCAACTTGTCCTTTCTCTCAGCTATGTCCAGTTTTGCCCTTGGGAAGCTAGCCAAACTCTCAGATCCAAGCTTCAGTGTCTTAAGCAAGGAGGTAGGAGCCTTTATCTATCAGAGTGTTATAGTCTCTGCTTATAATAGGGAAGGACAATCAATTTGTAGTAGCAGCTGTTTGTTGCATGTAGAAGGTGACAGGTTTCATCCTTGGCATCTCCAGGTAGAACATGGAAATACTCTTGCCTGAAATGCTGGAAATTCAGTGCCAGCATGTGTAGACAATGCTGAAGTAGATGGATCAATGGCTTGACAATGAAAGCTAGTTTCCTGTGTTCTAAACAAATATTTTACTTGATTTTGTGTTTGATTTATTCCTTGTTAGGTTTAGCTATTTGTCAATGTATGTGTTAGACTCACTTCATTTCATTTTTTGTTCCCATAATTGTTATTTATATATTTTTACATTTCAAATGTCTATGATTATAGGACTAGATTTTATGTTTTCCTGTACAGTTTTGGTAAAAAAGCTGAACAGAATCAGTGTTGTTGTGTTTTAAAAAGCTGTACACCTTGCACAACAAAGAATAATGGCATGTTCTGCCAGTATTTTCCGAAGGGCATGGTGACTGGAGAAGCTTGGCACTCCAGAGTGGTAAAACTTTATAGATTTTAGCCAGAATTCAGAAGCCTGTATGAATGCAAATTTTTCATTGCAGCAGATGGATCCCCGTAGATATGGAAAGGTCTGTTTCTTTTTCTCTTCCATAAGCTGGCAGTATGATACCTTGGCTCTCACGCATGAACAGCCCATGTTAAATTGTGTTTGGCTTGTAATTGCCAACAGAGGAAAATCTAATGTCTGGAAATGAGATCCTACTCCTGACACCCTACTGAAGAACTGTAAGGTGCAGGAGTTAGAGTAGGGGTAGGCAAACTAAGGCCTGGGGGCCGGATGCGCCCCCCCCAAGGCCTTTGGACCGGCCCCAGGCCAATCCTGCCACCGCCGCCAACGCCCGCCATGATGATATTGATTATTGTTGTTATTACTTGTTCTTGAGGTTTTCTTGGCAAAATCTCCACAGGGGTTTTGCCATGGCTTTTCTGGGGCTGAGAGAGTATGCATGCATATTTTTTTAAATTGTTAATTTTTTAAAAATATATATATTTTTATATTTATTTATTTATTTATTTTTGTTGCTTCGGCCCCCCAATTGTCTGAAGGAACAGCAACCCGGCCCCCAGCTCAAAAAGGTTGCCTACCCCTGAGTTAGAGTTTGAAAGCTCCCTAACCTGGCACTTTCACAGTGTTTTTTCACCAGAAGCTCAGCAGGAGTCCATGCAGGGGAGCCACAAGACCGCTCCATCAATGATCTATAGTCAACTATGGTCACTTGGGTTTTTTAAATGTCTTCCCCACCTGGGGAAACTGGAAGCATGCCCTCTCTGTTCCTGGAGGTGTCATGGTAAACAAGATGCTTTCATACATTGTCTAGGGTTCTGAAAAAGCATTGAAGACAATGAAAGAGTATGGCAGGACCTCCTCCTGAGATCATTCAGGTGAAAACACATCTGACTCCAACCTTTCATGATGGGACAGTGCTCCTGGGACTAAGGATGCTTCCTGTTCCTAAGACCTCCCCTTCCTCTCTGTCTTCAGACTCTAACATTACGTCTACCATCTTATTCCTGGGCTAGGAAAGCAAATGGGTAGAAGTAGATTATGCCAAGAGGATTAAGGCTTTTAGTGGAGAGAGTTAGAAGACAGTTTCCCAGACTGGGCTTAAGAGTGACCCAATAACAAATGAATACAACTTAGTCTATCAGTTATGAGAGTTGCTCATCTTCAAGGCCTCTTAAAACAAGTGATCCCAATTTTGACCATCTTAAGGTTATGAAGAGGTGGCCAGTGGAGCTGGAAAGGATGGAGATGAGGGCTATAAAAAGATCTCAAATGGCACAAATTGATAATGGGTTCATTGAATTTGGTAGAATTCATTTAATCTAGTTTAGTGTTTAGCCTCTTTGCTTGAGGCAATCTGTGAAGAGCTAGATCTGTTTTGTGTCATATACTGTATAGTACAAGACACTGGAAACATTGGTAGTAATGTCACTTGAAAGATCAGATGTAAAGGTGAATTTGTTAGGATGGGTGGGGAAAATGGTGGGGAAATCCCTAGGGATAAGGAAAAGATGTCACTGCTCTACTCCCTCTGTCTGTGTGGCCAATGAAAGTTTGGAAGCAGGATCTTTCCCCATCCAGTAGAAGATTAAACTCTTATAACACAAGGAACACTAATAAACCATCTGGAACATATTGTGTGCATTAACTGGAACATAATTTTGCCTCAAGAGAAGAACGCCCCCCCTTGCTGTTCATTAGCCAGATTTTATTTATTTATTTATTTATTTACTTTTTAAAATAATTGTCCTTCCTCCCTTTCTTTCCCTGCTTACAATATGATGACACTCTGTATTCAGTTCTGGGGAAAAGATCTCGCAAGGAAATCTAAAGACAGTGCTTTTTAAATAATATATAGAACAAACAGAATAGATTTTTCCAGTTGGTGGAAGGCATATTGCCAACAAAATGGAGAAGGCAAATTAGATGGCATGTCTTTCATGTTGGGAACTTGTTTATTAAATTATTCCAAAGGGCTGACATATTTTCTGGCATGTTTTCCTAAATGCACATATAGTGATGTTTGCTAATTCTGTCAAAAATGAGGACTTTGTTGGCACATCACTAGAAATACTCTGACACCCCTCCTGAGACCCTTAGCATTATTGAGAGCTATTTCTCTGAACACCTGTGTGATTCTAGCTCCAGCAGAGAACTATGAAGAGAGCAACACTGGAACAGCCATCAGGAGATACAAGAAAAATAGAAAACTGAGAGAAAGAAAACAAATCCCCCCCTACTGTGACTTTCCAAAACCTCCTTTATTCTATCCCATATTCTGTGCTGGGGTAAGTTAGCATGTTGCAATACCAAGTTTTAAAATGATAGGCAGTTGTCACTGAAATCCTCATTGTTTGATTTCTGACAAGTAACAACTCTTTATATTCTTCACTTCTTAAATTTCTTGAAAAAGCTTCTCTGTTCCCTGCTCCCACCCCATTTTGAATGTTTTATGTTAGTCTGCAGGGCAGAGGTTTGTAGTCACCTTAGTGTGTGTGGTTGTGTGTATGAATGAATGAGTATGGCTCACACAACTCATCTATGATTTCTGCATTTGGAGATGAAAAAGTAATCATGCTGCAAATCAGATTTCCTGGTGATTTAAGGTTGCAGCCCTATATTTAGCATGAACAGAAAGCAAGGTATAGAGTTCGTGCAGTTTGTCACAAATCTCTACTTTAACCTTTCTTCTTCTAGTTGCCAATCTCTTTACAACTGGCAAGTTTCTAATGAAATGCCACATGTTAGTGTCCAAAGGAAGTTCTTTCGTTCCTCACAGTGTGGTACCTAGTGTCCCATTCTTGCCAAAACCCCTAAACAAAAATGAAAAAGAGATACTTTGTACTATAGCTTCCATCACCCTGAAAGTGCTACTATTCTCCTGAGAGTGCATATGGGTATATATCTTGTCCCGGGTTGAAGGAGGTTACCTTTTTGGACTGCAAATCCCAGAATTTCCCAGGTAATGGAGAGTCCTAGTAGTCCAAAAATTACTTTTAGAAGTTATGTTCCTTTTCTATGTTGAATTCATAGGCTAGACTGGTCATATGGAGCAGACATTCAAGCAGTAGATCATAGAATCATAGCGTTAGAAGAGACCTCAAGGGTCATCAAATCCAACCCCCTGCCATGCAGGAATATACAATCAAAGCACCCCTGACAGATGACCATTCAGCCTCTGTTTAAAGATCTCCAAAGAAGGAGACTCCTCTACCACACTCTGAGGGAATGTGTTCCACTGTCGAACCGATCTTACTGCTGGAAGTTCTTCCTAATGGTGAGGTGGAATCTTCTAAATCAGGACCTTGGATAGCTCAAGGAAGACAAGCAAAGCTCCCAGCTAGTTCTTAAACTTCAAAGGGGGAGCAGGCTCAAAGTTTATTACAGTGACAGTAGGGACCACAGATGTTTACAAAGGTCTGCAAGTTTGCTTGTCTCTACTTGGGAAGATAGCCCCAATCTTAGTTTTGTAAACATTGAATCCAGTGGCACTGGGGCCAGGGAAGACTTTGCCTCTGTTGCAAGTTCAGAAATGGAGTCTACATTTTATTTCTTTTCCCTTACAAAACAACTTGTAAGCAGAAAAAGTTTGAGTAGAGCAGTCCTACTTGGGCTACTTGTTGTTGAGGACCAGCAGTTACTTTTCCCCACTGTGTTAGGTATTAGTGCCATACTTGGCTATAATTGTTTCTTTCCTGGAAACTTGCTATGGACCAGCAGCCACCAGGCACAGGGACTGGCACTTGTCCAACGGTCACTACTTTGAGTAACACTGGAGTGTCTGTATGGAACAGCTCAATAATATCTCCTTAATAAACGAGAAAGCTGTATTAGTTTTTTCTTTACAAACTCACAAACTTTGCATTAGTTAACTGAAATGTTCAGAAAATATTTGTTTTTTAAATTTATTTTTTATAATAAATTTATTTTATTGATACTTAACAATAGTACAATCTCAGTATTAAAATAATTCACCTCCTTGTTACAAATAACCCACACCCTGGACCAGACACTGCAAAATGACCTCTAATGGGTCCTAGATCAAATCAAGCCTTGCTCATTCTAGAAGCCAGAATGATGAAACTGGGTCTATGGCATGACCCATTAGAAAAGCTGACAATGCTTGCTAAACTAGGAGGCAATAAGAAAAAAGGAGCATTGCATAACAGCAGGTGGATAGAGTCAATCAAAGAATCCTAAGTTTACAAGACCTTTGCAGAGCTGTTAATAACAGGGTGACATGGAGGTCTCTCATTCATAGGATTATCTTAGGGCAGGGGTAGGAAAGGCCCCCGAGGCCTTTGGACCAGCCCCAGGCTGGTCCTGCCACTGCCGCTGCCCCCGCCTCCTGCCATGATGATATTGATTATTGTTGTTATTACTTGTTCTTGGGGTTTTCTTGGCAAAATCTCCACAGGGGTTTTGCCATGGCTTTTCTGGGACTGAGAGTGTGTGCATGCATATTTTTTTAATTTTTTAATTTTTAATTTTTAATTTATTTATTTTATTTTTGGTGCTTCGGCCTCCCCCAATTGTCTGAGGGACAGCAACCCGGCCCTCGGCTCAAAAAGGTTGCCTACCCCTGCCTTAGGTTGATGCTAACTTGACAACAGTTAACAACAACATGTTTCCCAGATGTGGAAACCCAAAGCAAGACATGAGGTTAATAGATCACTCCTGTGTTTGTTCCCACCAACTGGCACTGAAAAGCATGCTATCTTTCATCCTGGAAGTTGCTGGATGTGAGTATAACAGTGTTTCCATATTTTTCATTTGGGGAAGATATTTGTTTTTATTCTGGACACTTAAGGCCTTTACAGATGGTGCAAAGTGCTGTCTTGGAGGCAGGGAAGGGGAGGGGCAGCCACATGCCAGGCACCCCAACCCCTTCCCGAGGACGTCATCACAGCGCACGCCGCTACGCATGGCATATGCTGTCAGGATGTCCTCCCGACACAGCGTTTTTACAAGCTGCACTGGAAGAGGTACAAAAGAGCCATGTGGGTAGAAGATAAAAGAGTGATAATATAGGAAACTGAGATAATAGCGATGAGGTCTTGAAGAAGATTCCTTATATTACAGAACATCAAGAAGAGAGTATCTAGAGAATTTCCTTCTGGCTCTGAGAAGAGGAAAGCTGGCTATAAACTCATGCTGAGTCTCCCCAGCCATGTCAACAAATCCTTTTGACTGATATTTTCAGAGGCAGTTTCATAGGTCTAAAAGAATCAGTATGCACCCTTGACCTTATATGTTGCCATCATTGGCTAATGGAACCAGAAACTAAGGAGGAAAGGCAATAAGGTATTGTGCCAAATGCAGTTATTCTGGAAAGCTCACCTCTGAAGAAGGTAATGGAGAAGCAGGATTATTTTTCAGACTATTGTTACATTTACAGCAAATGGTCTTTGAAGTGAGGAAAAGAAGCCCAAGGCAGTTTCAAAGCAAGACCTGAAGGGGATATGCGGTTGTCATTTACCTACAGCCAGAACTTGGAAATGACACATTACAAGAATAATTGTTCCCTATAACATGTCACAAGTAATGACTTGTGACACATTATTTGGGGGCAGGGCAAAAGTGTGAATTACATTACTTTTAAAAAATAATACAATGACTAGTTGTTTAAAGTTATTTTTTGTTTAAAAGTTATTTAAAAGTTGGATGTAATTAGTAGTGATCTCTTGTTATTTTAAAAATGTTGCTTTTCATGGGCTATTCTGGAAGATTTTTTTTGATATTTCTGTATTTATAAATGTATTTTTTAACAAATATATTTTAACAGAAGTAATTTAAAATAACTGAGAGTAAACTGTTAGCAGAACATAATGTAACATATTACTGCTTTAATAATGAGCAACAAGTAATGTTAATAAGCTCCTTCTCAGAATTAGCAAGTAATAAGTAACAAATTATTTCTAAATAGCAACACCCAGGCTATGCTACAATTTAACTAACGGTTGCCATCCTTGTACCTTTCTTTGTACAGCCTTTCTTCTCCTGGTATTTTTATTGGAAGAGTTCCTGCTTTGGGCAGGCCTGTGTTGCTTGCTCATAGGTTACACTGTGGAAAACCTAGATTCTTCATGCAGTTTGAAATTTGAGAAAGGAGTTTTTGTTGTTGTGTGCCTTCAAGTCATTTCTGACTTATGGTGATGCTAAGGCAAACTTATCATGGGGTTTTCTTCACGGGGCTTTGCCTTTGCCTTCCCCTGAGGCTGAGAGAATATGACTTGCTGAAGGTTATTTTTCAGACTATTGTTACATTTAGAAACCAGTGGGTTTCTACGGCCAAGCAGAGATTAAAATCCTGGCCTTCAGAGTTATAGTCCAGTGCTGAAACCACTACACTACACCGGGTCTCAGTAAAAAACCTAGATTCTTTATACAGCCTGGAATTTGAGAAAGGGGGCACCTCTGCAAAATTAAGTGTTTGTTTGCAACTTGTGTGGAAATGAATAATGCTGTTATTTTCCATGATGGTGAGTTAGCATGCTGATATTAACATTGTAAGTACCCATCTTCTCAGAGAAAGGATTAGGTTATATGGAACCTGTAGTTTTCTCTGCAAGCCCTCTGAGAATGAAGTCATTGTGGATTAAGTAACAAAAGTGACTATTTTAGAACTAGAAGGAAGGAATGCAGTACAGTCATGTGAGCTGTTGTCTAGCCTTCAGTCAGTGATCCTATTGCATTTATATATGCCATTTTATTCCAGAAGACAAAATATATTTTCCCCCTCTGTGAAAGCAGTCCCTTATCTGTCCATTACTTCATTCTCCTCCCAGTTGCCTTCTGATTTCCCTGTTGCTTTGTTTGTTTTCTGGTTGCAGTTAATACAGCTGATCTGTCATAGACAGGAATGTAGTTTGTGTATGTCAAACAGAAAGAAACTTCTCCAGTCATAGAATTCCTTCTCTAGTTTTATAACTTTGAACTCATCCCAAGTTTACAGAACTGCTGAAACTTGACTGAGTGAAGATTTATTCTCTGTCCCACATTAGTGTTCTATGGTTATGGTCCTCATCTGCCTGCATGGAAGTGGCTGCATACATGCCATTGCCATGTGTTGGTGAGTCATAGATTGATAATGCTTCTTTGTATAGATTTTTCCTCCAACCTCTATCACAAAAATATTCAGGAACATATGAAGATCCCAGCTGGACCAGACTATGTAGTTCTGCATCATGCTTTCCTACAGTGCCCAGCCAGAAGTCTATAGGAAGCCCAGAAGCAAAACTTTAGGTTACTGAACAATTGGTTCTGAGATGCATGCTGTCTATTATTCTGGAAATAGGCACTGATAGCCCCATCTGCACAAATGCCTTTGTGTGTTATTCATCTTGGAAACCAAAAAGCCAAAGGAAGAGCTTTTAATGGGGACAAGTGGATGCAGCTCATTTGCAGAGCTACAGAAAAGTCCTAAAAATATGCAAAAGTCTAGTAGCAGTACTTTTCAGCTATGAGCCTGAGAATAATCAAAAGAAGACATATGCCTTCTAGGACAGTGGTGATAATCGATCCTCACAGGCAGTGGTGAAGTTCATTTGAATATTGATGGTTCAGAAAGAGCCTATTTAGATAGCAAGAAAGCCAGGGCCTTGTCTAGAAAATCTATTACTGGTAAAAGATATACCATAGTGGTAATGAAATGCCAGGTCCCAGCAGTCTGAAGAACCAATAACCATTAAAGACAAAGTATTAGGTTGATGAGAACCAATGTGGTGCAGTGGTTTGAGTGTTGGATTAGGACTCTGGAGACCAGGGTTTCTATTCCCACTTAGCCATTGAAACCCACTGGGTGGGCTCAGGCAAGTCATACCTATCCAACTTCTTCTTTTGATTCAGTCCTGCAAAGAAAACTCTGTAACTTCACTTAGGGTCACCATAAGTGACATGACTTGAAGGCACACAGCAACAGCAAATTACCTTGACATAAAATGCAGGGATAAATATTAAAGAATCCTTGTTTGTAAAACAAGCAACTATCAACAAAGTAGCCTCCATTATTTATAAGGAGAGCTTCTGGTTAGAACTGGCAACAGGGATGTCAAAATGAAAACTAGAGAGCACCCCTGTACCTTTAATGGTGGTGGAAAAGAGGAGATTTTAATAGGTATTGCATATTGCCTGACTGCATGACAAGCAACAGCTGGTGAAATTCCCTTCTACATAATCATCAAAGGTAAAAGAGACCTCTCCAGTTTTCACTTTGTTAGCCCTAACTACAGTCCATGTGTTTGGTGGTTACTAGAGCTCTTACTTATTGTCTTTACAAGAGTCTGATTTGCCTTGTGGTTCAGCCCAGCTCCCTGACAGATCACTTGAAATGCAATAACATGGTAGTGAAGAAATGGGTTATTGTGTAGTAAGTTGGAAAGATTTCCTTTTCAATTTTGTTAAATTGTACCAGGTCAGGGGGCAATTAGTTTAACACTCCCAAGTGAAATTAAAATGCACACAAAGAGGTAAACAATATTATGTGCAATTTATAAAACAGAATATTGAACATTTACTTTTTTAAAATTGCAGCTCTCAAAACCCCTAAGCCAGCATAGCTGATGGACAATAGATCCTAGGAGTCCTAAAAAGCAATGTTCCAGACTCTTGTATAAAATATGCATAATATTTTACATACAATTTACACTAGGCACTAAAATAAAAAAAAATGAATAAAAATTTGTCTCAAAAACACCAGTCAGAGAATTCCTGAGACAGAAAGGAGCCACCAAGACAGCTTGTGTATGCTACAATGTTCTCATTGTCAGTAACAATTTAACAAGGATTACAAGAAAGTTAGTTAAAATAGCTTAGGGTGCAGGTTAAGAGATTTTCATAGAACCTACAGTATTCCTCATGTTTTCTTTTTAGCCAAAATTTGACCCTAAGGAAAGTCTTTTTAGAAAGGTGTGTTTTCTTGGCCTGTATGCTGTCACCCATAGAAGTATAAAATAATACAGTAGCCATATGTTATGAATGGATCAAGCCAGAAGACATTAAGCCCTGGGCATAAGTTGCTGATATAAGCCTGCTGATGTTACATCAGGAATGAATGTGTCATCTTATGAAAAGCATAGAGAAAAGATAAACAGAGCACATGCTGTAAAATATTAACTTCCCTATCTAAACAGGCTGGCAGCTCATAACAAACAGCATCTGTTCACTTCCAAGGTTTGGAAGAGGCAAGGGAGATCAGTATGCCAAAGTGGGCAGGAACAATTTCATTAAAACACATCTAAAAGACTGAGGTGTCTATCAAGTCTGAGCTCCCAAATTACTCCTTCACATCCCCTTCATTTTTCACAGATGCCCACAGGAAAATGTGAACAGATTCTTTGCAAAGGAAAAAAAAGCTCCACCTAGCAGATTATGGCCCACTTCTCTCCACTCCATCCGCAGGGGGAGAAATATCTAAGCTCCTGAATGTTGTAAGGATGTTTATTCTTTAATGTGAAGAACAACAAAGCCAGGAAGCATTGGCACCAATAATTAAACTGGAAATGCATGTTAAATGAACAAAGTTCATTGGGTGATATGTGCTTCCCACTTTTTACCATTATAGACTTTGTTCACTTACTGCTAATTTACAAAATAAATGTCCTCATAATAGAGTTTGCAGCTTTTAGATGCATATGAGGATAAGAGGGAGGGAGAGGGAGAGAAACTGTTAGAAGGAGAGAGGAACCAATCCTGGGATAACAAGAATTGTAGTTAAGAATTTCCACAAACAGTGGCTATCAACAGCACATTAATTCTGATCATATTTTGGCATGGAAAAGTAAAGTTACATGACGAAGTATAATATTTCTCAAATTATATGGAGGTTAAGAAATCTGTTCCTTTGTTATCACCACCAAGCCACAATGTAAGAATACAAAACAAACAAACAAACACATAATTGCCTTGCAGGGACTTTTGAAAGCTGAATTGAATCTCCATTCCTTTGTTAAGATTTAACTGAAGAGCCTATACAGCAGCTCTAACAAACATTCTTTGTAGTAATTTGGGGAATAAATAGGAAAATGTAGACAGATGAGAAATTATACATGTATATTGGCAAATAGAAGGAGCCATGGTGATATCATAAACTGCCTAAAGCTGAGTATATTACCCGTGTTTCATTATGAAGATTTTTATTTTACCTCATGGCAATTACATTGATTGCAGTTGTCTACACAGCCAATTGCTGTTAATGCTATTTAAGAGGATTATTTTCTTCCTGTTAAATTCCTCCTTTCTGCTCCTTTTCCTTTTGCAGGGCGGCTTTTGGTGTTGTGTGTTGTCTGGTGCTCTGGAATTTGGTGCTAAAACATAGTTTCTGAATTTGGAATAATCAAGGCAGCATCTGCATCGGCACCACTTTCCATTTGATTTCCTTTCTAGCCTTTGCAGACTGCCAGAAATAGTGCAAATTGAGTCCACTTTAACTGCCCTGACTCAGTGCTAGGGAATCATGGGAACTGTAGTTTATTGTGGTACCAGATCTCTCTGACAGAGAAGGCTCGATGTCTCAGAAAAAAAATACAATTCCCATGATTCCCTAACACTGAGCCAGGGCAGTTAAAGTGGACTCAATTTGCCCTATTTCTAGTAGTCTGCAAAGGCCTTTAGTTACAGTGATCAAGCCAGAGTTAGAAGTTCACCAGAAGGCACACAAAGTACAAGGCAGCTGGAACTCAGAGCAATAGCCAGTAAATAACAGTACAAATCTGTACCTATCTACTCATTATTAAAACTCACTGAGGTCAGGGTGGTTTGGGTCTGGGTAAGCTTGAATAGAATTAGAGTCTAACAGACTTCTACACTGGGCACTTAACAGTATATATAAAGCAATGTATTTTCTGAGATGGATAGAAAATGCTGAGGCAGTAGTACAGTTTGAAGAGTAAACTGAATAATACAAATATCCATGGTTATGGAATATCCCGTTCCCATGTAGGCCATGGTTATACATTGAAAAATATCAACTGATATTATGTACTCTATTGCCATTTTTTGAAATATCATCTGATGACTCTCGAAGGCAAGCATGTACCTAAATGTATTTACATATAGATAGTAAAGATTTGGTTAAAATGTGATGTTTTTACATAAAATTTAAAAGGCTTGCTGGCTCACCATCTGTGTTGGTCTCATCTAATGCCTTGACCCCAAGTTGAGCACAGCCTATTGCCAGTATCTTTTGGAAGTTCTCTAAATATACAATAAATTTAGTAATATAAACATTACTATTTTGTCTGTAATCAAAAATGTATTTTTTTTTAAAAAAATTGAAATTTTGAAATTTTAATTTTAGAGAATTCTTGGCCCTCTTCTTTCTCTTCTCCCTGAAGTTCACACCAGTCTTTCCATCTCTTAAAGCATTTTAAAGGGAAATAGATGAATACCACAGCCCCTTTCTGCTAAAATGTATGTGTTTGGGGAGCACTGATATCACCCTTCTTAAGGTGTCACCTGGTGCGGTCCGCACCTCCTAGTGACACCACTGTCTATGAGATTCCCAGCAGTCAGGTATATCACTCACACCTGTCTGTGATTGTTTTGCTTATTTAATTCAGGTTGCTTTCTGACCTATCATTCTACCAAAAAACACTGGGCGTCATATTATAAGCATCTATAATGCTTCTGAAATTTCAAACTACAGTTTGAGTATCCCTTAACCAGAAATCCAAAATACTCCAAAATCCAAAATTGCCTGTATGGATGGCTGAGATAGTGATACCTTTGCTTTCTGATGCTTCAGTGTACACAAATTTTGTTTCATGTACAAAATTATTAAAAATAAATTTACTTTCAGGCTATGTTTATAAGCTATGTATGGAACATAAATGAATTTCATGTTTAGAGTTGAGTTTCATCTCTAAGGTATCTCATTATGTATATGCAAATATTCCAAAATCCAAACCACTTCTGATCCCAAGCATTTCAGATAAGGGAGTCTTAACCTGTATTAAGCATCTCAAGATCAAATAATAAAATTGTGTAATAGTTATTTAGGACAACAGTACATTACTAAAGGAACCTTATAACAAGCCAAGGGCTATAAAAGTCCATAGATCTGTGCAATATATTTTTAGACTGTTTCTGTATAGGTTTGCTAAGGACCTGAACAGACTGCCAGAAATAATCCAGCTTGAGACCACTTTAACTGCCCTGACTCAGTGCAAGGGAATTATGGGAAGTGTAATTTATTGGGGCACCAGAGCTCTCTGACAGAAAAGGCTCAATGTCTCAGAAAAAAATGTCAGTTCCCATAATTCCCTAGCATTGACAGCTGCCTGCCACTATTTGTGCAGTCTCAGGCAGGCAGTGAGGTTTGCCAAATGCCTGGTTTCCTATATAGGTTGGTGCTCTGCATTTGGCTTGCTGGCTCACCATCTGTGTTGGTCTCATCTAATGCCTTGACCCCAAGTTGAGCACAGCCTATTGCCAGTATCTTTTGGAAGTTCTCTAAATA
This sequence comes from Phrynosoma platyrhinos, assembly GCA_020142125.1. Classification (NCBI taxonomy): domain Eukaryota; kingdom Metazoa; phylum Chordata; class Lepidosauria; order Squamata; family Phrynosomatidae; genus Phrynosoma; species Phrynosoma platyrhinos. Next base: position 182,660,684 of record CM034708.1, on the reverse strand, counting down.
TACAATAAATTTAGTAATATAAACATTACTATTTTGTCTGGAATTAAAAATGAAAAAAAATATTCATTTGAGTGTGGCCTATGGGTGGAAGAGGATGAGAAACAACCAGTTGACCTTTGAATCAGAAGAAACATCAGTTAAGTTTCCATGATGATACTGATATACAAGAATATCAAGAACATTGAACGAGGATGCATAATTTAGCTTGAAAGGGAGGCAGAAAATAGATGCTAAGTGTTCCAATATGTATTACATTCTGGGAACAAAAGACAGCTCAGCTTTGAAGACAACACCTTTTCTACCTTGTTTACTGGCAGAATGACTGCAAGACTAACAAAGTCCTAATTCAGTTTTTTTTTTTACAGACCATATTTTAACAGCTGTGATCTGCTCCATAATCCTTTCCTCTACCTGTGTGAGTTGCTGAATCCAAAAATAACAGCTTGATTGTATTAAATCTGCAAGACTAGGCTCTCCTGTTAGGCTTAGAGAAGCAGTGGTCCAAGGTGATAGATATAAACAGGAGGGAGAACTATGGCAAATCGGTGGAGGACAGAGTTCGGTGTATGTTTTTGCCTGTTGTATGTCCTTTAGGCACATATGGACATAAGAGCCAAGGTGGATCAAGCTATGACATATTTTGGCAGTCTGTTTACATAGAAACAAGTCAGTTGCCTATGGGAAGCCTGCTAGTAGGACTTGAATAAAATCCAGCCAATAGTCCTTTTATTTATATGGGAAATGTAAGAACGCGTACCTTGCCCTTTGCATGAAGCAACAAAAGTGGCTTCTGCTTTGTTCAGATATTTTGTCCAAATGGTTATCTGTTTGGCATGGCATTCTAGTCCTCTCAGCTTCTTCAGATTAAATTATTCTCCAGTTCCTCTATCTTGTTATTAGCTGCTGTTAACTTCAACTTATGGTAACCCTGTGAATGAGAGATTTCCAGGCCACTCTATCATCGAATGCCTTGCTTAGATCTTGCAAACTCAGAGAGGTGGCTTATTTGATTGAGTATATCTATCTGGAATGTGGTCTCCCTCTTTTCCTACTGCCTATCTAGCTGGAGTGATTTGCTGTTTCTCTCTCTCTACCTCTTAATACTTTTACAGCATTGTTAAAGGCAGTCAATGCCTTTTGCCCTGCTGTATGAACATCCTATCACACTTTAAATGTCAACAAAATAATTTTCAGGAGTCATGGCAATGATTTTGTGTTTAGCCCTCTCTCAGTGCATCATGGTGATGAAAAGCAAACAATAAGCTCTTAGGATTCACAAGGTTGCATTCATACTGCAATTATCCTCAAGAGCAGGACTTTACATAGATTAATTCTTATTTGACTAAGACAGTCTGTTGTTCATGGTATGCTGTGGTGAAAAATCTAATAAAAGAATTCATTTTTGTTCATTTTTTTAAAAAAAATTGTGTGGTAATATGCAATTCTGATTTAAAACACCTGTTGATAAACATGTTCCAATACTTTAAACTGGAAATATAAATAAATATAGGGTTGCAAGAATGTTTCCAGCCATGGCCCTTCTATTATGCAGGCTTATGTGAATTGGAGAAACAAAGGGGAACAAACTGTGGATTACTTAGGACTCATTCCCACTTACATTTAAACCAGTTTGCAATTTGTCTTCGCTCTGTGTCAGTGAATCGGTTCCAAAAGGTCTGTCATTCCCACTGTGAAAGCAGATCTTTTCATTATTCCCTTGTAATCACTTCTTTTTTTTTTTTGCACCATTGTCATTCCCACTAGTTTGCACTGTTTCAAAATGCATGTCAATCATCTCTGCGCCATTGGTGACACAAGTGGCAACAAGGTGAGGATGGAGCTGTTCCTCTTTTTTGCAAGCCATCACCAGCCTTGGGGAAAGTTGTGGAGAAGAGAGGAAAATTGAGGGTCTGTATCCTCCTTTTCCCAAGCCATTATTCTTGAGGAACGTTGTGGGGAAGAGAGGAAAATTGCCCACAGGTCACACTGCAAAGCAAAGGCAGCACTGAGGGGGGGGGGG
>CM034708.1:182642717-182658564 GCA_020142125.1 Phrynosoma platyrhinos | reverse complement strand
CGTGTGATAAGGTCCTAAGTTGGACCCATCATAGGGTTTTCTTGGCAAGATTTGTTCAGAGGAGGGTTACCATTGGCTTCCCCTGAGGCTAAGAGCATGTGACTTGCCCAAGGTTACCCAGTGAGTTTCAATGGCCAAGCTGGGAATCAAACCCTGGTCTCCAGTGTTGCAGTCCAGTACTTAAACCAGTACGCCACACTGGCTTTCTAAGGTGTTATCACCTGCATGGAACTATTCCATATAGATATTCTACTCAGCCTCTTTGGGCTCATAAGATATATTTTGCAAGAGAAAAGAAATAAAAGATAGGAGCATTTTTGCACATTGCAGATATGACTAATGGACAGAGCTATTTCATCAGCAGGACAGTTGTCAAGAGTACAGCATTCTAAATTAGGACAGATGTCTCCAAATGCAATCAGTGACCACGAAGTAGCAGCTGAAAATTGGAAGGCACAAATTTCACCCTAGAAACAAAGAGAAGCAAATGCGTAGCCCATATATATGATATATAAGTACCAAGACACTTTCTGATTGAATTTGCCAACTATGGAGAAGTACAGGACAGCTGCCTTGAAATGGTCAGAGACCACTTTCAATTTTCTATATAACTGATTGGAAAAAAGAGACAAAACAGTTGGTATCATGCAATGTGGCCTTCTGCCATCAGATACAATTGACAGTAATGAACAACAACACAAATTCTTTTTCTAAAAGGCTTGTGATAACATTAAGAAAGAGAAAGCAGGGATGAAGAGGAGATTAGGGAGCCAATTTTTTAAAACCAATCAGGCAACATCTCCTTAGTTTAATGAAATAACCACCTGAGCAAGACACATCCTACAAGTAATATTCTAAAGTCTAAGTCCCAGTGTGATGAGCAAAAAAAGTATGTATAATTTACATCTGCACCAATCAATGTTTCTTGCAATCTGTTAAGTTTTGCTTCTTGCTTTCTTTGAGCAACATACACTGGTAACATACACTCTGAGTGACAAACACTTGGGCAAAAAATACTGACGAGGTTGTGCATTCTTACTTGTTTATTGTTGATACATAAGCGGTTCCACTTATTGTAGTCACTGGACTGGTCTTTGAACATTTCCTCCAAGTTGTAAGAGAGTGCATCTGACTGCTATGCCCAGAAGGCTAGCCTGCAGGGTTTCTTCCTTACTTTTTGCTGCCAACATCCATCAACTTATGATCTTAGAACCATAAAGTTGGAAGGGATTGCAAGGGTCATTTAGTCCAACATGGTGGCATGCAGGAACATAGTAAAGCACTCCCAAAGATGGCCATCCAACTTCTATTTAAAGAAGGAGAATATACCACCTTTCAAGGCAGTCTGTTCCACTGTTGGAGAACTCCAATCATCAGGAAGAACTTTAGGTGGAATTTAGGTGGAATGAGGGATATTCAGAGATCGATGGATTTTATAGAAACTGGAACCACCTTCTTCTTCTTCTTCCATGAAAGCTTAATTAATTTTGATAATTATTAGTGAGGTTAAACATTTCTGTTAATTTGTTATGTTAACTATTAAAGGTAAAGGTAGTTCCTTGACATGAACATCTAGTCGCAACTGACTAGAGGGCTGTGCTCATCTCCATTACTAAGCTGAAGAGCCAGCGTTGTCTGAGGAGTACTCTGGTGGTCATGTGGCCAGCATGACTGCACCAAATGCTGTTACCTTCCCACTGAAGTGGTACCTATTTATCTCCTTGCATTTGCATGCTTTTGAACTGCTAGCATAACAGAAGCTGGGACTAGTGACAGGAGTTCACTCCAGCATGTGGCACTTGAGCCTTGTACTGCCAACCTTCCAATCTTCTGATCATCAGAATTGGCATCTTAACCACTAAGCCACCACATCCCATGTTAACTGTTAGCTGACCATTTATTTTAAGAGAAATAGTATCAGCAAATACACCTTGTCCCAGCTGATGAGGATGAAGGATTTTGGACCCAATTAACTGAACATTTGGGAAGGGCACATCAGGCTCCAAACAGGCACTAGATTGGTGCCTGCTTGGTCTTACCTGCTTTGAGGCTTCTGTTACCCTTGCAGGACAGACATGTCTAAGCCACAGGGTAAGGAGTTTTTCTTCCTTCCTCTCATCCACCTCTCAGGTGAGGCAAACCACAATACTGTTAAGTGGAAGAGTAGAGACTGGCCAGACAAGTGCCATTGCTCAGAGACCTCACTTGTTGTTATTTCCATGGCTTAGGCAAGTCTGCCTTCTCAAATCCTGCCTATTCCTTCTTCTTCAGCCCCTGTCACTGCATGTCTCTCTCTTTCTCCACCTATCTCCTCAACTGCATGTCTGTCTCTTTATCCTTTCCCATTCAACTAACCCTGACAGAACACGACAACAGTATTTCCATGTCACACACTCCACTAACAAGTTAGCACTCATTGCCATTGTGTTTGCACCTCACTTCATTGTAGTCAAAAGTTACCTCATTCTGCCTACATTGAGCAGAAATGTAATGGGTGACACTTATGTTGGTTATAATGCATTAATTTCAAGATCTGGGATTTGATCTAAGAGAGGACAGTTATTAGCCAGCCCTCCCCAGTAATCCTGGACAAGTGTAGCCTATTTCTTTATTGTTTCCCTCTGTATAGCATGAATGACTAATCTGGAACACAGACAAATGTGAGGGATCTCCAAAAGATGTTCAGCCCAAACATAGGTTCTAAACCAATAAGCTTTTATAAAATAAAAATTGTAGATAAGGAATAAGACAAGTAGTACTGAAAAAGAAATCAAACAGTTGACTCTCTATATTGCAGTGCTTTCTAAAGAAAGGTTCTAACACTTATTTGCAAGTTGCAAGATTGCCATTGATGTTCTGAGCTGACCAATGATGATAAAAATGAAGAACAAAAGAGAAATTACATACAAACCTCATTTTTATCCCTATAAATCAAGGGTGGGGAACTTGTTTCCTCCCAACAGCAGCCCTAGCCATTATAGTCATTGGTGAAGAGTACTGGGAGTTGCAATCCAAGAACATTTGGAGGGCTGCATGATTCCCACCCTTGCTACAAACTATAGGGATAGCGTTGACGGAAGGAAGAAAATCCACTGATCAGTTGTGACCATAAGAGACTAGCTGTACTTATAGACAATGAGTATCAGAGGAAATGTGCCAGGAAAGTAGAAATAAGAGGAATGAACTGGGGGAAAATTTCTATTTACTCCTGGTAGACAGGTCTCATTAATTGGATACATCTGTCCTGTGTATTTGAGTGATTCTTTAAACATGACAAAATATCTGAAATGGAAGCTAAGCTATTGTGTCTGACAGACTGGGTTTTTTTTAAAGAGACAGACCTTTTATTTTCAACTTTTCTCAACATAAATCATGTGTTTAAAAATAAGATGAGTTTTGTGCACAGCCTGATTTGTACCCTATACTGTGCACTAAGAGCTTAGCTGGGGAGTGTGCAGAAAGAAATGTTATAGTTAATGTAAAATATATAATTACTGGGGTGTATAAGGTTGTGTGTCAAAGATAGAAAAGGAAAGTGAGAGATGTGCTTGAAATCAAGTTAATAAATTGGAAAACATAGATTTAAAGCCCTAGAAGTGTAGAGAAGATAAGGTTACTGCTATGAAAAAATTGCTTGTATTGTCCATCACAAAGCAAAAGAGACATTGGCACTATGCTATTTAGTACTAAAAACCCAGAATAACTTTTGAATAGGAACAAGATGAGTATAGGATGTAAAGCTGGACTTTGCACTCTTCTAGCTTCAGCATTTTCCCTGAAGGCTTTCAAAAACTTTCTACTAAAAATGCAGTCCCAGAAATTCATACCACAATGACACGAACCTGCACAGTGCCAACAGGAACAGACAGTAACTGTATTAGCATACTTTTCCTCCTTCAAGTCAATCCTTGGACTGTGTTATAATGCAAGTCTTAACTACAGATTTAATTAAATAATGTGTGTTTTGTGTCTTCAAGTTGTATTTATTTGACTTATGGTAACCCTAAGGTGAACCTATCACAGGGTTTTCTTGGCAAGATTTCTTCAGAAGAAGTTTGCCATTACCTTCTTCTGAGTCAGTGTGTAATTTGCTCAAGGTCATCCAGTGAGTACTTGGGAGAAGTAGGGATTTGAACCCTGGTCTTGCAGCATCCTACTCCAACACTCAAACCACTACACCACACTGACTTCTCATGGAACCTCCAGGAAACCTTCTGGGGTTGGGGAACTAGCTCAGTTTATACATTTACAAAATGGCTTAAGATATTTTATGTTTTCATCAAAGAACAATTCAAGCTTGAGTTTTCTGTGGCTGATAAACACATAGGTAAAATTCTGTCTATCTCCCCTTTTAACTATGGAACTAAAAGTATTTGTAAATGAAATTGCCTGAAAATTTGTGTATTGCCAAAAGTTGTAATCATAACCATAGAGGTTTGTGTTGTTCCTGGATTTACTGTTGTTTGATCAATGGCAGGGGATGCTCCCATTTTCATTTGAGGAAAGGCCAAGTCTTCTGTGAAATTGGTATACTAAAGAAATTGGTATTCTAGAGAAAGTGGGCTAATAGCAGAATCTACATTGAAATATTTAGTGCCAATTTCTTATTAAGCATGAAGTGGCATTTGATAAACAAGGTCAGTTGTGTTAACCAGTTGCTGGTTCATAGCAGTCCCTGAGGTCACATACTGTGTGGTAGCCTTTGATTGAGCTAGGGATGCACCTCGCAGATTTTCCCTGGATACTTAAAATCCATTTGGATGCCTCTCAAGTGGGATTAAACAGATTAGTGTTGTAGAATTGAGATGTCTTCAGAGCTATGTAATCTACATAGAGAGTGCCTATCATTTTGGAGCTGGATACAAATTATACAGTTGCTATACTCAAATGAGCAGGGACAATTTGAGACAACCAAAGGGAAGGCTGAAATATACAAATATGACCAAACAAAGGAAGATAGTAAGAAAGGTCAAATGGAGACTTGGTGCAGTTCTGCAAGAAGGAACAACTCAGCCAAGGGGCAAATTGCAGTCTCCAGAGTGTTTTTTGTGGCCCTCACTCTGGTCCTCCCATGGGTCAATTTTTATTTATTTTTGTTTTTTTGCAACTTTATCCTTCAGAATGCCCCCAAATGTCCTCTAGGGATGTGGAGGGCATTTCCACCATGTTTGGAAGCTCCTGCTTTCCAGGACTAAATGATAATAATATTTTTAAAAATTAAAAAAATTAAAAAAGAAAAGGTCTCAAAATGCTCTTTAGGGATGGAGAGACATTTCTGCCACATTTTGGGCTCACTCTGGGCCAGTTTAGGTCTAAGAGAGGCCTTTTTTCTTAATAGAAAGCAACTTCAATTTCACAAGACTGCTCCTGAGCATGAAATGGCATAACAAGGGCCAAAAACAATAACGATGTTGTCTATACAGCAACATACAATAAAATCATGAATCCACAAAACAGGAAAATTGGGCCAATCAAAATGCACAAAATACATGATGCAAACTCTCTAATCTTGACTGGATTTTTAAAACTGGGAGTACATTTGACATGATTTTGGCTGTTATTGTACAGTCACCCCTCCGTTCTCGCAGACTTGAAGTCTGCAGTTTTGCATATTCACGGAGGGGTGACCTCTGCTAAAATCAATGGGGCGCACCCGTGTGCGTGCCCGTGGGGGTGCATCCCATTCAAGCCTATGGGGCTTGAATATTGGTGAAGTTCCATTTTCGTGGGGAGTCCAGAATAGATCCCCCTTGAAAACAGAGGGCCGACTGTACTTTGCTGTATGGCCGCCCCTGGATATGTCTGCTGGTACAAGTAGCAATGGAGTGGCCTTATCTTAAACACTGGCTGAGTTTGCACCATGGCTTAGTGTTATAAGGATAAGACATAAGTTAGCATTGTCCTTGCATGCTAGGCAAGTCCCACTACCAAACTCCATAGTGCAGCTATGAGGAAGCTGGAAACTTGTTTTCAATTTAGATTGACTAGTTTCTTGTCATGTCTAAACCTAAACTATGGTTAATCTGAACTATCATTAGTTAAAAAAAAAAAAAAAGAAAACTTCTAACCTATTTGTTAAAATGTCTTGCTGAGATCTTTTAGTACATTTTAATAAGAGAACATAAGCTCTCCAACGATGGGAATGGCAGCAGGATGTGGCCATGAATGAACATGTAAGCATATATATCAGGGTAAAGTTTTCACAAAACCCTTTCCCCTGCTATGCTAGCTTTCCCTACACATGGAACGCTATAAATGGGAAATAATTTGAACAGATGGTCCTTCACCTGGATTTGAAAGTGACCTCAGTGCACCATGGACTATACCAAGAGATATTTCTGTACTATTGAAATAGCTTCATTATCTCATTAATAATAATAATAATAATTTTTAGAAGCTGCTTAAGCTGGTAATATGATGGATCTCGTCCGACAGGCCATTCCATAATCTGGGGGCGATTACCGAGAATGCCCTCTGGGAGGTTGTCAACAGCCTAGATTTCATTAGCTGGAGCAAATTCCTCCCAGAGGACCGGACTGCATGGGGAGGATTGTATGGGAGGATGCGGTCCCGAAGATAGCCTGGACCCAAGCCATGTAGGGTATTAAAGGTAATAACCAACACCTTATACAGCCCGGAAACTAATAGGCAGCCAGTGGAGAGATTTTAATACTGGAAAACTTCTTGTTTTCACTCTACATTAGATTTCTTCCTCCCCCCCCCCACCTCTATATCTGCATGCCTTCTGCTAGGCTGCTCTACAGTAGCAGCATTGGCATTTTTCTCCATGGTTTCCATCACTTTCCTCTCTTGCTTCATCTCCCTCTCTAAACTGCTTTCTTCAACAGATCACTTTTGAATTACCACAGCTTCACCTTTGATGTGTTTCCAGATGATAATTAGATTCTCCTCCACCATTGCATCATTAAGTCCTGCCTTGTCTTGTCCTCTCATTTTTATCTTTTATGATAGAATTGATACTTAGGATCATTTTTACAAATCTAAGGGTCAGCTTTGTGGCAAAATTGCATCACATCTAGCAGAGGGATGGTGCTAAAAATGGCATTCTTGTGTCAAGTTCTCTTGCCTAATATGTAGGAAAGCTTACTCTGTATTGGTGTGCCAATATTTCATATACTGCTTGAAATCCAAATTAAGCTCTTGTTGTAGTAGACCCATTCAATCAATTGAAATCAATTGCTGAATGGACTCTAAACCCATCCACACATCAACACTTATCAAAAAACTGAAATGGCACAGGATATTGGCATTTGAACTGGACCTTTGCCCTTGATAGGCTTCTGTGGGGGCATTCACACTCATTTTTTTGTCTCGAGGAGATGCAGATTGCCATACTGATGTATATCAGGTTTCTTGTTCCTGTTTTGTTTTGGGTTTGCAAATCTCTTCAAGTCGTTGTAACCCCTGTGTTATTCACACATGCCATTGTTTTGGGATAAAACAATTCCTTTGAATGATACAGAGCAACCACAATTGATTCAATTGCTTAGATGCAGATCAATGTGATCGTTCAGGAAAAGTCAGAAAAAAACTGGTATCGAATATCCTGAGTTAAGTGGTTTTTTTGGCAGCCCCCCTCCCTCCAGTGTTATCAAGTGCATTCAGGATGTGTGTGAACAACAAGAAATCGACCCAGATTCTTTTCATAGAGTGAATGGGGCCTGTATTTACTCTATTTTAGCAAAGCTTGAAGCCTATGTTGAAGAGGGTCTAATGGGAGAGCAAGCTGTAGTGAGAATTCAGACGGTAGCAGGTTTCCAGGGTTCTAAGGTTGAAACAGGCAAGAAAGGACATGAGATAGCTCCCCATGAAAATTCTCAGGATCAAGGGAAATTGCTTTGACTAAGCCCTGAAATAGCTGAGTGCCTAAATAGCTAAGATGCCCATACTGATCACCAATCCATAACATGCAACTCATATAGTTGCAAGATTAGTAAGGATATATAGGGGCAATATTCTAGTGTCACTTGGTATCTTCCAGCTATACCTTCTCATAGGGGAGATGAATAAACAGAGATGCAGATTCCAGTTTCTCAGTAGGAGAAATGGTACCTCTAGTTGCAGAGAGACATTCAGATATTTATTTGTATGTTTTGGGGTATTTAGCAGAATGCTGTTCCCCAAGCTGGATCTTAAACTACCAAGTGGTAGAGTTCTGCTGATTCACCCCCATGAAAGTCTCCTTGGCACTAGAAGCACTCTTCATGCCATCTGAGATCTGGGTTTAATAACAAAGCCCAGGGCTTTTCTTCAGCAAAGGTATGGGGAGAAGCTGCTAAATTCCATCTTGGGTCTAACTGGCAATATTCCCCTCTCTTTGGTCAGGGCTCATTCATTTCAACTTGTAGTACACTGGAGCTGCATTTTTCCCATGGTAGTCCCTTAACACAATAGCTATGCCAGTTCAGGGATTCTGGAATTTGTAATCCAAAAGTGACTTTTCCAACCAAATCAGCCATTGCAAAATTCTTCAAAATGTGTTCTGTCCATGTCACATGTGTCATGTGACTGTGGAGGGAGCACCACAGATTACTGTGGGTGTGGAAGGCTTGTTAGAAGATAATATGATCTTTATGTTTTGCTATGCAGGCTGGCCAGTTTACTTGGATGTTCATGCTGCTTGAATAGTGACATCCTAGCACCAGTTTAATATACATGCACAGATGTGCTGTCAACACTAGAATTGCAAGGTGTTTGGCACATTGTTTGCTGGAGTGGTGGCTTGAGGGAGATGATTAGAGGGACCAAAATTAAGGGAGAAGAGGAGAGCAAGTGAGAGGAGATGGCACATTAGCATCTCTTCAAGTTGGTTTGCCTTTTAAAAACAGGCGTGTTGCCATGGAGTGTGTCTGGCAGAAAGCTCCCCCATCACATCTCTAATCCTCCTCAAGACAGAAAGGATGGAGGGAAGATTAAAATGCAAAACCAGAACAAAACCTCTCCAGTTGCCACCGCATTTTGCTTGCTACTCAACCAGTGCCCCCAGCCCACGCTGCATGTACCAGTTCATATCCTCTGCGTGACTCACTCTAGCAGGCTTTGCCAAAATCTTGGTAGCTGTAGTGTTTTTATTGTTTGCACCTACAAATGTGTGGGAGTTCATGAAACTTGAAGCTTGGGAAAGTTACTTTTTTATATAGTGCCCAAAGTCCCTCAATCAATATGGGCTCTCAGCTGTCATTCTGTCTCAGATGATGTTGCTGATGGTTTACTTATGTCCCACCTTTCTCCCAATGTAAGGACTCAAGGCAGCAAACAGCAAATTTAAAACAGTACAATTTAAAAACAGTAAAAAACATTAAAAAGTATAAATATAACATTTAAAAAACAATGAAACAATTTTGAAAGTTAAAACAGTTAGAGATTAAAATGTAACATGTTAAAAACTCAATACATACCTTAAAATTTAAACTGCACAGCGTAAATCCCAGCTCTTAACCGTTTGACAGGGCTTGACAGCACAAGAATGTCTTTATCTGCTGCTGAAAGAAGAGGAGAGATGGGGCCATCCTAGCTTCTCTAGGGATCTTTCCTTGTCACCAATACCTTGGCTTCTTGATAAATGCTATTGTTTAATGAACCCCTTTGACTTTTCCTTAAAGGATCGTCATTCCTCACCTAAACAAAGCTCATATACATTTATGTTGCAGACCTATACATTGGGATGAACAACTTTAAATGTTGATAAACTACTATACTCATGAAGCCTAGGCAGCATAACCATTGTATCATCAGCTGAAGGGCCACAAGTTACTCACCTCTGCTATACATATGCCACCTGACAGTAAGACCTGTTGAACACAGTAGGACATCTTTCCAAATAGATGTACTCAGGACTTTACTGTTAACAACATTTGGATTCCAATTACCACCACCACTACTACTAATATCAACCTAAACATTAGGGAGAACCTCCTGGTAGTAAGAGCTTTTCAACAATGAAATAGACTATCTGAAAGAGTGATAAAATCTCCTTTTTGGAGAGAGTAGGGTAGACATCTTTCAGGAGTGTTTTTTAGTTGAGTTTTGCATGGCCCTTGTGGTCCCTACACACTTTATGATTCTAGATAATATCCCACTCTTTCCTTCAAGGAATTGGAAACACGACTTTTTAAAGCTACAGCATCCTGGCCAAAGTGGCTAAGGGATTCTGGGAATAGCTGTCCAAAAAAGTAACCTTTCAAACTCTGGCAGAGGCCTGATCTTTTTCACTTATTTGATTACATAAGTTAATTCTGTCATTTTCCCTGCCCAATCCTAATTTTGAAATTACTCATACTGATGGATCAATTCTTCAAAATCCATCAACATTTTATGGTTCATAGATGCAGCTTTATAACTGCTTTATCCCCATTCCCTTCATTATTCTGACCCGTGCTCTTTTTATAAAGAAAGCAACAAAACTGCTTTGCATTCAAGGAAAACAAAAAACACAGGCCCTTGTCCAAGCATCATTTGTAGTTTCTAATATGCTTGGTTGGAAGACCACAAGTGATTTGAATAAAGGATTAAAGAAAGGAAATAGAATAACCCCTGGTTCACCTGTGGTTGAGGGATTATGTAAATAAGTCTAGTTCCTTTTCAACTGGGGACTTTTAGAATTGCATCCTGGCTGATTGGTGTGTCCTTTGATTCTGCAAGTTACTCTCTGTTTTGGCCTCAACACCTCTTCTGCCAATCCTATGCAAGTCTCCCTATGCATTTCACTCATATTTCCTAGAACGTTGGAGCTACTTTTCCAAGTTATCTCAACTTCTTACTTTACTCTGTCTGTCTGTCTGCCCCCCCCCTCTCTCACACACACAAACACTCACTTCATTCCAATTCAGCCCAAACTGAATTCCACAGTATGAGAAAAGTATGGGGGGTTGCAGACTGCCAGAAATAGTGCAAATTGAGTCCACTTTTAGGGTTAGGGTTAGGGTTAGGGAATCATGGGAACTGTATTTTATTGTGGCACCAGAGCTCTCTGACAGAGAAGGTTCAATGTCTCAGAAAAAAACAAACAATTCCCATGATTCCCTAGCACTAAACCTAACCCTAAAAGTGGACTCAATTCGCACTATTTCTGGCAGTCTGCAACCCCCCTATGTTAACCAACATATGAAATACATTTTCCTGAATAAGAATAATTGGTGAGCCTGAATGTTTTCCAAGGAGGGAGAGGGTGGACTAGAGAAGGATATAAGAAATGAAGAATCAGAACTTCCCGACTGGTCATGTTTTTCAGAGGATAGTAAACATTGTTGTCCTCTGAGTGGCAGTGAGCCTAAGGGAAGGCTATTTCAATTTGGGAAGGGAAGGGAGGGGAGATGGAAAAGAAAAGGTAGGTAATTCATGGGGAGAAGGTCAGAGAAGGGAGCAAGAGACTAGAGATGCAAGAGAAGAAGGTAGGCTGTGTATGTATGTATGCAGTGTTTTTTCTTTGTACAGTTTGAGATTGAAGAAAAGGGTTACAAGAAAAATTGGAAAAAAATAGCAGAGGTAGTAAGGCTGGCCTTCACCAAAATGCCAAAATCCATGTGGTGATAATTCCTTTATTAGGCCTACCAAAAGGGCCTACCAAAAGGCACAAAGATGTGTGCAAGTTTTAGAGATGTTCAGATTTCTTCATTGGGCAAAATGTTACAAAATGAGGTAGAGGAGGGGAAAGTGGGAAAACAAGGTGCAATGTGTCCAGAGGAGGGCACTCACAATGGTAAAAGGTCTGGAAACCAAGTCCTATGAGAAATGGTTTAGGGAGCTGGACATGTTTATCTTGGAGAGGATTGAGAGGTGGTATGATTGGCATCTTTAAATATCTGAAAGGATGTCACATAGAAGATGTAGTAGGATTGTTTTTTACTTCTCCAGAGACCTGGACACAAACCAATGGATTCAGATTACAAGAAAAAAGATTCTACCTAAACAGCAGAAATAGCTTGATAGTAAGAGCTGTTCAACAGTGGAATAGACTGCCTCAGAGGATGATGGACTCTCCTTCTTTGGTGGTCTTTAAACAGATGTAGGATTGCCTTCTTTTGGGCATTCTTTGATTGAGTGGTCCTGGCAGAAGGTTTGTGAGGGTTCCCTGGGTCCCCCTCTGAGTCCCCCTGAGCTGAATGTGTCACGCTGGGAACGAGACATGAATGTTATTTTCAATATCCCAGCCAAACCTTGAGATACCCTTTATGAAATCAGGAAGCAAAACCAGACTGTTCACAGTGAAAATATTTATTTTCAGGTGATAAGGAGATGCTATTTACAGAAGCAGGAACAGAACAGAGTTCCAGGATGGAAGGACACACTCTCTTCCTCCTCAGTAGCTTACAGCCACAGAGAGCTAAACTAGAACTCTCTGTATCCTCACTACAAACTGCAACTGCACTCTCCACAAGTCTAACCACTCTTCTCAATAACCACTCTTCAATAACCCACATTAGCTTGCATTAGTTGCAGCCATATATACACTTGGGTGATGCAACTCTCCAGTATATGGCATAATGCATTACATCATATTGCTGAGTCATACATAGTCCATCATCCTCTGAGGCAGTCTATTCCACTGTTGTCATACATAGTCACAGGTGCAGTGCTTAATACACATTTAGGTGTCAGGCTACCTCAAGGACATTTATCACCAGATGTGCTGGCCTTGTCACACATACCCACACACAAATCATGACTGTGCTGTTCTACAGAGCTTAATTTTACATTATAATATGCTGACAGAATACGGGTAATTAATTCTCCCTGCCACCGCCTGTTGATTTGAGTCCTCCATCTTTATCAAAGCAACCAGACGTCCCTGTAGATTCCACTTGCACTATGATGCTGCAGATACACTTCCCTCCCTTTTCCCAAATCCTGGGGAAGGGCCAGGCCGAGCTAAGGCACATGAAAAAGAGTGTGATAAAGACAGCATACTTTTAAAGAAAGTCTTTATTTTAAGTCAGGAAATTCTATAACAAAAGGGTCTCTTTACATGAAGAGTCCTCTTGTTCTTCAGGCACAGATAGAAGTATAAGTTACAGAGTAAATCATTTCAGCCAAAACAAGAAAAGAATCAAAACACGACTGGCTAGTACATTCTCCTAATCTAACTCACAGATCAGATGGGATTTGTAGTTCTTGATGTTCACGAGATAGCTGGAAGCCAGGACTCCATTGTCCAGCTTTGACCAGCCTTCCCAAAATGGAGCCCCTGCTTCAGATGTTTCTTTGTTGTCATCTCTGGTCCCTGGTGGCACAGTGGTTAAATGCCTGTACTGCAGCCATTCACTCACAAACCACAAGGTTACAAGTGCAATCCCAGCCAGGGGCTCAGGATTGTTTCAGCTTTGCATCCTTCCAAGGTTGCTAAAATGAATACCCAGCTTGTTGGGGGCAATTAACTTACAGTTGTAAACCACTTAGAGACTGCTTAGTGTGGTATGATGCGGTATGTAAATGAAGCTGCTATTGCTGTCTCTCTTCTCATGGTGCCTCTCAAGCCTTCTTAAAACCTCTGCCCAGAATCATCTCAAAGGATTGCACTTCTGCCCAACTACCCATCTCATTGGGCGATTGCTATCTCCTCACCTGATGCTGAGCCTCATTAAAATGTAACTATCTCCTCTCACATTTAATCCTTTGTTAATTGGGAAGAAGGCTCTGATAAATGGAAGGACTCCTATTTATCACAGGTTAGACTAAATGGACCTGCAGTCCCTTCTATCCTGTAAATTTCAAACTCTCTTGATCTCATTCAAAGGATGTCTCCATCCTGTTCAACTGGCTCATTTGCTGATAGGAAAAAAATAATTAAACTGTCTTTATATTCACAAGGGTACAGTAAAAATCAGAAAACCAAATACAAGAGATAACAACTTCAGATAAAGGAGGGCAAAGTAGGGACAAAATTGTGGGGATGGAGAGGGAAGTATTTCAGTTAAAAGTCACTGAAGGGGAATTAGCCTTCAGGGTTTTCTGACCAATAGAGTATTGCAGGTTTCTGCACATTTTTGCCAGTGAAACCCTAGTGCATTCTGCTACCTGTCAACAGTTTTGCAGAGATCTAAATGGTGACATTCATGGATGACATTACCTCTAGCACTGACACTTCCCACTCGGAGGGTGGGGGGTGTCACAACCTGATGTTTGCTGCTTTTCAGGCAAGGAATCCCAACCCCATTCTGGTTTCTAAACCTCTTCAGTCTTTCACATATCAAATATCTTTAAAATTAACATGCACTTTCTTGCCATAGAAATCAAGAAATATGCCAACCATTCTAGGACCTTCTCAGTTTTTACAGGAAAGTGTTGGATCATGTAGGTTGCTCTGCCTTCTCTGTAGCAAGTCCAGGAGGTGCAGCTATTTCTTTGTCAGAGAAAGCGGATGAGATCTAGGGATGGTAGATGGTAGAGGTAAAGGAAGGGGAGCAGAAGCCGATAGGTTACATGCAATATTTATCTGAAAGTAGCAGAGAGGTGCAGGGTGAAAAGAAAAAAAGAACTCCAATATTTTGACATCTAACAGGAAGATTAAAACACACAGGATTAGAACTGCTCATTCTTTCTTCCCCTCCCCCCCTTTGGTTGCATCTACACTATAGAAATAATGGAGTTTAACACTACTTTAACTGCAATGACTCCATCTGAGGCACCAGCACTCTTTGTCAGAGAAGACTGGAGACTGTATAAAACCACAAATCCCAGGATTCCATAGGGTGGAGTTACAACACATTAAAGTGGTGTTAAACTGCATTATTTCTACAGTGTAGGTGGATACTTTCTTTTTCCCTTGCCCCATATTCTTTTGTTTGTTCATGCCACTTTGCTTGCACTGCTGGCAAGGAAGGCAAATTGGGGGATTGGGGAATAATCCAATTATGCCAAACACAAGGGATAGTTTTCTTTGGCCAGCGACCACACATTTCCTTGGCCTACAGCCTCCCCTGTTAATTTTTTTTCTTCATTCTAAAAGGAAGGCACATTTCTAAGCTGCTATCCCTACTACTCAGCCCCTTGTTTAAGATTGGCATATGTCCTCTCTACCTATAAAAATGCTCGGGCCAATTTACTGACATCCTTCTCTTACTCTCCATTGAGCAGGATTAGTTTTCTTCAAACTGCTGGTGCACTCCAATTTGTGTTTCAGTATATCCTCGTTTTGGTTTTGGTTTCCAGATTTCTGAGTGTGGATTATTTTCTGTGTAATTGCACCTTTAGCTCTGACCTTCTGAACCTGACTTTCAACCATCCCACCCTGAGCATATGGGATCTTGTCTGATTTTGGAGGTTAAGTGGGATTTGGCCTTAGTACTTGAATGAGAAACCATCAAGGAGTATCAGAGTCCATGTATGACAAGGAAAACCTAGAGATGCTATCAGTTATAGATAATAGTACTAGGGTAAACAGACCAATAGTCTGGCTTAGTATAAGGCAGTTTCCTATGTTTCAGTTCATGGCTATGTATTAGTAATCAGATCTCAACTGAACCATCCCAGAAATACTTGTGTCTTGTGGCCACACTGCAAACCTCTACATTAAAAGCTGGAGCATTTGCCCCCATGGAAGAACATTTTGTGAGACAATTATTTGCATATATTCAATACTCCCCCCAGAACTTAGAAGAGTTATCTTTTTGGACTGCAGCCCTCACCCACCCACCCCTGACTGCATCTATTCTAGAAACTAGTAGCAATAGCAATAACAGCTTCATTTATATACAGAAGGGATAGGAAACCTAAGGCCCGGGGGCCGGATGTGGCCCCTGAGGTCTTTGGACCAGCCCCAGGCTGGTCCTGCCGCTGCCCCCCGTCGCCGCTGCCCACTATGATGATATTGATTATTGTCGTTATTACT
>CM034708.1:182601707-182628336 GCA_020142125.1 Phrynosoma platyrhinos | reverse complement strand
TCTAGTCTCTGGAGCAGCAGAAAACAAGCTAGCACCCTCCTCAATATGCTGACTCTTGATTGCAAGATGGGCAGGCTGGTAGTTTGAGGCCCAAGTGCTGCATGATGGGGTGAGCTCCTGTCACTAGTCCCATTTTTCCATGCTAGCAGCATGCAAATACAAATAGATAAATAGGTTCCACTTCAGTGGGAAGGTAAACAGCATTCTGTGCAATTATGCTGGCCACATGATCACAGAGTAGTCTCTGCCAATGCTGGCTCTTTGGCTCTAGAGGGCCAATGCCAGTGAAGTAGACAATACTAAGTCAATGATCTGACTTGACATAAAGGAGCTTCCTTTCCCCTTCACTCTACATTTGCTCACTTTCTGTCTGTGTTGATCTGGGCTTGGTCCAGAAAGTAAAAAAAAAAACAGCATGGCATGCAGTGCTTACATGTTCATGTTACTAGTGAGGTCACAAATTTGTCCTTGAAGAAGTCAGAGAATGATGCCTAAATTTTCCAACTAAACTTTCCACAGGCTTGGTCACAAACTACGAGACTCTAAGTGAGCACATGGGCAATAGGGATGCTTTCAATAGGCAGTTTCAAGGAATTGCTGTTACAATTCACTGAAGGTCCTTCCCAGTTTTCTGGTTGTGTTAGGCCATACCTTGGTGAGAAAAAATGTTCTCAGACAGGAAAAACACACATAGGCTTATGAAATTTAACATTGCCCTCATAGGAACTGAATGGACCAATGATCTAACTCAATGAAAGGCAGATTGGGAAAGTTACTTTGCAAACTACAAATCTTCAAATTCCACTATGACCATTAAACTGGTATCAAGCTACTATATACTGTAACTGTGTAATATTTGTGCTCATTTGCATAAAGTAGTTTAAAATGACATATTTTGCAACATTTAGGCTTTGCTGAGGGCACTTGAAAAGAGACCAGATTGCAAACATTTACATTCTCTCTCTCTCTGTATATATAAAATCCCCTCAGTGATGCCTTTTCTAGATATTTTACTGCTTGAAAATATGTTCAGTAAGGAGAATGACAATGTGGAAAGGAGTGGAATGGTGTTTGCCATCATCTTTAGCCGTTGAGGTGGGGAAGAAATGCTTTTTAAATGTTTAATCCCTTCTATGATTCCTTTTGTCTTGCATTACCTTCTGGCCTTGGATGTGGCAAAGAAAACTGTGAAGGAAGCTGGAAACATTTCAGTATTTTAAATATGTCACAATTTGTCTTGCAATTGATAATGCTTCATTGGATCCTGTTTTATCAAAATGTCTTTTTTCATCTTTAATCCAAGACTTGGTAGTGGTTGTTCTCTCTCTTTTCTTCTTTTTCTTGGAACCTTCTTCCCACTCTCTGTTTAGTGCAGGGAATTAGTTTTCCTACAGTGCCTACTACAGACTCGCCTTAATATCATTTGCTACACAGTTGTGATAGACTCCCACCCAAAGCGATGGGGTTGACAGGCATGATGTTGTTAAAAGTTATATGTGATAATTTCATATATTCTTTTGGGGCTGCTTCCAAATGGCACCTGCCTACGGCAACTGTAGCAGTCTGACACACTGAATCAGGCCATCTGACACCCACAGTCCAGGTGGGATGGTGGCTATCATGGTGATACTTGCTTATACTTGAAGAAATCTAGTACAATAATTCTTAAATTCCATAGCATTTGCATTTTGTTCTGTTTTGCTTGTTCTTCATGGCCCATCAAATCACCTTCCTTAATAGCCATCAAATTTGAAAGACCTGCAAATTAAAGCTTCAACTTTTTTGCCTTTGTCTTCTCCCATGGTCCCACTAAACTGTGTGGGAGATCCGCACAAACAATTAGAGCAGGGGTAGGCAACCTAAGGCCCGGGGGCCTGATGCGGCCCCCCGAGGCCTTTGGACTGGCCCCAGGCTGGTCCTGCTGCCGCCGCCACTGCCGCCCGCCATGATGATATTAATTATTGTTGTTATTACTTGTTCTTGGGGTTTTCATGGCAAAATCTCCACAGGGGTTTTGCCATGGCTTTTCTGGGGCTGAGAGAGTGTGCATGCATATATTTTTAATTTTTAAAAAAAATATATTTATTTGTTTGTTTGTTTGTTTGTTTGTTTGTTTGTTTTTTGGTACTTCGGCCCCCCAATTGTCTGAGGAACAGCAACCCGACCCCCGGCTCAAAAAGGTTGCCAACCCCTGAATTAGAGGCTCAATGAAGTTTACACTGTAGCTGCACATCTAGTGTCCTGCTTTTCAATCTATGCATCACACTTTAAATTAAACATGAATAGTCTCTTCTGCATGTGGATAGGTTGTGGATTGTCTCTTCAGCATGAGGTGACAATGCCAAAATCTAGAGGGATCACATCTAAATATGCTGTAGGATTTTTATTTTTGTTTTACATCCACAGATCCAAAGCAAAGCATAAGAGAAATACATTCATAGTATCTGGCTCTTGGCAGTAAGCTAGAAATCCCTTTTCTGCTCTTACATGTCTTCAAATAAACACTGACTTACAGAAATAATATCCAAGGGTTTTCTTGATGAGTTTTATTCAGAGAGGGTTTCCCATTGTCTTCCTCTCAGGCTGAGAGAGTGTGACTTGCCCAAGGACATCCAATGGGTTTTCATGGTTGAGAATGCATATGAACCCTTGTTTTCCAGAGTCCTAGTCCAAGATTCAAACCACTAGACTATGCTGGTTCTCCAAGTTCTTTTTAGGTATTGGTTAAAATATTTTAACCCAGCTCTGGTTTACTACAAAAGAACCTTAAGAAGTAGCAGTAAGGATTTTCAAATTACCCATCAACATAGGAAGTCTGAACTGCAGACGGAGCAGGCAAGCGGGCGACCTAGATAAAAGTCATTCCAACTAAGATAATTTCCCCCTAATTCTTATCTATACAAATAAATAAACTGGGGAAAATAACATCCAAATCTCTGTCTTCATTTTGTCTCCATTTTTTGTGCTGCATTTCCTATTGTTTGGTGTGTAAATAGCCACATAGCCTCTGGCCTGATTCAGTGGTACGATCATGTCTGTGAAATGGAAGGACTTGTTTTTGGTTGAGGGTTGCTGGCCTTGTCAGTGTGTGCTTCTATGTGCCTTCAAGTTACCTGTTTACTTATGGTGGTCCCGTGAATTTCATAGGGTTTTCTTGGGCAAGGAATACTCAAAGGTGGTTTTGCCAGTTCTTTCCTCTAAAATACAACCTACAGCACCTGGTATTCATTGGCAGTCTCCCATTTTTGTGCTAACCAGGTTTGATCCTGCTTAGTGTCCAAGATCAGGCAGGATCTGGTTCCTTCAGGGTATTTAGGATGTAATACATGTCACCAAATGAGGTGAGAGAATGCTTATGTGGTAACATGAACTGTAGCACTTCAGACTGGAAATGGGAGGGATGCCATTTTTGAATGCTTCCTCACACAAAAAGCTTCTTGAAAATAAAATAAAATAAAATAATGAAATAACCTAGCATGTCAGAAAAAGAGGGCCTAGCTCTGTTTGTTTATTCCTATGCTAGTTTTCTATAATCATAGAATCATAGGGTTGGAAGAAACCCCAAGGACCATCTAGTCCAACCTCCTGCCATGCAGGAACACACAATCAAAGCACTCCCAATAGATGTCCATACAGCTTCCACTTGAAAACCTCCAAAGAAGGAGACTTCACAATTCTCCGAGGCAGCGTATCCAGCTCTTACTGTCAGGAAGTTCTTACTAATGTTGAGCTGGAATCTCTTTTCCTGTAGTTTGAATCCATTGCCCCAAGTCCTATTCTTGGGAGCTGCAGGTGAAAAAAACATTGCTCCATCTTCAGTATGGCACAGATTTTTTTTTAAATTGCAGAATATTAAAAAAACAACAACATGCTACCCAGAATGTAAACTGGTACAGTCCATTTTCTACCACCTCACACCACTGACATCTCTTCTTCACACTCTTGCATGCGTTCACCCAACAGGGCCTCTTCTGTTCCAGGCCAATAATTTATATTTGTCTTCACATTCTGGCCAATTCTGATTCATATAATGACTCTAATGGCACAGAAGCCTTTTCTCTTATTCTTTTCCATGTTCCCTGAAGATTTAGATTTTTACTTCATTCTTCTGTAGGAACAGGTACCCAGGATGCTGTGAACATTCAAGAGAACTCTGATGCTTTCTAACACTTACCTCTCCATTATTTGATTGTAGCTGTGTTGGGGGACTAACAACTCTTTCTGGCTTCCAGCTGTTACTATCTGTTCCCTGGCATGCTTGCTGCCCAACTGTCAGTTGGAACGATAGGTTTGTATCTGCTATAGCAAAAATGTAGTTTATTTTGTTTGTCTTCCAGCTGCACTTGTAAGCTTGGTATTTACTTGGGTTTTGATAACAAGTGTCTTGTGGGAAGAAAAGTCCATGTTTGCCTCTTTGTTTGCAATTGTGCTTTGGGAAATTAGTCCTTCTGCTTGTGTTTCTTTACTGTTAGAAGACAACAGTATTGAAGAGATAGCACTGGCAGTTTTTGCTCCTACTCCTGGCTGTTCTTTATAGATACCCCACTAACTTTAAACATTTTGGGTGGTGAAATAAAATGCTCACATTAACTGGATCATGAAAAGCCATAGCTGAGAAATGGACTCCCCTGTCAGCAATCAGACTTTTCCAGTGAGCTATGACGTCTTTTATCAGAGTGCTTCTTCCACAGCTAGAACAAAATATCTCTAGCTCTTTATCTCTACTTCTAGGCAACTTGATGACTGCTGTGTATTTTAGTGAGCAATTTTTCCCTTGCATATTCCTAGAGAAAAATGTTTCTCCCCTGTGGTGTACATATAGAATGTGTTGTATTAGATATGGAAATGAGCTTGATTTGTAATGCTTTGGACAAAACTGCTTCCATTTATTCTGTTCATGTTGATGGCTGTTTGCATTAGGTTAAAAAGGTAAGAAATGCAAAACTGGGCTGTCTTCTTGTTTATTGGCATATGTTTGCAGAGATTCTTAGTCCACTGTCTGCTGATTTTAGGCCAGACATTAATAATAATAATAATAATTTTTATTTATAACCCGCCCCTCTGCGTGGCAATCGGAGCGGGGTACAACAGTTTAAAAACAAAACAGAGTTAAAAATCATTCCCTCACCCCATAATCCCACCCTCCCATCCCCTTAAAACAGAATTAAACCACAGTCAAATTAAAATGCCACATTAATTAAAATTAGAAATTTGTTAAAAACGTACAGGACATTCCCTTCAGCGTTAACAAAAGACCGAGTGCAAACTAGTGGTTAGAGCATTAGACCTGGGTTAGGAAGACTTAGGTTCAGATCTTCAATCATGCATAATGTTCCCTGTGTGAACTTGGGTCAGTCACAATCTCATAACCTTACCAGGGAGCTATGAAGATAAAAATCAAGTAATTTGTAATTTTCTATGAGCTCCTTGGAGAAAAGGCAGGATATTACTGTGAGAGCGTAATAATAAACTGCTATTCTGTCTCCTTCATTATGATTCTTCTCTAAAGTGACATTTTGTAATTACTAATATAACGGTAATATTTTGATTTGTTTATGAAAACCATCAGCCAATGTAATTATTCCGATACAGTACCATGTACTGCAACATCTCATCTATCAATGTGTTTGCTTGAGAATGCCATCTTTTGGAATTTTGGAATGTCTTTGATGTGAATTATCTGAAAAGTTGCCTTACAAAGAAACAAACTTTTTCCCTTCTGCTCTAGACTGTTAGATCCAAACGGATGGATCCAACTTACAAGAGAGGAGATTTCAACTAAACATTCAGCAGAATGTCCTGTTAGTAAGACCTGTTTGATAGTGGAACAGATTGCCTGGGAAGATGGTGGGCTTTCCTGTATGGGTGGTTTAAAAACAGTTTGGATGGCCATCTGTTAGAGATGCTTTGCCTGTGATTTTCCTGCATTGGTTAGAAGATGGACTATACTAGATCATGCTCAGGGTCCCTTTCAACTCTTACATTCAGTGATTTGATAGAGGCAATTTTTTGCTGCACTTAAAAGAACAAGAGTTTGTATATATAAAATACTAACTTCTGTTATACTGATAACTACTTCAGAATTATGCTTTATTTTGTCTATTTGGTGTCTAAGGTATATTTGTTATCTGAGCTGATTTTAATGGAATATTTTATTTTCTACTAGCAGAGCTACATAACTTGTCAAGGATAAGAAAACACTTATTCATTCCAGTCAGGGCTCTTACTCTTTCCCTTTGTTCTTATAGACTCCCTCTACACTTTTTTCTTTTACTCTGGTCTGTCCTGTCCATGCCAGTGTTCATTCAGCTAGTTTTCTTTCCTTCCTTTACTAGTCAGCAGTATTTTCTTTGTCCTTCCCATTCTTTCAACTGCTTGAAGAGTGTGGGGACCCTGCAAAATATATTCCTTTCTCCTTCAGTTACTTAGAAACTCTGGCCAACATAAGCCCTTGCTTCTGTGTCACTCAGATACATAGGCTGGAAGATGATAACTTTCGGAAATGTCTGCAGTAAACTAGAAATATTCCATTTAGATTCTGCATGTGTTAATGAGCCATGTTCACATTTGTTGTTATTGTGTCAGTTGTTTCTGACTTATGGCAACTCTAAGGTGAACCTCTCATGGGTTTTTCTTGTCAAGTTTCTTTAGAGAGGGCTTACCATTACCATACTGAGGCTGAGAGAGTGTGATTTGCCCAAAGTCAGCTAGTGGGCTTATGTGGCCAAGCTGAGATTTGAACCCTGGTCTCCATAATCCAATGTTCAAACCATTCCACCAAGATGGTTCTCTCATACTCAGATACTTGGAGTGAAATATGTGGTTAGATGCCCTGGTGCTGGTAGGTTTATGAGAGAAATAAATTTGAATTAAACATAAAAAGGATAATCAAAAGGTGCATAAAAAGAGTTAAGAACCCATAGATAAGGTTGAAAAACATATTAACCTATATACTCACATATTATTTACTTATATACTATATATTCAATATATCTAATATAGTTTTCAGATAGTTTTTTTTATATCTCATGTACACTTTACAAAAAGTGTTTGGGGCTTTAGGTTTTCTAATTATATAAAAACACTTGAATACTGTCATTTATGAACACATTGCTTTGAGATTGGCCAAATGTGTCAAGAATAATAGGGCTGGTTTATAAGAAATGCCCAGTTTAAATAGGGAGGTAGGCTGAGTCCGAAACATAGATAAGAGTAGATGGATTTATAGTTTCGTCCTCATTAATTGCAAGGACAGCATTTCTTTCTAAAGATAATTGAAAGGTCACCAAATAGACACAAATGATTCTGCGCAATTGACTCATACATTATTCTGGCTCTCCCATGCATTAATTATCACTATTTTAAATGGTCATGAGATATATGAAGAAATATGTTGTGGGCTGGGCTTTTACATACATAAAAAAGGTGGTCTTAAAATTGATCATATGCCTTAACTAGCCAATAATGTTACGGGGGTAGAAAAATACTGTCAGAAAAATGAAATAAAACCATGCTGTGTCAAGTGTGGGGTGTGCCTACTTGCCTAGGACACCCCTTCTTTCAAGATTATAAATAATAAATTAAAAATTACTGCTTCACTTGCTTTGTCCTGATTAATTTGATTTGGTACTTTGGTACTTAGAAAACTGTATCCCGGAGTTTACTCTTATACTATTATGCAGTACATACCTTCCAATTATCCCAATTTGTTAGGGACAGTTCCACTTTTTTCAACTGGTTTTAAAATGTCCCAGTTTTTTTCTCCTTCTCTCACTCCCCCCTGGCTCTCAGCTTACTTCAGTTGTTGCAAACTGAGTTAAAAGTGTAAAAGTAGCTTGCAACCTGACAACTCAGCAGCACGGAGAGGAGAGGCAAGGCGAGGAGGGGGCAGGTCTTGCTTTTCTCAGGAGACTCTGGCAAAAGCAAACTGCTGTGGCCTCTCCTGGCTTGTGTGTTTTTCCTCATTAATAACTTTTGCCATCTTGACCACACTCCAATGTTGCTTGGCTGCACATATCCCGGTTTTCATTTGTGAACTGTTGGTGGGTATGTTTTATACTGACTCTCATTAGGTCTGAATTTGAGAGGTGTCTTGGCTGAGTTCATTGTTCTTTTCCTGGATCTGTGACACTCCCAATTTAGCAAGATCTGTTAGTGGGGGAAAAGGGAATTGTGTTGTTTCTACCTGTAATTTGGGCACAATGCTATGCTCCTGACTATGATTTGATTGGATGTGTGAATTTGGTCATTGCATTAAAAGGCTCTGGGCAAGACAAGTTTACTTAGGAGTTGTTCATTTCCCACATTTCGTACATTCAGGGCCAGTTAAATCTTATATATGAGCCATGCCCTAAAGCAGAATGTTGAGAAATGCAGCCTTTAGGCATCGTGCAGTCCCTGAAACATCTTTTTGCAGAATCTGAAGCTTCCTAGACCATGTTTAAAATTAAATTATATTTTTCATGTGGAAAATGCCCCAAATGATCCAAATTGCCACAAAAATTGATTCCTTTTTCTCTACAAAGCCCCTCCCAACCTGCACCCCAAAACATATGAAAATAGGTTGTTACTAAGTTGAATTCTGGAATTGGAAGTGATGCGGCATCGCTTCGAATTGCACTGTGAAATACAGGGTAACCCATGGGGTGGGGAATGCTCTCTCTAGATGTCGACCCCAGCTCTAAGACCTATGCAGTCTGGCAGGAAGGACTAGGAACTGTACAGCACTCAAAGTGGTGGCCCAGATCAGTACTGTTACATGGATCATTGGCTGCTGGTCTGCTGTGAGTTTCCAGGAAAGAAGAAAATAGTTGTAACCCATCAGCTGAAGTATCACACTGTTTCCTGGCAAATTATGGAGAAATAATGTTGGTCCTCTGTATCAAATAACTTGAGAATCACTGATGTACAAACAAACAAACAGTGTACATTTCTCTTCCTAAAGGAAGAATTTGGGCAGCATAAAAGCAGGGCATTTATTGTAGCTATGTCAGTTTTCCCTAACAGCCAAAATACTGAGGCACCGTTTTCCCCTATTCTCTCTCCCCTAAAAGTGACATGATCATGGTGATGTATACTACTCAAGGGACAGGAGCAGGATGATATAAACTCCATTGTGTCTTTGCTTGAATGTGCCACCTGTGCTGAATTATGGAAATCATAAAACAAGACAGTAGAAACTACGGTGAAGGTGGGCAGCTTCTTTCATTTCAGCCCAAGTGCCAAATGCAATTACAGATAAATTGAAAAATGGCGGAGCCAAAGATAAAAGAGGGGGTCCAAAAATAGTAGCATATTTTAGTTTAAACCTCTTTCTTTGTTGTTGTTGAGTGCCTTCAAGTAGTTTCTGACTGTGGTGACCATAAGGTGAACCCTTAGGCATTTTCTTGGCAAGTTGCTTCAGAGGAGGTTTGCCATTGCCATCCTCTGAGAGAGTGTGACTTGCCCAAGGTAACCCAGTGGGATTCCATGGCTGATTCAGCAGGGATTCAAACTTTGGTATCCAGGAGTCATAGTCCAATGCCCAAACCACTACACCACACTGGCTCTCTTCTACATTATCAAGTATTATTGTCTTTCCTAGCGAATCATGTCTTCTTGTGATAAGGCCAAGTGAATTCCCCCTGGGCTCACTGCATCCTGCTTACATGATGTAGGGCCAAAGCCCTGAATTGGTTCTGATGCCCAAACCCAGCTGAGGGCTCTAGCCCTAAACCCTCATTGAAAAAAAACCTCACCTCTTGCTATAGGATTGGGAGGGGGGTCAATGACAACAGGTGGCTGTCTTTTCACTCAAAGTCCCTGTTTGTTGTCAGGTGCACCATGCAGACATGAGTAATTCTGAGGTTAGACCAAGGCACCCAGTGTCACTAGCATGGCTGGGCACCTTGTTTTGATCTCAGCAGCAGTGCCAGGCAACAAATGGGGCTATGTGGGGAGAAAGTCACCCATCATCACTGTGGAAAAGAGCAAGGTAAGGGGCAAATTTGGGGGGAGAATAGGCCAGGATCAGCCTGAAGTACTGTGGCAAATGTAGATGAGCCATAAACTTCAGGAGAAGTATTTCAGTCTTTTAGAATGGGGTACAAAAGATGAGAAAGCACCAGATGATGTTATCAAGGGAAAGATGGGATTGCCCTGAGACCTGAGATTCTCATTCCCTGAGGTAATGGTTTTTATCCTACCTCTTTATGATTTGCAGAAATCCAGATTCTTCAGTTAATACATTCTGTATATTTTGCAAATTAGACTTTCCCTAAGTGTTTATCCCACCCACCCCTGCCCCATTAAAACAAACTGAACAAAGACATTGGGGCATTAAAAGGGAGAGATGGGACTGGGTAGAATTAAAAACTCAGAGGTATACTATGTTGTCATTGTTCACCTTTCCACTACTTTTAAAACTTATTCCATGGCCATGAGGGATGGAAATATCAAAACAGAATGTGATTTATGAGTCTGTGTAGTGATTGAGATCAGTGCTACTCAAAGTGCTGGTCCATGGACTGATGCCAATCCACCAGCCATCAACTGCTGGTCCCTGAAGAGTTTCCAGGGAAGAAAGAAGCCATTGTAACCAAGATGGTACCAGTCCCTAGCATGTAGGGGAAATTTTTTTTAAGTCCTTCTCATCAGTTAAATTAAAGAAGCACTGTGTTAGTCCATGTGCAGCCTACAGGCATTTCAAACTAGTTTCTAGGCTATTTCATAAGACAAAAGTTCGCAGGTTGGTTTTATCACTAATGATTGCTTAACTCATGTCATAGGTGGACTCAGCAGCTCTCAAAACTGGAATTTACTTCCAAATTGATGCAGTATGTATACCTTTCTATAACATTCATCTTTGAAAGATTTGAACAGGATGACTGATTATTCCTATCACATTTTTTCCTTAAAAATTGAGATAAATTGATTTGCCCAGCATGCTCTTTATGGTCTTGATTTCCCCTGGTGATGTGTCTGATTTAGGGTGAGTCTGAACATGGAGCTTCCCTACCCCTACTTGTACTATTTAACTTCAGTATTGGCCAGTGTAAAATATTAAAGACTGTTTGTTTTAAGAAGGATTCATATAAGCCATATAAACACAGGGCTTTTTTTTTAAAGAATAGAGATTGTAACTGTGAAACCTGCCACTGCGTATCTGCAAAGCAGATGCAAAACATGGATTTTCAGAATGAATAATATGCAGATCTAAATTGTTAAAGGCAAAACCTGTAAAGCACCAGTTTTGCAAAAAAAAAAAAAAAAGCTAATCATTATTTTTTTAACACAATTGGTGGCAAACAATCTGGCTTTTTTATATTTGGTTTTGATTATTTGTGGGGGAAGGGACACTTAATGGTTGTTTATTGCTGATCTATACTGAAGGCAAGATATTTAGTTTCCCCCTCCCCAAATCTTTTAAATAGTTTGTGTTTAATTAAATCTGTTTTTTCTCTCCCCTGATCTCACAGCTGGAAAATAGCACAACTAATACACAGATGCAAGTGCTTCCTGCCATCTTACTCTATCTGTATGCTGTTACTTCTGGCTTTGTAGCAGGATCTTGTTGTAAATGCATCTGCCTGCTCCTCTTGCATTAGCAAAAAGCTCATTCTTCACATATTTTGGAATATACATCTGCTGACAGTGCAACTGGCTTAGGGGAAATTATACTTTAAAATTGATGGACTGTTGATCAGCATGTTTTAACTGCTCCTGTGCCTCTTGATGTCTCTCTTACCAACACGAAGGCAAAAGTCATTTTCCAGCTGTTTCCTTCAGGGCTTATTAACCATAGACAAATTTGAAATGAATTTCTTAGAATTGTAAGAATTTCTTGATTGTACTTCTAATTCTTTATAGATCAAATTTGCAGTATGATGCTGATATTTTGAGTAACTCTTAAGTTTCTTTGTACTTCTCTTTGTACTTCTTAGTCATTAATTAAATATCTTTTTACTTCCCGATTGGAGAACTAGTTTACACACAGAGGAAAACAGTAGTCATGTGGAAAGCTGAGGAGGATTAGTTTAACTGTTTCCTATGAATATGAAGCACAGTCATGGGTTGTTTGAGCCTTCCTAACTAAAAAATGCCCCATGGCTGTATCCATTTCAAAGGAGCAGTACCTATTTTTTATGTGAACTGGTTGTAGTTATATGCTCAATTTGTACCTAATACTGAGAAGTGTCCACCAATTACATACCTATTTTTCTAGATATAATGAGGCCTTGCTTGTTTTTAAAAACTGAATTTCACAGGCTTGCTTGTGTATATTGAATTTTGAAATTCAAACATATTGCAGCTTAGGGGTTTGGTGCCAGTGGACTGAGATAAAACAGAAATAATATATGCAAGGTTACAGAGAAAATGTATATCCTGTAGTTAATGACTCAAAAGTTGAAGGAAGAGGTGAATGCTATGCATTTGACCCTACAGAGGTGACTATGACAGCTCAAGTCCTTGAAGAAAACATGGAAAGTAGAAACTCTTAATGAGGGGAAGAGTCTTAGGAGGCCAAGAGACTGGTGTTGATTTAAAATCCCATTCCCGGGACTTCCTAATATCCAAGTGTCAAGCAAAAACCTGCAAAGAGGTCCTCCATAAAGTCCTATTTTTGCAAAAGTTACTTATCTTGGACTACAACTCTTGGAATCCCATATCAATAACTTTTATCAAATTATGTCAAAAAACAAGGTAGATTCACAATGAGAGATGATAGTTTGCTTGTTGCTGCTCTTGGGAATATGACTCCCCCATTTCAACTGATGACAGCAACTCCATCATCACAGCAGGCCTCCCAAGGGACCCAGTAGCTGATCTTTTACCACAACATTGAAAAGCAGTGCCTAGATGTGACCAGAGATTAGCCAGAGGCATTGCTGCTGATGGATCAAAGTCAGTGTGCCATTGTAGCGATCCCACTGTGATGATCCCACTTCTAACCATTGCCCATGGTTATCCCACCTCAAACCCACACCTTCTTCCTAATGTATTGCTGCCTTTGGGTTCTCTACTGCAGGTACTTCCACTAGTCTCTGTAGTTAAAGACTCTTCTTTTTAGTTCTTAGGCTGTACCATTAGATAGTGACTAGGTAGTAAACTTTTAAATAATAAATGCAATTTTATTAAAGACAAATTACAATGTCTTGCATAAATATTCACATATCTTCTTTCACTTTCCCCCATTTTGTTGTGTTACACCCTGGCACTGAAATTGTTAATTAGCATGGTTGTCATTTGATGTACCCAAGATACCGAACATTTTGAAGATGCAAAATATCTTTACTGTGGCACAGAAATAAACTGGAATTTGTTGGTTGCATACACATTTATCCCCTTTGCTGTGACATGCTTCCATAATCTCTGGTGCAACTCAGACCTCTATAAGCCGAATAGAGTCCTTGTGGTTACAGTTCTAGTGCCACAAGATCTCAGAATAAATACAACTATTTCTAGAAGTCCCCAGAGCTTGTTGCATCATGAAAGCCAAGGAAGTCTAAAAACAAATCCAGGATAAAGTTGTACAGAAGGAGCATTTGTGCAGGTGAACTGATGAGCAGGGAGGGATCGCTTGGCTTTTATCTTCCAGTACTTTCCTACACATTATGCTTACTTCCCCCAGAACCAGTTTACTCTTAGCCCAGGCATCTTTTAGTCTTGGAGTCTACATGGAGGGGAAATGGGTTTAAAGGACCTGGATGGATAATTGGAAGCAAAGGAATAAATTCCTTCATCATGCCTATGGATTGGAGGTTGGAAGCATTTTTGAACTATAACCCACAGAATCCCATACCAGTATCCAGTCTCCCCAAAGTAAAATTTCCAAGCGCAGTAGATTCATCCCTGTAAATTACTATCTCCATTGGATTCATGTTGAAAGTATTTGTGGGCTCAGTAGATAGCTGATGAATGGATCTGTTAGTCGTGGTTTTCCCAATCACTTTCAGCTTTGTTTGAGCTGACTTAGAGCAACCAGTCTCTGTTTTGCTGGTGGCTAGAGTCCTAACTTTGTTTAATACCCTATCCCTGGTCATGGCAATGGTACTTCAGCTTTCTAGCTCTCAACTATGTTTTTCACAAGATGAAACTTGGAACAACCCTGTTACAGGACAAAAGGCTACACGAGGGACGAGCAACTTCAGGGGGTTCAGGAATATCACTGGCAAGAAATGCAGTAAGTCTATGGTACTAGAAGCTGCCAAAGTGGCCTCCTAAACCACAGAGGCCTATCATAGATAGAAGAAGGAAGAGGAGAAGAGGAAAGCATAACAGTCAGAAAACTACTATATTTAAGAATAGGTGGAAGTAATCTGGACTTTGAAAGGAAGAAAGGACCATGGTAGGGGTATGGGGTTGCAAAAACAAGGGAAGAGGCATGGCATGGCCACTTTTATTTTAGCTAAGTGGAGGAGCAACAGAAGGCACTTTGGCAGGTTTTGACCATGCAACTTTTGTGATGGCAGCAAGCCAACCTGGTGGTGGCTGCAAAAATGATCTTAGTAAGCTGCATGTAGGCCATGGTCCACATGTTGTCCACTTTTTCTAAAATCCTTCCCTGGACTAGCCAGCAGGTGCCAGTCTCATACCAGACAGTGGCAGACTTATATGGCTCACTCAAGATCATACCATGAACTGTCTTTTCTCCTGTAGGCTCTGGAGGCTACACCAGCTTAACAACACTAGGGAATGGTAAGGAATTCTTGGGGACAGAAGTCACCCACTGGAGTCATAGCAATATACTATTTTAACAGGGAAGTAGTATGGTCATTGTAATCTGCCCAAGTTAACAGTCTGATTCTTTGGACACGATGAAGCTTCAAAGCCCAGTAGAGCAGGGGTAGGCAACTTGTCCCCTTTAAGGGCCGAGGGACTTCAGCTCCCAGAATCCCAGGAGCTATTGGCCAACATGGAACTATAGACCAACATGGCTGAGGCTTCTGGGAGCTTGGCCCTTAAAGGGAAAAGGTTGCCTACCCCTGCAATAGAGCAAAATTACAGTAGTACAAATGGGATGAAACTAAGGCATGTACCATACTACTATGGCCAGATCTGACCTCGCAAGAAAGGGGTGCAGTTAATGCATAAACTTTAAATGTACAAAGGCACTCCTGGCTACCATTGAAAACTGGCCTTCAGGTTCAAAGCTGAGTCCAGGAGTATGCCTAAACTGTGAACCTGTGTCTTCAGGGGGACTGTAACCCCATCTAACACAGGCTGTAACTCTTTTCCCTAATCTGTCTTTCAACTGACCAGGAGCACTTTTGTCTTCTCTGGATTAAGTTTCACTTTGTTTGCCCTAATCCAGTCCATTACTGATTATAGACATTGGTTTAGGATCCTTAGATTGGGGTGGAAAGGAGTAGTAGAGTTGGGTGTCATCTGCATATTGATGGCATCGTACCCCAAAACTTTGGATAATCTCTCACAGAGTAGCTGCTCTCAGTCTCTGGAACTCCCCTCCTAAGAAGACATCTCCCACCTTGTCCTCCTGCTAGCAAGTGAAAATTTCAGAAGAAAGAAAAAAAACCCAAAACAAATTATTGGGGACAAAAGTCATCCACTAGAATCATAGAAATATACTTTGGATCTACATTTTTGAGGAACTGTTTATAAGGAAGGAGCTTTTAATAGTGTGCTGTACTGTTTTATTTGTAGTATTTTTAATATATCTTCTTTAAACTTTTCTAGACAATATCATTACTTTTTACCAGTAATCTTTTTGTTATTTTTGCCTATATAGGTTTTTAAAAATGTGTATCTCTTTTAATTTTTGTAAGTTTCTTTGAGTCCTAATTCTAGGGAAAAGGTAGGCTATAAATAAAACCAGCATCACTGTCACCACGATCATCTGTATCTTGTGGAATAACAGAGGAAAACTTATGGTTCCATAAACAGACATTTCTTAAGGTGCAGATGTGATTCTGTCACTGTTGGTGAACATTTAAAAATGTGAGGCAAGTATTCTTCTATACATACATGCTCATAAGTGCATATGAGGAGCTGATTTGTTTTCATTTTTAACTGATATATACAGTTGATTATGTTGATAAATATGGCTAGTCATTTAGTCATTTTGATTTACATAAGGGAATAGATGGGCTCATTGTCAAATCTGTTATGGATTTTGAATATACCCTGTCAGTTAGAAAGACATCTAACCAAAATGACAGATTGCAGGCAATTTTCTGAAAAAGATTCTGAAAAGTGCCTATGAGAGTAATAATAATATGGGTTGGATTGATATGCAAAAGGCATGCTAGATTCTGTATGTAGCTGTTGAAATGCTGAGTGTTGCACAAAAA
Source organism: Phrynosoma platyrhinos (assembly GCA_020142125.1). Lineage (NCBI taxonomy): Eukaryota > Metazoa > Chordata > Lepidosauria > Squamata > Phrynosomatidae > Phrynosoma > Phrynosoma platyrhinos. Next base: position 182,612,047 of record CM034708.1, on the reverse strand, counting down.
GTGTTATGAATATTAATTTTCTATGTTAAAATAAATAAACAGAGGATGATTACAATGACTCATGAGACAACCACCCTCACAAAAACCCTAATAGCTGTATCCCACATGTGTTTATTGGAAAGCAAGTTTCACTGTCTTCAGTGGGATTCTTTGTATGTGTGTGTATGATTATAGTCTAACCATCTTACTAGGGAGTAAAATAAATCTAATTGAACTTGCTTCTGAGGAAACTGCCAAAGAGCACACTGAAAAGATGCATCATCACAATCAAATAATAGCACTGGAACTGAATAGTGTTCTGTGGCTGAAAAAACACACAGGACTGCCAATAGAGGAATAACTCTGATTACATAAGAGGAATTAATTATTCTTGTTTCATAGACACAGAGATTTGATTAATTTTTTCCCTTCTTATTTTTGGCCATAAATATGCGCCACTGTGCTAACTCAACTGTATAGAGAGAAAGTTGCCTAACTGGATTTCAAGAAGATACCAATCCTGTTCATGTGTTCATAGAAAATGTAAAAAGGGAATGGAGCCACATTTTCCTATCCCAAAGTCTAGAAAAGTTGGTTTGGGGAGACTACCAGGTCCAGAATCCCCTAACCACCTTGATCACTGGCCATACTGGCTGGGAGATTCAGGGAGCTGCAGTTTTAAAAACTGCAATATTCCCAAATTCTGACCAGTTTTCGACCTTGAAGACCCTGTTTCCATCAACATTGGAATTATTATTATTATTATTATTATTATTATTATTATTATTATTATTATTAATTTCTTATATCCTGCCTTTGCCTGAGCAATCAAGGCGGCTTACAAATATAAGATACAAATTAAAGACATACATTACAACAATAAAAGTAATACAATACCCCCCATTAAAAGACTAAATACATTATTTTTCAGGCTAGGCCTGATGGAGTTGGCCTGCCTTCTCTCCCTCCTGATGATGGTGGAAGGAGGGAGGGCCTTCTTCTTTTCAGGCTTCAGGATTTAAAGTCTCCTCTGAAATAGGATCATTTGCATGTTTAGATGAATATGGTTAGAATGGTCTCTGTAGTCAATAAGACTGATAGTAGAAGGATTCTAACCATATGCAACTGAATGCAATAAAATTCCCTTTTAGACCTTCTGGCTCAATGTGAGAATTTGGGGGAAGGAGCCAATGGGGAAGCAGATGTTGCTAGTGGAGTACATGCATGAACCTGTAACTTTCTGTTCTTTGCTCTAAACATGTTATGTTCATGAGTGAATAGACTTACCGTATATACTCATGTATAAATCAAATGATTTTGGTAAAAAAATTGATTTCAAAAAACTGAGTTGACATATATGTGGGTCAATACGGTATCAAGTCTCCTCTGCAGCCTGGCTGTCTCCCAGGGTGAGGAGGAGGATGGAAGGCAAGCACTCACCCCCAAGCTTCTCCCCAGCCTGGCTATCGCCTAAGGGGACAGCCAGGCTGCAGAAGAGGGGGAAGGAGGGTGCTGAGAGTTTTATGCTCAACGTATCCATAGGTCATCTCAAAATCCCTAATTTTGCCCCCCCAAAGCTGCCCTCGACTTATACATGATGTTGACTTATAGTCAAGTATATATGATAGACCTGAATCCTGTTGTTAGTCCCAACCAGAGTAAGCCCTCTAAATCAATTAAACATAAGTGTTTCTTCATAAGCCAAATCTACCTTGCAGTCTTTTGCATGTAGGCAAATGTTCAAAGAGTTTGGGGACAAGGTGAAAAATTTATCACAATAGAACCCTCTCTGTAGATCTGAATTCTCAGATCATAAGTAAAGATTTTACTGAATAAATCAACAGACCATATCAGAAAATTACAATAAAAATATGAAAATATACAAGTCAACTTAGACTTATGGTGACCCCATGAATGCGAGACCTCCAAGTCACCCCTATCATCAACAGTCCTTCTTGGCTTTTTTCATTGCATCTATCCATCTGTAATCACTAGGAGTTTTAAAAGAAAGAAAAACAATGAATTATTTTAATACAGAATACAGTAGTTGATTGACACAGAATTTGGAAACCTTAGTTTTTTGGATTATAACTCCCAGATTATTCCAGCCACCTTCTGGAATGTGGCAGCAGCCCAAGTGGGTATTCTGGGTTTTTTAATTGTCTGTTTCTGATACGGTATGTTGACTTATTCAATAAACGTTCTTTTTACTTATACATTCTCAGATCAGAGTAACAGGAACATAGAAAGCCATGTTCGTTTTCCAGAGTAGATACTGGTCCCATCTAAGCATGGTCACATACACTGAACAGGAATTAGGATTTGTTATATAATACATGTTAGGATTCCTGTGTGTTATAAGAAACTTGAGATTTCTAGGACAGAGTTTGAAAGTGATATATTGCAAGTGACAATATTACTTGAAACACATTTTAGTTTTTGAGGTAAAGAGAGCATAACAACATTTCTTTCATGATGTAATATTAACGACTGGCAATGCCATCTGATAAAAAAGTTAGTGTAACATTTTCTAATCACTTGTATAAAAATTGCCATTGATATGTCATTTGGGGAAATTTCAGATCATTTTTGTATTTTCTAAAAGTGTTTTTAAAAAGGAAGTAAAAGCTAAGCAATGTGTCATATATTATGATTCAGATTGCGGAGGTACAATTTACATCATGGATTGGCAACCTGTGGTTTTGTTGTTGTTAACTGCCCTGAAGTTGTCTTTGGCTTCTGGGTAACCCTGTGAATGAGGCATCCCCTCAACGGACCTGCTCATTTCCTGCAGACTTAGGGCCATGTCCTCTTGGATTGAGTCTAGCCATCTGGTATGTGGTCTTCCACTCTTCCTACTGCCTTCTATCTTTCCAAGCATTAATGTCTTTTCTAATGAGTCACATCTTCTCATGTTGCGCCCAGATTATGGCAGCCTCAATTTAGTCATCCTGACTTCTAGGGAGAGTTCATCTGATTTGTTACAGGAATCATTGGTTTGTCTTTTTAGCCATCCACATTATCTGTAGAACTCTTCTCCAGTACCCATCTCAAATGAGTTAATTTTTTAAATCAGCTTTCTTCATCATCCAGTTCTCACACCTATACATGGTTATGGGAAATACAATTGCTTGAACAATCCTCACTTTTGTGTTCAGTTGTATATCTTTGCATTTTAGAATCTTGTCTAGTTCTTTCATAGTTGCTCTTCCCAATCCTAATCTTCTCCTGATTTCTTGACTGCAGTTTCCATTCTGACCAATTACTGATCCAAGGTATGGGAAGTCTTTTAACTATTTCAGTTTCCTCATCATCTGTACTGAATTTCTGTAAATCCCCCATGGTCATTATTTTTGTTTTCTTAATCTTCAGCATCAAGCCTGCCTTGGATCTTTCAACTTGTGATATTTGTCCCAATTTCAGAGGCTCTCCTCAAGGGATCAGTTCACGGTGGCAAGAGTGATTTGCCTTTTCCTTGGCAGCCCACCAAACAGGGAGGAGGTGGAGGAAAGAAAGAAAATGGAGTAGCAAAAAAGGTCCTTACTCTCTCCAAGACTCTGGTCCTGCCTACCACTAGCACATAGCCTGCAAAAATTCATCCCCTCATAGGAAACAGCTCAAGTCCAGGCTGTTTGAAGGACCATATCCTTAGAGCTGTTAGAGCTCTAAGATCGTCAGGAAAGGTCCTTCTCTCCATCTTACAACCTTCTCAGGTTTGTTAAGTGAGAACAAAGGAGAAGGCCTTCTAAGAAGCTGCTCCTAGACTTTGAACCTTCTTCCTTAGGGAGGCCAAGATGGCTTCCTCCTTGCTTTCCTTCTGACAGCTAGTGAAGACTTTCCTGTTCTGTCAAGTTTTTAGGAAGGAAGAAATTGTTACTGTGCCTCTCTTCAACCTCAGTAAACTTCCTTGATTACCTGCATATGAACTGGACTGGTCTAACTCACCTGTAGCTACTTCTTCTTACTATAGTCTGTCTCTCCTGGCACTCATTTCCTGTAAGCACAGGATACTCTTTTCCCTATCAGTGATGTCAAACCTGATCTGACGCAGCACAAAGCTGGCCCTGCATTCTGAGAATTTATCACGCAAGGCTTTTAAACCACCATAAAACTTGGAAAATAGCACCTTTGGTGATACCTATTGCATGATGTCATATCCATTTCATTGCTGCCTTGTACTCTAAGTGTTGTTAGAGCACTCCTTGCCATTGACAGGGCAGTTATGGGATTGGGCAGTCACGTGGTGTCATTGTCTCCTGCTCTCCCACTTGCTGTTCCAAAACAGCCTGTTTTTAAATAACTTTATTATTTTTTTATTTTTGTGAGAGTTTTTTGGTTAAATTGTATTAGCAGAACTCCAGAATTGCATGAACACACACACACACACACACACACACACACAAAAGGTATGCTGGGTAGCGCATAGGAAGGTGGTGTTAAGGATGAGGATGGAAGACAGTGTGCAGGACCAACAAGGCCCCAATCGTGCTATTTAAGAGATGTGCAATAGGGAGTGCTTCCAAACTGGTATGTATGCATCTCTTTTCATTAATGTGATCATGGTGGGAACAGGAACAGTGTGATAAAGTCCCTGGAGTCCTTGCAGCTATGCACAAAGGGGTAGCAATAAGAGAAATAGTGAAAAACAAATCACCAGGAACAGATGATATTCCATTGAACTGCTGCAATCCACATTGACAGAGTCAGCTCTAGTGCTAACCAACATATGTCAACAGATATGGAAAACAAAGTGATGGCCAACAGATTGGAAGCATTCAATATACATCCCCATCCACAAAAAGGGAGACACAAGACACTGCAGCAACTATAGGACCATAGCACTGATCTCTCATGCAAGCAAAATCATGCTCAAAATTCTGCAACATAGACTCCAGCCATACATGGAGAGAGAAATCTCAGAAGTTTAAGCAGGGTTCAGGAAAGGAAGAGGCACCAGGGACCACATTGCGAACATACGATGGCTAATAGAGAACACCAAGGAATTCCAAAAGAAAATCAGCATGTGCTTTATAGACTATAGCAAAGCCTTTGACTGCATGTATCATGAAAGGCTATGGAATGCCCTTAAAGACATGGGAGTATCAACACATCTGATAGTTCTGAGGAGGAATCTGTACTCAGGACAGGAGGCTACTGTCTGAACAGAACACAGAGAAACAAAATGGTTCTCAATTGCAAAGGGGTCAGACAAGGCTGCATCTTATCACCCTACCTGTTCGACTTATATGCAGAACATATTATAAGAAAAGCAGGCTTGGAGACAGAAGAAGGAGGAGTGGAAATAAGAGGAAGGAATTTCAACAATCTAAGATATACAGATGACACCATGTTACTAGCAGAAAACCTCACAGACCTGGAACACCCACTAAGGAAGATCAAAGAAGAAAGTGCAAAGGCAGGCTTAATATTGAACATAGATAACAAAAATAATGACCATTGAGGACCTTCACAAGTTCAAACTAGACAATGAAGAAATAGAAATAGTAAAAGAATTCTCATACCTAGGATCAAACATTGATAGAAACGGGGACTGCAGAAGACTAAGAATGGGGAGGGCGGCTATGAAAGAACTAGAAAAAGTTCTAAAGTGCAAAGATATACAACTGAGCACAAAAGTTAGAATCATACAAGCCATCGTATTCCCTATTACCATGTATAGATGTGAGAGCTAAAAGGACAAACAAATGGCAGATCAAGAGCAGATCAAGCCGGAAACTTTCCTGGAAGCCAAAATGACCAAACTGAGGCTGTTGTACTTTGAACACATCATGAGAAGGAAGGACCCATTGGAAAAGACAATAATGCTGGGGAAGATGGAGGGAGGTAGGAAGAGAGGAAGGCCACATGCCAGATGGATGGACTCTATTAAGGAGGTCACAGGTATTAAGGGGTTGCAGGAATTAAGCAGAGCAGTGGAGAACAGGGGGTCTTGGAGATGTCTCATCCATAGGGTCGTCATGGGTTGAGATTGACTTGAGGGCAGTTAACAACAACAAGTACATTTTGGTACATGTTAAATTCCAAATCCACATGTGCATCTATTGTTATGGTTTATTTTGTTTTATTTCAGAGGATTCCTTTTGTTTTGACTTTACAACTGTAGAGGGACAGCACATGAGAGGAACTTCTTTTTTTCAATAGTACACCATTCATGTGCTTCCAGAGCTTGTTGGGAACAAGCATATATACAAAAGCATAGAAAGACTGAATGACATAGGGCAACACAAAAGTAGATGTCCCAGTGGGGTTTTTCCCCTGTATTAAATGTGATGTATTCGTAACTGGATTTTCTGCTTGTAGGGTGGGCTTGAGGACCCATGTTCAAGGGATGAACATAAACTATGGGGAAGAGGAAAATGTGAAAAGAGGATAGAGGAGAACTGAAGCACATAGGCAGAGCTGGCTGGAAGTTGTTACAGAGACATTAAGCCTGAATTTAAAATACAATTATTCAGAGTGGAAGAAGGATGAGGCTGAATCTGAGACTCTAGCTTATCATCAGATCAGGTTCATAATTAATGATGCCATGCTACTTTATGACTCAAGGCATATTCATGCTCTTTTTATCTTTCAGTGACAGCCCTGGAATTGCAATTTGTTGTTTTATTTTTAAGCATGCACGCACACAGACAGACAGGCACACAGACATACAGAAACAGTACAAAAATGACCTTTGCCCTTTTATCCATGTTGCCAGCTTTCTTTTAGCTCTTGGAAGCAAGTAGTGATAGTCTTGGTGAAAAATTACTATGGATATATACTATTAGACATGAACAGTCTTAGGCTTTGCACAACCTTGGGAGAGGTGGTCAATAATCTGCACACCTCCACTATTTATCATCTCTCCTGGCCTGTGGTGTGATGACTGGTCACTGATGTCTCCCCCTGGTCCTTGTGGCTTTGTTAACAGTTCCCTGATTATGTCTATAGACTGGGTGAGAAATTTTGACAAGACTGGGGGCGGGGGGGGACTTACTTCAGACTGCATCAAATTCACAAAGGTGAAAAACAACAACCTGAAAAGTCAAAACTAGGAGTGACAAGTAATCCACTTTCATTTGGTGTTGGATTGGACCAAAAGAAAACAGTTTCCAGCAGTGGGACTTTACTTTTTCTGGTCTAGGGAATAACAAATTGGGGGGCTGGGGGGTTTCTAAGGGTTGTAAAATGGCTTGGGGACCACATGTGGGGCATGGTCTTCACTTTGACCTTTCCTAATGTAAAGCTTGTACTCTGTACGCTTCCAAGCTTTGATCCCAGATTCCTAACAGGATCACACACTGGCATGGGTAACATAGGTTATATCCAACCCACATGATTTAATTTTTGTCCTCTTCTCATGGCATGGATTGCTATGATCATTGTGACATTGTCATGATACTGTTCTTTCCTTGTCTTCATCCAGAATCAGTCCCTCCTTGTCTTTCTTTAGCATTAGGCCATTGTCCTTCTCCCAACCTTTGCTGTTCTGGGGTTAAAAACATCATACTGGTCCAATTCTTCTGCTCATGCCCTACTTTGCACATGATGCTGTAACTGGCCCTTGATATCTACTTGCACAATACACTTGTCCCTCCCTGTTCATGGATTTTGCGTCTGTGGTCTCAGTCCTTTGTGGACTGGCAAATGAGGAGGGATAAAATGGCACGCATGCCCACGGCACACATGCAGGGCTGCACACTGCCATTTAAGCTAATGGGGCTTGAATATTTGCAGTTTTTTTGTTTTTGTGGGAGGTGTGTGTATCTAGAATGGATCCCCCATGAAAGCGGAGAAGCGACTGTACTGTAATTTGTATGATGTAGTTAAATTATTAAGAGTATTTGGAATTCAACTTCAAGTTGCTTCCAGCCATAATGGTTATTTGAATTTTGTTGCGGAGATGAGGGAAGACCATGGCCTATATTTGTGCAAGCAAAATGCCTTTTAATTATATTTTGGATTTGCTGATGTATTTAAAAAAATAAGAAAATTGTATCCATGTTATCTATTTATTTCAGAATAAATATTTAGCAACTGGAAACCAATTTTTAAGGTGCTTATTTCAGTTCAAAGTCATATTTAGAGATATATGAATGCTGGCCAATTGGCTGTAATAAAGAATTAAAAAAAATTGAGAGATATATGTTGCTCCATTTGATGCCATCCTAGAGCAAAGCTTGCAAGAGTTACTTTTGAGGCTTACGCAGATGTGTAGCTACAGGAGGGACAAAATGAAGGCATTATTCCCCCAATAATAATTCTGTCTCCCCAATGAAATTTTCCTACACTCCCTACATTCCTTACATTATAAAGAGTGAGATACTGAAATCCATTCACATCTGGGACTCTTATGTTCATATTCTGTTGGTAATTTTGCCTGCCCCTTTTCTTGTGAAGACAAAACTGTATTTCTAAATGCTCAACTGAAATTTTACATTGCTGTAATGCTAGAAATCATTTCACCATCCTCCCATAGCTACAGCCCAGTATCTACAGCACCCCCAATTCCCCAGTTTCCATGGCCAATGGCTATGTTAGCTGGGAATCTGGGGGCTGTAATCAGTAATGTTCCCAGACTTTGCTGTGGAGGTCCTGTTCCCAGAATTCCTTGTCTATTCAGTTCCCTCCTGTTAACAGTTGTATTCTGCCCCAAAGTCCTGACACCAGCCTCTTTCTCCTTGGCCTTTGCTTCACCCATTTTTCCATAAGTTGCCTCCTTCCTAATCCACTGCCAATACTTGTCCCCTTCCCTTGGCCATTTTTGTCATTGGTTCCTTATCCCTCATATATACTAATACCTGGAACCCTTTCCACCTGATCTTCTCCATTTTTTGTATCTTGATTTTCCTTACACTGTATCCTCTGTCTCTGCTTCCAAATGGCTTCACCTCAGCAATTGTTATCACTTAGGTGTTCTTGTTCCATATGGGAGACCTCTTCCAAGAAATCTTTAATCTTTTCCAGCTTCACATTTTTATGTGAGCATGGAAAGCAAAAAGATGGAACAGTAGTAGGGATATGCAGGTTAAATGTGGATATCACCAGGTAAAATTGCCTACATGATAAAGCCTCATCTGGAATAATCCTTGGTCTGCTAAGAGAATGTTTTCTCACACCTCCAAGTATCCTTTCATTTCCCTTACAAACATTTCCATGATTATAGTCTACTCCCTTTGAGGCATTTATTACATGACACATCAAACTTAGCTTATTGCTAGGATGGACAGTATTATGATGGACAGTCTTGTCGTCTAATTAGATGAATATCTAAGATATCTATTATTATTATTTTATTCATTTATTTCATTTATATGCTTCCTTTCCCTCAGAGTGTGACCCAAGGCAGCTTCCAGAAATAGCAAATTAAAAATATTTACAGTAAAATTAAAAGAAATAAAATCACCTCATAAAATATATTAAAATAATTTTAAAAGCAACCAAAAGTTTAAAAGATACATAAAACATCTTCAATAAAAAGCTCCTCTTTGTTGTTGTTAAATAACCTCAAGTTGACCACAGTTCATGGCGACCCTATGAATGAGGCATCTCCAAGGCCCTCTGTCCTCCACTGCTCTGTTTGGGTCTTGTAAATTAAGGCCCGTGACCTGCCTGATTGAGTCTATCCATCTGACGTGTGGTCTTCCTCTCTTATGGCTACCTTCAACCGTCTCCAGCCTTATTATCTTTTCTAATGAGTCATGCTTTCTCATGTTGTGACCAAAGTATGATAGCTTCACTTTCATCATCTTGGCTTCCAGGGAGAGTTCAGGCTTGATCTATTGAAGGACCCATTTGTTTGTCTTTTTGGCCATCCATGATCTCCTCAGCACACTTCTCCAACATATCATCTCAAATGAGTTTATAAATTTTATTATTATTATTTATTGACTTTTAAATTGGATGGTTTTAATTTGCTTGAGTTTAATACTGTTTTAAGGGGGGGTATTGGGGTTAATTGTATCTGGGCCTGTTCTTAACTGTTAACCACCCCGATTGTTCTCAGAGGGGCAGGATATTACTATTATTATTATTTTTATTATTATTATTATTATATTCTTTCTGTTGGCTTTCTTCACTGTCCAGCTCTGACATCCGTACATAGTGATGGCTTGGACTTTTCTGACTAGTATTCTGTTGTATATCTTTACATTTCTTTCATGGCTGCCCTTCTTATTCCTAGTCTTCTTATTTCTCGACTGCAGTCTCCATTCTTATCAGTGTTTGATCCATGATACAGGTGAACTCCTTAACTATTTTGATTTCCTCATTATCTAGGTTGAATTTATGGACCGTATTTTCTGGCATATAAAACGACTTTTTAACCCAGGAAAATCTGGGGTTAAAGTCAGGGGTCATCT
>CM034708.1:182557649-182573019 GCA_020142125.1 Phrynosoma platyrhinos | reverse complement strand
TGAGAGATCCAAGAGCACCAACAGGATCACACTACCCCTGTCGATGCCAAGGCAGAGGTCATCAGTCAGAGCAACCATGGCAGTCTCTACTCCATATCCTGTCCTGAAGCCGGTTTGAAATGGATCGAGATAATCGGTTTCATCCAAGACTGCTTGGAATTGGGAAGCAACTGCCCTCTCGATCACCTTTCTCAAAAAAGGGAGCAAGGATACTGGTCTATAGTTGTTTCTATCCAGAGGGTCGAGGGAAGGTTTTTTCAGGAGTGGCCTAACCGCCGCCTCCTTTAAACTAGATGGTACAATATCTTCCCTGAAGGACGCATTGATTGTATCCCAAAGGAATACTCTCAATGCGTTCCCCCCCCAGATGACCAGCCAAGATGGACACAGATCGAGAGGGCAAGTTGTCTTCCTCATCTTTCTAAGGAGCTTGTCCATGTCATTGATACTCACAGATTGAAATTGATCCAGTAAATTGCCATCAATGGAGTCGCTGGACGCCTCGTCTACGGATTCTGCCTGAACACTGGCATCCAAATCGGCTCTTATCTGAGAGATTTTATCTGCAAAGATGTTAAACGTTTCACAGCAGGCTGTTGTAGGGTTAAGTAAGAGATTTGGCGGAGGTGGGACCTTCGTCAGCTCTCCTACAACCTTGAACAGCTCTGCTGGGCGGGACTCTGCAGACGCAATATGAGCAGAACAGAAAGATTTCTGCGCTGCCTGTAAAGCCTCCCTATAGGAATCAAGATGTTTCCTAAAGCGAGTTCTGTCGGATAAGAGACAAGTCCTTCGCTATTCGTATAGCATTATAATCCCACTTTATCTGCCATGATTATATCCTATGAAAACCTGGGGTTTGCAGTTTAGAGGAGGGATATTTAGCATTCTCAGCCAGACAGTCCTAATGTCCCATTGAACTTTTTCCATCAGATGCAGCCATGGCAGTTAAAGTGGAATCATAGTGTTATACAGTGTGAAAGGGCCAATATTCTGCCTAGCATTTCAGGTGGCCAAGTGAGAGAATTAAGCACAGGTCCAAAACACACTGCAGAAAGAATCCAGTTTGAGACTGCTTTAACTGTCCTGTGCTGGGGAATCCGCAAACTGTAGTTTACTGTGGCACCAGAGCCTTCTGACAGAGAAGGCTAAATGTCTCACAAAACTACAGTTCCCAGAATTCCCTAGTATTGAACCAGATCAGTTAAAGTGGTCTCAGATTGGATTATTTCTGCATTGTATTTTGGGCCATAACCTTAGTAACAGTGTCAGCTGATGATCTCCATGTCAGTAGGGCAGGAAATGTACTCCGGGTTTTCGTACAAACTAAAGGTGTTATCTAAGGTGCTTAACCTATTCAGGGGATCAGCTTCAGCATCTTAAGCAGGGGTAGGCAACCTTTCCCCTTTAAGGGCCGAGGGACTTCAGCTCCCAGAAGCCTCAGCCATGTTGGCCAATAGTCCCATGTTGGCCAATAGCTCCTGGGATTCTGGGAGCTGAAGTCCCTCGGCCCTTAAAGGGGAAAGGTTGCCTACCCCTGATCTTAAGTAACGCCTTTAAAATTCAGACTGAATGTGAACTTTACTGGCAATATTGGGTACTGCAGATGTCACCGCCCTTCCAACATCAGAGGCACAAATCATTACTGCAGTTTTAACTGGATTGGGAAAAGAATGTCAGATGAGCCCATTTGGAAATATTACTACTCAAGGCAACTTTAACAGTCTTTTTAAATACTGTAACTTTTTTCTGCTACACTTTACCAGCTGTTTCCAAAGACTTTGGCACACTACTGAGCCACAGCAGTCCAGCTCTCTAGGGTTAGAGCAACATTTCTTGTTTAAATGTCACTAGCAAAGAGAGATCCACAGAGGCCCCATCACATTGCAGTGGAAGGTACAGTGAAGGGATTTCAGAACAGGATTCTCAGAAAGGTCTGAAGGCATGGTGAGTTTTTTTGTAATACTCAAAGTATTGCAGGAAAATAAAACAGTGCAGTTTAAGAGCCTTTGTTACTATGGATTTTTACATTTCAGAATAATTGGTGCATTCGGTGCATAGAAACAGTGTGTCAGGTTAGAAATATAGGGCTACTCCAGATGGGTCTCAAGAAGTGTGAGTTCTCACAATCAGTTTTGCTAGTTGCTGAGTTTCCCTTGGATTTTCCTGGGTTTTGCCCTTTGTTATAATCCCTGCACTCACTTATTCTATGTGGGTAGATGTTAGGAACAATTTCTTACAATTACACTGGGGTGTGTGCAAATTTTCTCCCCTGAATTGTTTAATTTTATTAAAGAGCTACAGTGGAAAAATGGCACTTCACTGAAGCACTGTAGCACTGGAACTCTAGGAAATAAAAAAAGGAGGGTGAAAACATTTTTGTTCTGATATGTTTTATGAATTAAAAAGAAGAGTGCTATGCAGCTTACTGTATGGAGAGTTTGTGGCCCCAGGACATGGCAGATCATCTGGTCTCCTCTGGTCATGGCAGCAAGCTGGCATTTTCTTCTTAGAAGCCTGTGTGATCATGAATGGACTTCGGGAAGAAGCAGAAATTGGCCAGAGTAACCCCCATGTGACTTTCACTCCGAGCAGGAGGAGGGAATATATACAGTGGGCTCCCAATATCCTCTGAGGTTTGGTTCCAAGACCTCCTGTGGATACCAAAATCCATGGATGCTCAAGTACTGTTATATAACAATGCAAAGTAAAACAGTGTCCCTCATATAAAATCACAAAATCTGTAGCTTGTATTATGTCTCAGTTGTAATGTTAGATGGGTGGCTAACTCCATACTCAACATGTCATAATTTTTAGGGTGGTTTGACATGGGAGCAGAATCAAAGATGTAGGTTTCCAGGGACTACTTATTCATTAATATGGAAGGGGGGTCATCTTAAGGGGACTCATTGGATGCGGGTGGAGATGGTTATGCCCAGCTGAGGGGGCAGGTGCTCCTCTTGCATTCCCTGATAGTAGGGGGAGACATATAGTGGCTTCTGCCCATGTGGACCCCCACACATCTGTCATCCTGATGGTCCTAACACTCAGGCTGGGAGAGTGGTTAATTAGTCAATGGGTGAGTTGATCACTACTTGGATCCAGACTTATGTGTGTACCAAGCACTATGGGCAGCTATAACCAATAAAAGTTGTGACCTTTGTTTAGGCTAAAATGAAAATGTGTGCGTATGGTGTCTTATTGTTGAGCAGAGTGAGACTTGCTCCTGAGCACACAAACCCACTCAAAGGTGGAAAGAATATTTTACAGCTGCAGCCAGGAATTGCCATAAAGAACTCTTGGATAAGAAGAAAAGTTGTTTTGATATTTTTTTTAAACCCTAGAACCACAGCAACAAATACCACAAACTATTGATGTATTTGTACCATCTGAAACAGCCTATAGAAGTTGCAATGCCCCTTTCAAATGGTGTCTCTGAGCATCTATTAGTGTATAAGTCCCAATTTGGGGGGAAAGGCAAGATGATAATGATGATGTACCTCTTCAGTTGAATGTTCATTCCAGTGTTTTAATTTTCCTATTTTTACCTATGATTGTAACTTTGTTATAAAATGATATCTTTTCTTAAACCATGTCAGTCATTCCTATGCTTCCATGGCATTTATGCCATTGATGCTGATGCCAGCTGTTATGTAAGCTATCCCCCACATTTAGCTGATGACCTTAAGAAATGATCAACCAGTTTAGTGCTTTTCTATCTGAAATGCAGGCCATGAAGCAAGCTGGAAGACAGCTGGAACACAGGTGGAGGAAAACTCAACTGAAAACATATTGTCAAGTATACATGAATATGTTTTCTTTTTTCTGAGACGAAAGCCTTTTTTCTATACAATTATTGCAGTAGTGATGGAGAAAATCTGACCTTCATTGCTGCATCAGAGTAGGCCTGATAATTTCCAGGTTGGGTGTCCAAGGCACTCCTTGGCTGTAGTTCTGTTCCTGATTTCATGATTAATTTTAGATGGGGTGCTAAGGAGCTATTATTTAATTCAGGGGTAGGCAACCTTTTTGAGCCGGGGGCCGGGTTGCTGTCCCTCAGACAATTGGGGGGCCGAAGCGCCAAAAATAAATAAATAAATAAATAAATATAAAAATAAAAAAATTAAAAAATATTTTTTAAAAAAAATATGCATGCACACTCTCTCAGCCCCAGAAAAGCCATGGCAAAACCCTTGTGGAGATTTTGCCAAGAAAACCCCAAGAACAAGTAATAACAACAAAAATCAATATCATCATGGTGGGCGGCAGCGGCTGGGGGCGGTGGCGGGCGGTGGCGGCAGCAGCGGCAGGACAAGCCTGGGGCCGGTCCAAAGGCCTTGGGAGGCCGCATCCAGCCCCCAGGCCTTAGGTTGCCTACCCCTGATTTAATTCCTTGGCAATTTGATTTGGGAATGTTGTAAGTATCTGTTCTTTCTCTCATACTTTTTGATAACTACATAAAACTGCTAGAAGAGTTTTGTTCCAGATTTAATCAACCATCAACCACAGATCAGGATGCAAATGACATCCATATGCCAGAGAGGCTGTAGATGTCCTGAATCCTTACCAGGGAAAGTTTAAGGCAGTAAGGGTTAAATATTTTCTGATCTTCAAATCTGGGCTCTTGATGTCTCATGTATAATTTATTGTGCTGCAAAATTGGTTTCATCTGTATTCCCACAGCTTTAAAAGTTTCCACGCTGCTATGTATTTGTTTTGTTTTGTTTTGATTGTTTTATACTTTGTGAGCTCCCAAGAGAACATAGGTAATTGGGTGGCCTATATAAAATGGAATAAATTGATAGAACAATCCTGTAATCATTTATTCTTACTTAAGAGCATTTCTACACCATGATTCTTCTCTCTTTTTAAGACCCCAAACCACTTTACATAATACAGTCCTAATCTTGAATTATACTCTCTCAATAGCAATAGGATTACTCCTATGGCCTTCTGACCATGAGTTGGCAAACTGTTGCCCTCCAAATGTTTTGCACTACAATTCCCATAAGGCTGATATTCAGGCTTGTAGTCCAAAACATCCAGAGGGCATCAGGTTTCTTATACCTGTCTTAAACATACCACTGGAAGATTCCTTACACCAGAGAGCACTGCCAGCACATCCAGGAAGGAGTCAAGCAGCATGGGGCCACACCAAGGAAGGAGCAAAGCCTAAACAGATTTTCCTGCTCACTCAGCTTATTGCTGTCACTTTCTATATCCACTGGGTCACCTTGCACAGGTCACATGCTCTCCACCTCATGGGAAGGCAGTGGTAAACCTGTGAACAAACCTTGCCAAGAAAACCCCATGATAGGTTCATCTTAGGGTTGCCATAAGTCAGAAAGGACTTGAAGGCACAAAACAATAACAGCAACAACAACAAAAGTTTCTATAATCTCATGGCCCAGATTTCTGTGGTGTTCAAGTGTTCTTATATAGATTTAAAGCTAGTGTGCCTCCCATTCCGGGAGACTCCTGATCTTGTTGTGGTGACACATGCTTTAGTTATATACAGTTTGGATTACTACTCTATGGAGTTTATCACACGGGGGAAATCCCGTGCAGAAATGGGGTTTAAAATTGAAAAAAACCCACAAAAGCGGGCAGATTTTCAGACTTTATCACTGTTAAAATGGGGTTAACCCAAACGGAAAGTAGGCAGAAACTGCTTCTTTTTACTTTTGGAAAATCTGCCTGCTTTTGTGGGTTCCCTCCACCTTCCCTGTGTGATAAACTCCTATGTAGAGTTGACTTTTAAATGCTTGAAAGCTTCAGTTAGCACAAAAAGCTGCAGCCAGAGTGATAAATGGAGCTGGTTACAGGGACTGTAAAATTCCATATTAAAACACCTCCACTGGCTGGTATACTGTTTATAATCTGTAATGCCCTATAGAGCTTAGATCCAGTATATCTGACTGACCATATCTGCATATACAAAACTGCCAGGTCTGAGATCCTCAGGAAAGGATATTCTGTCAGTCCCACTACTTTCACAAGTTTGATTGGTGGGGGTGTGAGATTAGGCCTTCTCATGGCTTCCCCTAGGCTCTAGAACACCCTTCCAAGGGAGGCCAGAATGTTCCCTTCCTCGCCACCCTTCTCTCAATGGGCAAATTGTTTTCTTAGTCCAATAGCCTCTTGATTTTGAAGGAAAGGACTCTTAGAAAACTGCTGTAATGTTTTTGTTGTTTTAGCTGTTGTGTTCTTTCAACTGCTTTTTTATCATTTTTAACTACTACAGTTTAAATTGTTTTGAAATGTTGGTGATAGTTTAATTTCATTTTAAAGTTGATCTTTTGTATGTTTTAGGTGTATTCACCAGTGTTCTCTATCAGCTACATAGTTAAGTATACTCTCTCTCAACAATGGTAACTCTCCCTCATCCTACTTTATTGGGCATCAGCTGGATGAGGAGAAGGGTCATTCTGCCAACAATTGGAGCATGGATGAATTATGTTGACATCAGGTTTGGGGGGTTCAAGATTACTTAGGGGGGATGCAGACAGGTGGGCCGCCCTGGGAAGCAGAAGATCGGGGCTGCTGCTACCACACACAGTGGCCCTGATTCTCCCATTTGCCTGCTTGGAAAAGAGCAGCAAAATGCTGCTCCTTTCAGAGTCGGCAAATAGGACGCCCCAAGAGCTGCCACATGGCTCATCTTAATTAACTTTTAGGTTTGTTCTTATTGTGTGCATTCAAGTCATTTCCAACTTATGGTGACCCTAAGGTGAACCTATCATGGGGTTTTCTTGGCAAGGTTTGTTCAGAGGAGGTTTGCCATTGCCTTCCCCTGAGGCTAAGAGAGAGCGACTTGCCCAGGGTCACTCAGTGGGTTTCATGGCCAAGCAGGAAATCAAAACCTGGTCTCAAGAGTCGTAGTCCAACACTCTAACCACTATAACATGTTTTTAGGTACCCAATGAAAATAATTTAATTCTCCTGAGCTTTTAAAGATATAACCATGTTGAGGAAGTGGACTGTAGTCTACAAAAGCTCATGTTGCCAACTTCTTTCTTTCAGTTGTCTTAAAGGTGCTACAAGATCTCTCTACATGCTGAGCTTTTAGTGGAGGATAGGGAACTGCCAATCAATTTTTGTGGTAAGCTTTACAACCCCAAAAGGTTTTCCCAACATCTTTACGGACATATAATCCTACCTACTTATTAGGGACATCATAGATCATGATGCAGCAAAAGGAATGCAGGTTAGAGAAGACCAGCATATGTACTAGGTTGCTATGCAACTCTATAAATTTTGGAAATAACCTATGGAAATGTGTGATGTGGATATCGTTTCTAAAACACTGACCAGAATCCTGTATGGGGCTAGTCTACACATAGGTGCAGTATGTGCATTGCTGTGGATTTTCCCCTATTTGCATTGACAGTTAATTGTTTTCACTTTCCCACACAAATTTGCATCTATTTGCATGTATTCACCCTTCCTCTGCCAAAAATGCACGTGCAACAATGTATATTGTGCGGATTTCCATGGATACTCTGGTAAAAATCACAAAGCCTTATTCTGCTGAGTTTAAAGAGTCCCTTCCTCCTTCAAAAAGCCTGAACTCCTGTGAATCACATGTGACTGGATCACATTCTATTTGACTGGAATGTGTAGACCAGGGGTCGGCAACCCCCGGCCAGTCCCGCCGCCGCTGCGGGTGCCATTTTGGTGTCCAAAATTTGCATGGCACAGCCGCCGTGGGGCATTCCAAAATGGAGCCCATGCTCATTCGCGTGCACAGGCGCACAGCGGCGGGCGCCATTTTGGAAGGCCCCACCACGGCTGCATCGTGCAAATGCGCACAGTGCAGGCTCAGTGGGGCCTTCCCAAGGCCCAACGGCGGCTGCACAGGCGCGGTGGGGCCTTCCAAAATGGTGCCCACATCATGCGCGCATGCACATGCAAGCATGCAAGCAAGCAAGCAAGCGCATGCCTGGCCCCCGCACCATTCCCCCCGTCCCCCCGGTAACAAAGGTTGCCGACCCTTGGTGTAGACTATCCCTTAGTGAAGCATACTTAATTAACCTCTCCTGGCCCAGTCATGATTGAAATGTCATTCACTCACACTCTAGTTAGTGGCAGAATAGATTTCTTTTGCCCTGTGCAGCAGATGCCTGATAAAGTAGCTTTGGGGTGGCTATGTTTGTAGCTATGTTTGTAGTAATAGTGTCACAATCTTCATTCTATAGCCAATATAAATATGGAACAGTTACCTAGATTTACTAATCTGTAACTATTTCATATTCACAATCACCGCTTAGTCATGATTTTGACACTATTGCCATATTTGTAAACCACCACCCCCCTTAAATAAGTATCAGATACAAGGTTCTGGCTTATGTTATTAATTTTCAATTCAGAGATTGGAAAAGTTACATTTTTGGACTGCAGCTCCCCAGAACCCCCAGTCTTTTTCAAGTTCTGTTCTGGTAATGGTGGTGGTGGAGGTCCTCCTCATCCTCCTGCTCCTCCTCTTCTATATATAAATATAATAATTTATATTTATATAAGAAATTTCCCAGACTGGGACCCAACATGGCTTACAACAGTGAAAAGGCATCCTTAGAAATCCACAAAATACAAAAGTTAAAACACAGTTAAACAATCAGAAAAAAAACCTAAAGCATGGGAAAACATATATCATTTAAACACATACACCAGCATAACAATTAGCAATACGCAGTGCATTGCATAAGATGGATCTTATATCATCACTTTTAAAATATCTGTCAGAATAGAAAAGTCTTTGCTAGTCTGCAAAAAGAAAGTAGGGAGGGTATCAGTCTAACCCAGGGGTCGGCAAGATTTTCAGACCTGGGGCCGGTCGCTGGTCCCCAGGTCTTCCACCAGCCCGGGGGGGGGGAATGGCGGTGAGCGCGCTTGCGCGTGCACACATACACAGGAGTACTGCGCATGCAGTACCGGCAGGAGTACTGTGCATGCACAAACGAGTTGCAGCCGCCATTTTGAAAATGGCAGGAGGCGGTGGTGGCGGGGGTCAGTGGGGCCGGTCCAGAGGCCTCGGGGGGCTGCACTGGGCCATAGGTTGCTGACCCCTGGTCTAACCTCTCTAAGAAGGGAGTACCAGAGCCTGGGAGCAGCCATTCAAAAGGCCCTCTCCCATGTTTCCACTAGATGTATCTGTGAAGGTTTTGGGACAGAGAGGCCTCCCCAGCAGATCTCAGAGCATGGGCTGGTTCATAAAAGAGTATACCATCCTTCAAATGATCTTGACCTGAGCCGTGTAGAGCTTTAAAGAAGCATGCCTGGAAACTGACTGGCAGCCAGTGGAGCTATTGCAACAAGGGAGTTATGTGATACTAGTAGCCAGCACTCATTAGTAATCTGCAGCTCTTTGGACTAGTTGAAGTTTCCGAACACTCTTCAAAGGCACCCCATGTAGAATGCATTACAGTAATTCAACTGGGATGTAACTAAGGCATATGTCACCTTCCTATTGCCTCCTCCATATTCCCACTGTATCCACCTCATCCCTTTACCTTTTTAAGTGGTAAGAATTGGATGAACTGGGACTTGTCTAGATGATTCTGACAGTTTTCCAGGCTATGTTGCTCAATAAACTTTGCCAAACCTTATCTTTTTGTAACATTGTGAGATTTACACCTTTATTATACCAATGGGGGTGTTCAACTGAAAATGTGACTGCTCCACAAATTAGTTTTCTAAACAAGCTGGCATTGCCTGCCACACAATATTGAAAATTATCTAGAATCATAAAAAGTCTTTCTCATCCCGATTTTCTGTGAACCGTATGTGAAAACAGTTTGTATTCCTGGATTTTATCTGTGCAGCATTTAAATGTGTCTGTTGAAATTTACTACTTGTGACAACAAAGCAGGGAGCCAAAAATAGAAGGAAGTCAAGAGGTTATGCCAATTCCATACACACACATTGAACATGATCTACTAAAACACTTGCTCCTTTATAGGTATGGAGTCGCCAGAGAGCTTCCAACTGTAGACAATTATTTTTTGTTTAATGCACTGTACTTATTTTATGTGTAATGCACTGTATTATTTCCAGCATTGCAAAATATATGTAGTATAATATAATAAACCAAGATACTTACATTAGAGAACACCATGGGGATGGTTCAATGGTTAGGACTACACATGCAACCTTCCTTGCAGCTGCAGGGCAAAAGTAACAAAATGTCTTCACTCTGAAGCATTTGATTCTGAAATTATAGGATCTCAGTCTTCAGAGATCTATTGTAGCCTGTCTGCAAAGTTTAATTACTAGGGATGGATACACAGGGAAACATTTTCTCAAAATTCATCAACCAAACAAGTTCCTGCATGATTGATGGCATGCCAATTCAAATCCTAACACTGAGAGATGCATCCCATACAATTCTAGCAGTATCTCTAATATCTAGAACTAAGCCTTCATCTTCTCGTTGGAGCCAGTCTTGATGCATATTCTCCAACATTTCACATATGAAAACCGAAACACATGTGGACAAGTAACATCAGAGTGAGGTCAAGATGACAAAAGTTATTAATGACAAAGAACACACAAGCTAGGAAAAGCTGCAGCAGTTTACTTCACTTCCCGGTGCTTACTGGGAAGTTAAGATTCCATCCTTTCCTCTCCTCCTCCCTGCTGCGTTAACTGAGTACAGACTTGTGTGTTGTTGTGTGCCTTCAAGTCGTTTCCAACTTATGGTGACCATGAGGGGAACCGATCATGGGGTTTTCGTGGCAAGATTTGTTCAGATGAGGTTTGCCATTGCCTTCCCTTGAGACTGAGAGTATGTGACTTGAACCAGGTAGTGGGTTTCATGGCTGAGTGGGGAATTGAACCCTGATCTCTAGTTGCATTCAAACCACTATGCCACACTGGCTCTCTTGAGTACAGACTACTTTTCTACTTTGAACTCAGTTTGCAGCAACTGAAGTAACCTAATGACAAAGATGGAAAGTGGGAGGAAGAGAGAGAAATTGGGACATTTTAAAAGTAGCCCCAAAATGAGATAACAAAGAATTAATCAAAACAATTGGACGGTACTTCATACTTTTTTAAAAAGACCTTTCCTGAGCCTAGTGTGATGAAAATGGCCATCATGCTGCTTACAGAGCATTTTAAAAAAAATCTTTATTTCCATAAAAGGTTTTCTTTTACCATGCCTTTTGGAACCAAAGAGCTTGGAAAAGTTACTTTTGGATGACAAATCTAATAACAACCAAAGGATACTAGGAACTCAGTACCTTTTTCAAGCTCTGGCTACATCCCTCATAAATCTGTTTCCTATCAGCAGCAAAAGAATGTCAAATGTTGGAGAAATATTTGTGAGTAAAAGAAAACATGCATCCTTTCCATATGTGGAACAGTGCAGCATAGAGACACCAGTAATGGAAATTGAAATGCAAATTCTTTTTTCTTTTTTTTTTCTGAGTGGAAAAAGCCCAATAATCAAGAATGACAGGAACACAAAGGCACCATCAGGATGAATTTCGCACAATCAAGGGATGTTTCATATTTCAACGAATACTCAGGCTCTGTCTCAGCTTTGCAAATAAAACAATTTTTTTTCTGATCATAGAAGAGCAGAGTCTGAATTTCCCCCTCTTTGAAGAGCAGTCAAAAACAGATTGTGTTCTGTTTCAGTCAGCTTAGCATGTTTTGTAACACAAATGGAATCATATTTAAAGTGATTAAAAAAACAAGTCAATCCTGAAACCTCTTTCTATTTATTTTAAAAAAGGAATTTAGGAGTAGAATTTGCCATTTGCCAAGTACCCACAGAAAACAAAAATCTACGTCTTCAGAAAAAGGTCCTAAGGGAACAGTAGCATACGATATGGCATCCTTTGGAGGAAACGTAGAATCCAAGCATTGGTAATGCAGTGCTGGCAATCTTAGCTGACATCTCTCTGGACTGCATACTTTTCTCTGTTGTTATCCCTGGGCATTTTACCACACACCTTTTATGCACAGGCAAGAAACCCTGACTGTTATGAGAAGCACGACAAAGTCAAGAAAAAGATGGATTTGGAGAGCAAACGTCTCCTCTGGCCCTTGCGGAGGAAGCTGATGATAATTACCTCTTTCTGGAGACTTACACTTCACTTTTATGCCCAGCCAGCAATAGAGGTGACTAAGGAATTATTTAGGCTTGCTTGCTGTTGCCATAGACCCTTTTGCAATTCCAGCCAGTTATCAAAGAAGCACTGCAGAGAGAAGCTTATCCAGCATTAACACTAACAACTGCCAAGGTTGTGGTTGCTGGCTTTTAAAAAACTGATTCAGCGGCATGGGTTCTATAACCAAGAGTAGGTATTAATATCACGAGGCAAGCAGAGTATTGTTAGGCCACTTTCAGCTAAATGAAACCCACAAAGCTTTGTGAACAAGCCTCAAGAGGCTCATTTCTTTTAACAGTCTGTTCTGCAGTCTTTTGTGAAGAAATAATGTTACATACATTTGGTCTGTATTTTTTTTTAACAAGATACACAAAGTTCATGTCTTTACTTTCATGTTTGGTCTAAAGGTGTGTTTGGTCTATGTCATCTACACATAGAGATTTGCAGCATCTTTGATGCAGGGATTTACATCTTTGTAAAAAAAAAATTGTTCTTGGAGGAGAAAATGAATAATTTCACAGTTTTCCTCCTCACTGAAAGAAAGTTGTAGAAGGCTATTTGCAATATGGGATTTCTTTTACGCAAAAAATGCATGTGTTTTTTTAAATTATTATTTAGAAAATGTCATTTTCTATGCCGAAAATAGGTTTCCTGGAGAGAAAATGTCATTTTCTGCACAGAAAATAACACGTTTATATTTAAACACAATAAGTCCTGAGTTGTGAAGATTGCCACTCATTTGGGATTTTCCCTGTAGGGTTTTCCAATACTTGAGAAATCTGTTTATTTACTACTACTTCTTCCTTTTTATTCCTAGTATTTTTTTAAAAATTTCCCCATTCCTACACATTCATACAAAATACTGCCAGTGTGATGTAGCAACTAGTTAGTCTTGGCTTAGATGTGGAAAGCCCTTATTTAAAGCTATAACATTCTCTGGATTTCTGGGAGATGTCACAGTGGCTCACACAGGACAGAAATCATGGGACATATCTTGGGCTTGAATTATTCTTGCACTCAGGTAATGTAATTCCTTCTTCTTAAAAGATCTATCTGCACTGCCGAAGTAATCTGGTTTGACACCACTTTAACTCCCATAGCTCAATGCTATGGAATTCTGGGAATTGTAGTTTCCCAAAATTCCATAGCATTCAACTGTGGCAATTAAAGTGGTATCAAACCATATTATTTCTCCAGTGCAGATGCATCCTTAGTATATAAAGGCTTTATAATTATTATAATTTGCTGTAATGCCTTAATCAAAGTGTAATTAGGACAAACCATAATTTATTTCCTAAACAAAACTGGAAATTCTGTTTGCCCATGGCTTCCTATTATGATTTGAGGCAAACTATACTTTGGTTAGGTTGGATGTTACACTACAGTTTTTGTGAACCAGGAAGTCCAAGAGGGAGTCAGAATGCATCTGACATATCCTCTGACTGCCCTAATTTGACAGGATTGGTCCCAGTTCATTCTCTGTCCTCCCACTGTTTCAGCTGCTTTAAAAATGTCCCAGTTCTCTCTCTTCTTTCCCACTTTCCCTCTTTGTATTCAGCTATTTCAGTTGCTGCAAACTGAGTTCAAAGTGAAAAAGTAGTTTGCAGCCAGTTAACACAGCAGGGCCGGAGGAGAAGAGAGGAGGGGATGGGATCTTGTTTTTTCCAGTTGACTCAAGCAAAAGCAAACTGCTGCAGCCTTTCCTACCTTGTCTATTCTTCCTCACTGATAACTTTTGCCATCTTGATCACACTTGTTTCACCATATGTCTCCCAGTTTTCATCTGTGAAATGTTGAAAGGCATGATAATGGGAGCAGGGAGTGTGTAACCTCCTACCTTAGTACTTCTATTCTCCTTCCAGAGGGAACCAGTTGAAAAAGCATAGCTTTTGCCAAACCAATTTTTTTCAGCAGGGCAAAAGGTTCGGTTTTACAATCATCTCCCTTGGTAATAGATCAGAAGTGGTTTGTGGGCACGCGGGAATGTAAGCAAAAAGCCGCTTCTATTTTGCTACCTCTCATCTTTCTTTTGTAATGTGATAAGGTCCAAGGTCCATTTGTTACTCTTCATATGCTATTCATACGTTTTTGCAAAAGAAATCGATGTTTCTAAGAATGGGCAACTCAGAAGGACTTTTTGTCCTTTCTGATTGTACAAAATATCACATAATTGTTGATTCTTTGTGGGTAAACATGTACATTTCATAGGACGTTGTACTTACAAACACCTCCTATGTTGTAAATTGTGAAGCCAGTCTGTTCTGAGACCATTATGCTGCATCATTTTCTTGTTAAGCATTTTCAAACAGAACTTTGAAAGGCAGCAGCCAGGTGGGAAAAAGGAAAGGCCTGGGCAAGATAAGCCAGACAGCTAATGGAGAAGGATACTTGACAAAGAGGGGGCCTCTGTGCAAATTGTCTTCTTAAAGCATAGGAAGTTAGGAGCTTTGTGAATGACAGCGCAGCCCACATAATTACTGCAAAGAAACTGAAGCTGGAAAGTATGCCTGAAAGGTCAACAGAACTAATTAGACTAAAGAAGCAGAACTTGGTTTTAACAATCCTTAAAAAAAGTATCCTACCACACATGCAAATGGGCAAATATTTGTGATTTTCTTTCCGTGCCAGTTCTGAAATATTTGATGTCACACAGGTAGGAGAAGGAGAGTGTAGAGGAGGAGACATACCTTATCAGCCTTGCACAGAAGGTTGGGCTTTGAATATACCACAGGCACTGGGCACACAGCAACTGGGTTGACTTCCAGCTGTCAACGAAAGCAGCAGCTGTCACCTTAATAACACTTTTGATCAGCTCCTAAGGTATATGGCACTTTGGCCATCTGGTGAGTGACTGGTGATTTGTCATGATCGATGGTGATCAAGCAGGTTCAAACGCTCAGATGGCTTGGGGGATGAACTATTCTTTCCAAGAAGGAGATGCCAAGTTCTCCCCCTCATCAAACAATTAATGGCTGTGGTGTTATTAGTCGTTTCTTCTCCTGAGCTGTAATTTGGTTTTGGTCATCCTGATGCATGTTGTACCCTTTACCTTTTATTTGATTTCTTTATACATATGGCTCTCTCTACACAAGACTTTTAAATACCCGAACTAGGTCACATTCAACTGCTGGGGGGAAATAGTGCAAGGCTGTGTCCACATTGCAGAAATGATCCAGGTTGACACCACTTTAATTGCCATGGTTCGGTGCTAGGGAATTCTGGGAACTGTAGTTTTGTGAGACATATAGCCTTCT
>CM034708.1:182521899-182532292 GCA_020142125.1 Phrynosoma platyrhinos | reverse complement strand
GGAGTGCAGAAAGTGGCTGCATGAGGCTCTTCAAGACTGTTTTGGCAATCAAAATGGAGGCCAAAATGGCACTTTTCCCCATTTTTTTCTAAGGATGTGGTAGGAGGTAGACCTTGCTGTCATCCCCTGGGGGAATACACACTCCTAATCCACAACATTTGTCCACTCCTGTCCTAGAGGGAAGGACATGGAATCTGTCTGCCCTGAAAGATAGACAGGAAAAGGGAATCCAGGAATCCTGGATCTGGGAGTTCATGTCATCAGCTTCAGGTCAGACCAATAATGTTCTGAGAAAATTTAGATTTTTAAATCTCTCTCTCTCTTTGTACGTGTGTGTAGCGTCAAACAACATTTCAGGCAAGTCTGTTCTGTTTCCCAAAAGGATTCATTTAATCACATAAGAGCATATATACATCAGAAAGACTGACACAACAGAAATATTTGAATATTATGGCAAGATGCTTCAGCTTCTGTCTTCTTCAGCTGCTTTGAAAGATGCCATATTCCAAACTGTAAACTGCCTTACATGTCTTGGCAGAAAGATTGTATAGATATACATAAATGTAGAGCTTGGAAAGTTTGCATTTTTGGACTGCAGCTCTGAGAATCTCTCAGCCAGCATGGTTGTTTACATGCTACCATGTATCTCAATGCTGGTTTTATTGTGAAGCCAAGATAAAATCTGGCTTTCCATTTAAGTTTTTAGGACCTAATAACTTCCTCCTAATCTGTATGTATGTTTGTGTGTATAAACACACACATACATGGTTTTATACTGTTTTGATTTCTAAATTACTTAACTTTTAAGTTATTCAGTAGCTTAATTTGTGATTTTAAGCTGTTTAAGTTATTTTATTGTGTTAAATTTTTTAAATTACTTAACCTGATTTCATTGTAAGGTACCCAGAGATCTCATGATATGGGGTGATAAATAAATAAATAAATAAATCTTTAATATAGTTGTAGCTCTGCATGCATGTTAGTTAACAGTCACTTTGGAAGCCAGTCGTGGGCAAGAAAAGGGGAAAGGGGCATAAATATAATACATGTATTAAATGCCCCATCACTTTCTTTTTTCAGCTTTCATACATTTTGGCACTTCCTTTAATTGCTCCAGCCTCACTTGCCTCTCTGCTCCTTTATTCACAAGCATCTCTCACTTTCCCTAGATTCCCATTTTCTAAACTCCCATCCTGCATGTTGGCCTATTGGCATCCATCCAGGCAATTTCATGCTCAAAACTGGCTGAGTTTTCCAGATCCTGTCCCTCATATGGCCTATGGTCATATTTAGCTCTTGCATCAGATTCAACCCAGAGATATATATTAGCTAAATGACTTTGAATCTCTTTGTCCTCATACTTTTTAAAAAAAGTAAAAGACAGTGCTTATGAAACTTTCTGTTTTTCAGTGTATAAATAAGCTGGACAAGTAAGGTACTCAGTAATTTGAACCTCTACAGGCTGAAAAAATGTTGTCTCTTAGTCTTCATTTGCAATCCGTTCACATGGGTCTGAAGAGCCCTGGTGTCAGTTAGCACCCTTTATTTTCAAGATCACAAGCAAAGCTGTTGTGTTCAAGAGCAGAATATTTAAAATAAGTTAGGCACTCCTATTCATTCAGACTGACAGATTCAGACAATGCTGCTGGTGCTGGATTTGTCACAATGTCACTTGTATTGTATAGCACACTGGTCACAATAAGAAAACCAGAGAGAGAAAATATGAAGGTAGAGAAATAGGAGACAACATGAGGAGTAGGAAATCAGTGAAATGGCAGAAAGTCATCAGGAGACGTGTCAGAGAACATCATTGCCTACCACTGTCTGGTGATTTCATATTCACAACACAAATAATCCCTTCTGCTCTAAATGAAATTTTAACTGCTCTGCAGTAGCTGTAGACATCCTATTTCATATCCATGTTCCCCCATGAGAAGACAAAACAGTGTCAATAAATAAGTCAAGGAAGAAAAGTAGTTCTCTTCTACAGTCTATAATATTAAAATAGATGGACCATTTATAATTTTAAAAGGATGTGTATCTAGCTGCCTGACCATGAAACCCAGACACCGAAAACATTCTATAGATACTAATGGGAATGAGATGCATGCACTGGGATTATATAGGGTTTAAAACAATAACAACGCACAAAGAAACCCACACCCATTAATGAATTTGAATTAATTTAAACATGTCATTGTGTTTGAAGCCTGCAGTACCATCTTCAGTCAGGTGATGACAGACTCCCCTGAAGAACATATATTTTGCAGTTCATACGCAGACAGGCATGTGATTTTGCTTGAAGACTTCAGTGTATCAGTGGACCCTCCACATTCACTGGGGTCAGGGGTACCGAACCTCTGTGAAAGTGGGAAAACTGCAAATAAAAAAAACAGGTAATTTTTTTTTTAACCTGAGAGAACACCTCTCTAGGAATCTCTAGATCCTCCAGGGCAATTCTGTGGTCAAGATTTGCCAGATGTTGACCATGAAATTGTGCTGGAGGACCTACAAATGCCTAGAGAAATGTTCTCTCTAGGAATCTCTGGGTTCTCCAGCATGGTTTTTGGCAGAAGCTGACCACAAAGTCACGCTGGAGGACCTAGAGAGAACACATCAATCAAATCCGTGAATAATCAAATTTTCAAAAATCAAAACTGCAAATATGAAGGGCTGACTATAAATCAAACTATTCCTACCCAAGCAAAGGCACACAGTGTCTAGATAGCACTGAATTTGTTTGTTTGTTCAGTATTTTACTATATCCTACCTTTCTCCTGACATGGGACTCAAGACAGCTTGCAACAAATGAAACTACATCTAATATCTTATCCATACAATAGTTTTAAAAACAATTAAATGGTTCTATTAAAAACTTAAATGTAAAACAGCACTAATGGCTTGCCTAAATAAAAAAGGTTTTTCTCTCTCAGCAGAAAGAGAGCAGAGAGGGGGCCAACAGGATTCCCATGGGAGGGATTTCCACAGCCTGGGAGAAGCCATTGAAAGGTTCTCTGCCAGGTCCTCACTAGTCATAGCAATAGCAATAGCAAGTACATTTCTATATCACTTATCAGTGCATTTAAGCACTCCCTAAGCAGTTTACAATGTGTAAGCCAATTTGCCCCAACAAGCTGGGTACTCATTTTAGCGACCTAGGAAAGGGTGCAAGGCTGAGTGGACAGTGGAGCCCTGCCTGGGATCGAACTCACAACCTTATGACTTTGAATGGCTGCAGTACCAGCATTTAACCAGTGCACCACCAGGGCTCCTTGTCATGCCTGCAATGGTGCTAGGGCCAAGAGAAAGCCCTCTCTCAAAGATCCTAAAACCGAAGCAATCTCATAGAAATCTCATAATTTTTTTAGATGAGAAAGTAAAAAACAAACAAACATTGTAATTGCCATACATCATAAATACAAAGAGCCTGTGAACTCAGCATGAAGGCACACTGGACAAAAGGTAGGTGGCCAAATGAAAATAACACAGAAGAAGAGTAGGAGGACTAGTGTGCTGATACGTTGGCTTATCTGACTGGCAGATTTCCTACTATGGAAAGCAGGGTGACATTTGTCATTTGTTGTTGTTGCTGTGTGCCTTCAAGTTGTTTCCAGTCTTAAGGTGACCCTGTCATGGGGTTTTCTGGGGCTGAAAATGTGAGATTCACTCAGGGTCACCCAGTGGATTTCCATGGCTGAGCAGAGTCCAGAGTCCTTGTCCAGTGCTCAAACCACTATACCATGCTGGTTTTTGACAACTGTCATAGCCTTTGTAAATGGCTACTGTTGCAAGGTGATGGACGGAGAGGTGGATAGAGTGGATTGTGCCTCTTGGGGTCCATCAAATGATTGTTTTCAAGATATTGTTTCCTTTTGTCTCCTCTCCTAAGACCACTTTATACACAATACTTTCCTACCAGTGTTCTGATGGAACAACAATCATGTCTCATTTGAACAAATACTTATATTGTTTATTTCATAATGTGTATATTTACCAATGCAGACTTCTGTCTGCTGCAGGAGTGGGTTACTTGCAGGGAAACAGAGATGAAAACATCTAGCAGAAAAACCTTGGTGAGCCATTTGCTAGCTATGGCCTATGCACTGCCTATCTTTGATCTAAAAATTCAAACAGACATTGATCTAGTGCTATGTGGAATTTTGTTCTAAGGACACGTTCTGTATTTCATACCTGGGTATAAACCTCAAGTATAACATACTTGTGCTACAAGTCTTGTTTGACTGTATATGCATGTGGATTTTTAACAGAGCTTGGCAGTCATGTGTTGTTGTTGTGTACTTCCAAGTTATTTCCGACTTATGGTGACCCAAGGGCAAACCTATCATGCAGTTTTCTGGAGCAGAGAGTTTGTGATTTGCCCAAAGTCACCTAGTGGGTTTTCAGGGCCGAGAAAGGAACTGAACCCTGATCTCCAGAGTCACAGTCCAATGCTCAAACCACTACACCATACTAGCTCTCAGTAATGTATTTGTTGCTGTGTGCCTTCAAGTCATTTCCAGCTTATGGCGACCCTAAGGCAACCCTATCACAGGGTTTTCTTGGCAAGATTGGTTTAGAGGAGATTTGTCATTGCCTTCCCCTAAGACCGAAAGAGTGTAACTTGCCCAAGCTCACCCAGTGGGTTTCCTGAATGAGCTTGGAATCGAATCCTGGTCTCCAGAGTTGTTGTCCAATACTCAAACCACTATGCTACAATGGCTCTCCCAGTAATGTATTGCAGGTTCTATATTACCAGTGATAACGGTGTCACCTGTAACATATTACCTTTTTGTGATACTGAGAGCATCATGATGTTTATTTTATGAAATAAAAAAATAATTGGTGTCGGCAAGCATGGTTGGAGCCAGTCAATCACAGCTTTGCGAATGCAATAGATATTGCTTGTAGGTGAATAGGCTGGAATATAGAGCATTGCCAGAAAAAGAGTTAGGCTGATGCCACATTGCAGAATTAATACAATTTGATACCCCTTTAACTGTCATGGCTCCATTGTAAAGAATCCTGGAATTTATAATTTGTTGTAACACCAGAGCCCTCTGACAAAGAAGGCTAAATATCTTATAGAATCATAGAGACCAGAAGGGCCATCCAGTCCAACTCCCTGCCATGCAGGAAATCACAGTCAAAGCACCCCCGACAGATGGCCATCCAACTTTTGTTTAAAGACTTCCAAAGAAGGAGACTCCATAACACTCCGAGGGAGTGTGTTCCATTGTTGAACAGCTCTCACTGTCAGGAAGTTCCTCCTAATGTTGAGGTAGAATCTCTTTTCAACATTAGGAGGAACTACCTGAGAGTGAGAGCTGTTCGACAGTGGAACTCTGTTATAAAACTACAAGTTCCAGAATTCCATAGCATGGAGCCATGGCAGCTAAAGCAGTGTCAAACTGCATTAATTCTGCAGTGTAAATGCAGTCCTAGATAGGCCAGTCAGGAATAAAGTGAAGATCAGTTAGGAACAGAAGAATGAATAAAATCTGAATAGGGTTTTTGGGAGCTGGAATATGTATAGAATTCAGGGAGTTCATGTTTAACTGGATTGTTATATAATAAATCATTATTGTGTTATTTTTTTAAACAACTGTGCCTGTTTCATTTAAAAATTGAAAGGGAGAACTGGTCATGCTTTTATTGAACCCACTGATTAATACTTGTGTAGTATGTGGATCCCAACAGTATAGTGACAGGATCCCAAGGGTTGGAAATATGTAACCAACCTATAGAGGGGCTCAGTCATAACTGGGAACATTATCATGTTTGGGTGTAATGAGTAGCCTTCATTCTTCCAAAATTTTACTTTTGGAAAGGGGACTGGACCTCTTTATATTTTTAAGAGTATTTCTTTATAAGAAAAAAAGAATTAAAAAGTAATGTGTTAATAATGCATGACTAAAGCTTTACTTGTAAAGTGACAAGCAATGACTAAAAAAGAGTGAGCTAACGCTAATGTGTTAGCTTTTATTTTTAGAGTAACACTCTAGATCTCTCTATCCTAAGTTCCTCTTTTATATCTGTGTAAAAAACATGGTTCAGGGACCATTTGGCATTGGCATGAATTCTTAAAGACATGGACATTTTGGGGACAGGGAAGATGCAGGGCTATACAGTTCAAACACTGGTATTTTGTAGTCAGGGAGAAATTTTTAAAAAGTAAGAAAAAAATGGGTTGGTTGTTGTTGGTTTTTTGTTTTTGTTTTTTTGAAAGAGCCCCAGAGCCTTTGTTTAAGAAAGGATTTCAAGTATAAGCATAACAGACAGTTTTCTGGACTATAATATTAACAATCCATGTATTGGGCTGCTAGAAATCTGAAAACTTATCAAAAAGGTTAAAACCAATTTTGGCTTATCCGTGTGCTGCAGGACCTAATACTAATGTGTGTATGGTATTTGCAATCCTTGTTCTGCTTTCTTTGGTGGCGGTACTCCATCTGGCATGGGCACAAGCCTTTTTAACTGGAGTTGAAAGCCCAAAGCTCTGACACATATTTCAGAATAAATGGTGGCCTTATTAGAGTCACAGCTGGATCCCAGCCAATCAATAGCCAAGGAGAAAGGCGAGAGGCAATCGGCAATATTAATTGTCACTAAAATGAAAAAGGAATTATAAATCTGGTTCACACCATGTTCTTTCAGATGGAACCAACTGCAGTCACTTTTTATTGAGAAGAAGAAAAATTAATGATCTTTCTAGAACATTATTTTATTTGTTCATTTCCATAACATGAGGATAAGATAGGGCTCTTCTGAAGCGGGAGTGGTGAACAAAGCATTGAGAGCATGGAGTGATTTTATCATCTGGAAAGAAGAACCTCAGAAAAACCAGGAAATAGAATATAATGTGAACAGTCCATATTTCATTCAAGATGACCAAAAAGTTATAAAATAAGATCTATACTATTTTTCCCCCTTGCGGACATGAAGTATTGACTGATAAGAGTGTATGGAGAACCTTTCCCTCATGGTGAGTGATTATATAATCATTTACAACATGTTTCCTTTCACTTCCCTGTGAACCATCTGGTGCATGACACTCTCAGAAACAATGTGCTGGTCAAAACAGACTGCCAGTGGGATCTTGTACAACAAAATATCCTGCGTTGTTTTATTTTTAATTTGTATTTTCATAATGGCTGCCAGAACTTGGAAAATGTACATTTAGGGACTGTTTGCACGGGCCAAAGGACCTGTGTTTCTCCCAGCTTCATCTCATCCTGTTTGGACAACACAAGCCATTAGCCCCAGACCAAGATCAGGCCTGAATCTGGCAGACTGGATGTGGATAAGGTGGACCTGGCCCAATCCCAGGGCAAAGGAGCCTTAATGCGGGTATAAATGACCCACCATTTGCCATGGAGTTTTGTGGAAACTCCACAGTAAACCCCAACAAAACAGACAGACCGCCTCCACACACCCCTTATGTTACTCAGCCACTGTATGACATTGAATCGGGATACCTGGGTGCAACCATGTGGCCAGGCACCCCGTTTCTCCATCAGATACACCAATGGGGTGCTTTTCACAAGCAGTAACAGAGGAGTATGGTAAGGAGCACATGGCAGCAGTGGATCCATGGCGCAGGAGCAGACAGGCATGTAAACACTCCCCGTCCCCCCATCCCAGGGACTGATCCCTGGGGCCCCAGGGCTTGGCCTATGCTATCTTGGCCCATCTCCTCAGGGCCTTTACTGTTCCCAGAATCCCTCAGCTTCCATGGGTAATTGTGGGTTTCTGGGAATTGTAGTCCAAAGATAACTTTTCCAGACTCTGAATCCCAGCTATGGCATCCAGTTCTGTATTGAAATATCATACTCTCCTCTGTGCCTATGAATGGATCCAAACACTGCCTAACAATGAGTCCAAGACAGGATGAGGAGGGTGCTGGGGAAACAACAGAGAGATTCACACCAGGGGAAGTGAAGGGCTTTACTACATGACAGGTTGCTGCATGATTGCTGTGGCTTGGTTCCATGTTTGATCTTTCCTTATCACACAACTCTCCCATTGTTGCATCGCATTTCCGTCATTGGAGTGCATCCTTTCATTGACTGGAAAACTCATTAATGGCTTCAATATTGTTGCTGTACAACTATTGCTTCTGGTGCAATTATTTGGTTCCCCTAAAGTTCTAATATTCCAGCAGTCCTATAGTGTGAGTGGGGCTGGTTCTCCTCTTCTCCCCCTCACTATCTCCAAGCAAGGTGTCTGATGTCTGGACAAAGAGAACACCATGGTGCACAGGAACAGCATTGTTTTTACACAGCGTCCCAGTAATTCATTTTTAAAAATGTTTTGCTTTAATTTCATGATTGCACAGGTATGGTAAGTCATGAGTATGTGGCAATTACAGTAAAACAAATTTGAAAAAATAAAACAAATACCGGTGAATGAAATAAAAGCAACTAATGTGAACCAAAGAATGGGTAGGCGCACTGCAAAAACATGTGAATGAGGTGGGAAGATTATAAGTCACATTGAGTATGTGTGTGATTTCAGTCAGAAGAGTGAAATGGCGTCGGTGAGAAGCATTGAAATTGCAGAATTGTGCAATTGTGTCAAAAAGAAAAATTAGTGTGGATAGGCTATGTAGGGTAGACATGGGAGGAAGCTGGGGTCAGCAAGGCAGTGTGGAAGCCTCATTGTGGGAATCTGCGTCACCAAAGTGGAACCATGGCACTATTAAAGAGAAGGCGTGATAGTGATTGTTTCCCTACTGACATTTTTCCATTTGCTTAAACAACATATTGTATATACTCATGTATAAAGTCTAGAAATTCTGGTCAAAAAGTTGACTTATCTCTGGGTCAATGTAAGTACTGTACTGTAACTCTTATTTTAAAAAGGAACCATTAACTGGTGAAAGGCAAGAACATAATATCTCTTGGAATCACTCTTATTTTCTTATCCATCCAGCCTTTTCTATGAGCACAAACATGCCTGCTGGAATTTTGTAAGTGTTTGGCATTGCTTGCTTTGCTTCATGCTTTAGATCCTTTTTGAATGCCCCTAAGTTTTACCCTTGACTTATCCACAGGTCGCATCCAAATCCTTAATTTTGACCCCAAAACCTGCCCTCGACTTATACATGAAGTCAACTTATAGTCAAGTGTATACGGTAATTTCTGTGAGACAACAGGCTGGTGTGATAAAGCCCGAAGTCTGGGTTGACGAGAATGACAGGAAGGAAGTTCATTGCTAATTAGAAAATTTGAACTGAAGAAAGTTAATTAATAATGGAACCTCTGTATGAATGATTCGGATTTTGAATACCAGCTTTGTCAACAGTCGAAATTAATTGCCCATGTAGATGTGGTGGAGGGGGAGAGGAATGAAAAGAGTGTGTTAAAGAGGCAGGAGAGATAGTAGAAGGCAGGATTATAGGCCAAATTCAAGTTGCTGTTGTGGCGACTAGAGAGAGTCCCTGTTGCTAACAGTAATGTAATTAATTCTCTTTGCGTTCTCTCCTAATACTTACAGGAGTAGGGGGGGCACTTTTTGACCTGAATTTTTCATTTATCAGCTGTAGAACAGTAGCCATCTGTGAAGTGCTTTCAGACATGCTGGATTTGTTAATCCTGGCATTTAAGCCCAGGCCTACTACACCTTTCAGTCAGTTTGTTCTAACTTTTACTGCTATAAACTGAACAGTGTATGGCTGCACTGACACTACACAATTAATGCAATTTTACACTGCTTTAACTGCCATGGCTCAGTGTTATGGAATTCTGGGATTTGTAGTTCTGGTAGATATTTAGTCTTCTTTATCATAGAGCTCTGGTGTCACAACAGACTACAGATTCCAAGATTCCATAGGATGGAGCCATGACAGATAAAGTGATGTCAAACTGCATTAATTCTGCAGTGTGGCAGTAGCCTAGGTGCTGCCCACAACACAATAAACTGAGCCAGTATCAGCTTTTCAGGTAGTGCTGCTCAGAAATGCACAAAAAATGACAGCTTCAGTAGCCTGCGAAACAGTAATCAATACAAATTTGGTTCATCTTGGCACACATGCTTGGATTTTACACAGCCAATTCAACCTTTGGCAGTAGGAAAGTGTGCAGTTGATTGCAGCTGTGTGACTCAAACTGTCATGCAAATGACCCCCAACATTTATTAGGAAACAAACTGTGGCTGGATGGAGAAGAACACTGAATGACATGTTTAGCCCCTCTTGAGAAATCTGCAAAGGCCCACTTGAAGAATGGATGGGAGACCACTTTCTGTTGTGTTGTTCCCATATTGTGGAATGTCCTCACCCCAGAGTTGCAGTCAGTTCCAAAGCTTGCTGGTTATAGCAAGGATATAAAGACATATCTATTCAGATTTGGTTTTTAACCTATTTTAATATTTACTATAATAATAATAATAATAA
>CM034708.1:182487340-182499540 GCA_020142125.1 Phrynosoma platyrhinos | reverse complement strand
GATGATGATGATGATGATGATGATGATGATGATTACAGACAGGGCTGCATATAAGGGAATTATTGGGTCATGGCATATAAGGAAAATATTGGGACATTGGTTCAGTGCTTTAAGTGCTTTCAGAAAAAAAACCCTCAAACACAAATTATGTCTATAATGTAAAGGATATTCTTCTGTTTTCATTGTGGGATGGATCAGGTGGAGGAGTGTACTGCAAAGCATGGACAAAACCTTAGCAGAGATCTCTATTCCGTTTAGGCCTGGATTAGATTATACTGTCCACTGATCCTGCTCAGTACATGGAGGAGAGCATTAGCAAGCTGGACAGGCAGAAGGCGCTGAGGATTGGTGGATTCATGATTTTTTTCTCCTTCATGCTATGGGCTGGATTGAGATGTAATGATTGTCCTACCTCATCTGTCGAACAATGGAAGAATGAATTTATGTGACAAAAAAGAAAGAGACAATAGACTGCAAGCATTTTTCTTGTTTATTTTTAATTAAATTTTAATCAGGTAGCAGTTTTTAAAAAAAATATTTGTGTACAAAAATTTCTAAGCAGGAGTAGTCTATCTATACAGTGAGAATTCTAACAGCAACAGCCCTTGCAGATATCAAAACACATAATCCTCTCCGCACCCATAGTTTAAAACTGCTAAATTTGAGGTGACTTCTGTGCCAGAGACATTGTGGGAATTCAGATAATTGCTTCCCAGGTGCCCAGCTGTAGACACCAAATATGTTCTCCACAGCATACTGATGCAAGAGCAAGTCCACCAATGAGTATTTGCTAAGGATCCCCTCAAACCTTTCGCTGACTTGCACCCTTTAAATAATAATAATAATAATAATAATAATAATAATAATAATAATAATAAATTTAAAGCCAATAACAGTGCTGAACATATGATTTTGACAGTTTCTGTAGGGAAAGCACACACACCAGAACCCAGATTGAGACACAGAAATGAATCTATACTGCACTGGGAATCAATGGTGTTTGACTTAGGAAGGGTACTTGCATGCATTGATACATTTGTTCATTGCACTTATTTTCTGCCGTGTTTACAAGGTTTATAAAGTTTTCATATTCCGAACTGGTAACAACAATGAAATATCTACAAAATTAAACTGAACCATTTGCTGTTACTGCCTGCTTAACCCCACTGTAAGATAGTTGCCCTGTAAAAAAAAGTTATTGAGGTCACCAGGAGCCCATTAATTCTACACAGTTTTAGTACTATATTTCAGTTTAATTACCAAGATAACATCCTATGGAATTATACCTTGGTGAGTCTTAAGAGCTCTTTGGCTGAGAATTCTAAATGTCCCTCAGCAAACTGAAACTCCCAGGATTTCATAGGATGATGCCATTGCAGTTAAAGTTGAATAATAGCCTATAACTGTGTAGCATGAAAGGGCTCCAGTTCATATGTGATGCTTTCACTGCCTGTGTACTTCTCGTTCTCAGGAGGATAAGTTTGTTGTGCAGAAATTATTATAAAGTAAAAGAAGGCCATGAAAGAAAAGTGTAGAACTTCAGCTGTAATAGTACAGTTTTCATGTTTTTTGTCACATGGAAGTACTTTCTGGCCTGTGGAGAACTGGCAAAGACCTTTCACAACTGTTTCGCAC
This sequence comes from Phrynosoma platyrhinos, assembly GCA_020142125.1. Lineage (NCBI taxonomy): Eukaryota > Metazoa > Chordata > Lepidosauria > Squamata > Phrynosomatidae > Phrynosoma > Phrynosoma platyrhinos. Next base: position 182,497,905 of record CM034708.1, on the reverse strand, counting down.
TCGCAGAATTGGTGGTTTTGATCTGTTGACTTTTCAGTGGCACAGCCTTGTTGATGTGTCCCTTCAAGCCATTTCTGATTTACAGCAACCCTATCATGGGTTTTTCTTGGCAAGATTTGCTCAGAGGAGGTTTGTCAATGCCTTCCTCTGAGTGTGACTTGCCCAAAATAATGCAGTGGCTTTCCATGGCTGGGTGGGAATTTGAACCCTGTTCTCTCTTGGAGTCCTAGCAGATTATCACATAGGAGGCAAGAATCCTCCTCCTGTCATTAAATTGCCATTAAATCCAGGTAATAGCACGATTGGAGTGGAAGATTATCACACCCCCGCATGCTTCTCTCTTTCTTGCCATGTCTGTAAACAGTAAAGGAGGCGTCATTTGGTATTAATGGAAACTCCCGTTAATTCCAAATGACAGGTCCATTCCTGTTTACAGACAAGAAAGTACAGGAGAAGTACGGGGGTGTCTGATAATCTTTCCCCCAATCATGCTATTAGGACAATTTAATGTTGATTTGATGATGAGAGGAGGACGGTTGCCTCTTCTGTGTGATAATCTTTCTGGTCTAATGCTGAAACCTGGCACTAGGAATAGCATATCCTTAAACATGTCACAGATGAAAACTGGTGCACATATGGCCAAGCTATAAATAGTGTGGTCAAGACAGCAAAGGTATTAATGAGTAATAACACACAGGCTAGGACAGGATTCAGCAGTTTGCCTGAGCCTACAGGGAAGGGCAAGAATCTACCCCTTCCTCTCCTCCTCCTTCCTGCTGAAGTAATGGAGGATAGACCATTTCTGCACTCGCAGCGACTGAAATAAGCTGAGGAAAAGGGGGAAAGTGGGAAGAGGAGAAACCAGGACATTTTAAAAATAACCGAAAAAACAAGATGACACAGGATTAATAGAGACGGTCCTTTCCAAATTACAGTCAGCCCTGCACATTTGCTTTGGCTTTTGTGGATTTGATTATTTGCGGTGTTGATTAATATGTTCTCTCTCAAGTCCTCCAACACATTTCTGCTGGAAGTTGTCCATAGAGTTGTGCTGGAGAACCTAGACTTTCCTAGAGAAAACACTTCTGTAGGCATTTGTATGTCCTCCAGTATGGACTTTATCATAAGGCAAAAAAAAAGATGGGAGCATAGCGCTATGCTCCCATCAATATCAGGCAATAATGTGAAGATTTTCACATGACGTCGCGATTTTTGCATGATTATCCATGAATAAAGAGGCATAATTGAGCCACTTTTTATTCATGGGAAAATCCCGTGAATAAAAAGTGGCACGATTATCCATCTTTATTCACAGGATAATCGTGTGATAATGGCAACGCCTTGTGATATCATGTGAAAATCATCATGTTATTGCCTGATATTGATGGGAGCATAGCGCTATGCTCCTGTCTTTTTTCACTGTGTGATAAAGTCTTGTAATTCTATGACCAACTTCTGGCAAATGTTGACCATAGAGGACCTGGAGATTCATAGAGAAGTGTTCTCTTTAGATAAAAATAATAGGTTTTTTTTTAATTTGCGGATTTTTCACATTCACAGGGGTCCTTCACCCTTAACCCGAGTGAATGTGAAGGGACCACTGTATCACAGTTGGAGGGTAGGGAACATTTCAGTGTTCCTTGTGCTTCACAGAAAGACAACATAGCAGGTAGGAGTCATTACAGATTGTTCAGTTGGTAAACTCGCTTTTCTCAATGCTCACAAGAGGGGAATGAGGGACATGAAAGGAACTTTGTATTGATTTACTGAATGAGTTACCCAGCTTTAAATAGGTTTTTTTAAAAAAAAAAAAAACCCAGTCCCTTGCCAATGATGTAATGCCTCAAGGTTGAAAAAAAAGTCTCAGCTGCATGCAATTGTACAAAAAAGAGAATGACTCATAGGAAGCTGATGAAACTTCAGTAAGAAGTGGTGCAATAATAATTCCAGACTGGTTATGTCACTGCAATTGTTACAGGAAGGTGATGTAACACTCACAGGGAATTGGTCCAGACACCTGGGCAGTGGATGTGTATATAAGGGGGAAATGCCACCATACCATCTTGTTGGGTAGTTGGAGTTTGGAGTGGATGTCAGAAGGTGGCTGAGCATTGAATCAGAGTTTCCTGTTTCATATTTTTTCTGCAACTAAGATTAAAACGTCTATGGAAGAAACCTCAGAAAGTGTGTGAGTAAAGCTCTGTTCTACAAGAAGGAGTTTTTAAATTTGCAACCACTTCTATATCAAGCTGTGCTGTTTGTTTCCCTAGTGGCACCTTGCTGCGTGTGGACTCACTATTTTTCCTTTCTACTCTGGGCTGACATCCCTTCCCACCCAAGTGTTCTCTCCCTCCCATCTGTATATGTGCTCTTTGTGTCTCCTCATCCAGCCATTGATTCAAGTAGTTCTCCTCTTCCTGCACCCATTCTTCTATTCAGATGCTTTTTTTTTCTCCCACAAAGTGCTCCTTTTTCTCACCTTATCCACCCAGGTGCTTTTACTCTTCCCTTAATCACTCCTCCATTCTCATGGAGAATGGTTTTACATATTCACGAAGGGGCAACCTCTGTTTAAATCAATGGGGCGCCCCCCTTACAGGGCGCCCCCCTTACAGGGCACCCCATTCAAGCCTATGGGGCTTGAATATTTGCGAATCTGTTTTCACGGGGGGGGGGGGTCCAGAACGGATCCCCCACAAAAATGGAGGGCCAACTGTATCCCCACCCAAATGATATTTCCTGTTCCTTCCTCATCCACCCACATTATCTTTCTCTCCTGCCACTCCAGTGCTTCTTTTCTTTCCCATTGCTCTTTCTTTTCTTCAACTGCCCAATTCCTTTTATGTTTTGCTACTGTGGGGCTCATAGAAAATGTAATCATGCAGCAGGGTCTTCTGTCTCACTCACTCATTCACTGTCTTTTTAACTTTTGAAAAGTTCAGGGGAACATCAAGAAACAACAGTCAACATCCAGAATGCAGTTTTCCCTACCATGTTTCTGGTCTACATGGCACAGCCTATAGTCCTTCTCTGCTGCTTATAATAGCATGCCACTTAATGACCAAAGTTGATACTGCACGCTACAATAAAAATAACTGAGCAAAAACCAAATTAAACCAAGGTTTACATCCCAGTGGTGCACACCAAGAGTCAGGTTTCCAGGTATCATGGTCTTGGAGCTATGGCAAATACATACAGATGCATACAGATGTGCACTCTTACTCCTTTGTTGTTAATGATTCTTCAAAATTATTGGATTTATACTCCACAGTTCTCCAGAGGAATTCACTTAAAGTAGCGAATAATATAAAATATTTAATAATTTGATATAATTAATATTGTTATTACTATTAATAATATTGGTATTATTATTATTATTATTATTATTATTATTATTATTATTACGCTTTATTTATATAGCACTGTAGATTTACACAGCACTGTACATGCAATCAATAAAATAGATAAAAATAGATAAAGGTAACCCTGCCAATGGCGTACATTCTACAAAATAATAAAATAATACATATTAATACAAAGGAGGCAGGAAATTAAAAACATCAAATAATAATCATGGAATTTCTTGCGAACGCTTCCCTGAACAGTATAGTCTTTAACTCAGCTTTGAAGCTGGTTAAAGAAGTGATGCCCCATCCTTTTGGGGGAAGGAGGTTCCAGGAATGAGGGGCAGCAAGTGAAAAGGGATGAATCTGGGACGGAGCAGTAAAAATCCTAGGCTGAAACAGCAGACCTTGACTACCAGAACAGAGGGCATGAGTGGAATAGGAATAATATTAATAATATCCTTAAAACATGCACATTTAAAGCATAACGTTGATTTAAAACACAATTAGAAATAAACAAACAAAATAACATAATCTATTTGCTTTTCTTTGAATAGTTCCTGCAGTGCAGCAGCTACATGGCAGGTCCCTCCATTGCTGTTTAAATAGGTCAGACTATTCCACCCAAAGGAAGGGAGAGTTCTGCATGTGGTGTAAACAGTGAGCAGTTCTATTAATTCCTGGTGGTCATTTTGTGACAAAAATACTGAACCATCAAGTGGTTTGAAAGCAGACATAGTCATACTTAGAACAGACCTACTGAAAACAATGAGATGTGGGTTAGTCATCAGTAACTTGATTTCAGTGAGTCTATTCTTCTAACTGTCACTAAGTCTGGATCCAAGACAATTCTTTAATTGACATCAGATATAGCTATTAAGTGACTCACAGCCAAATTCTATGCATAATGTGCAGAGGTTCAGCTCAGTTCAATGGAGCTTATTCCCAAGTAAGCATCTGTAGGACAGCAGTCTCAGCTATTTTGAAAACCAGACTTTTCCAGATGCCAAAATAAAGATTTCAGATCAAAACTCTTGAGGATAAATTTTCAAAGACAGAAACAACAGCAATGCACAGTGTTATTTCTTTTAACCTTCAAAACAAGTTAGCTGCCTTTTTATTTTATTTTTTTAAAATCTGGCTCAGATCTCAATTCTCAGACACTCCTGCCCCCAACCTTAAAACTGTGCAGTCCACACTAACAGTCACCACTTGACTTGGCTGCTTATGTCTTTACACATTAGCTTCAAACCATGCCTTGGACTCTTTGCTGGAGTCTGACACACACAAAAAATTCTTTCCTTGGCTGTGGGAGAAAGCTGAACAATGCAGGTGTGAAATAATCATGTCCTGTGCATCAGGAGACAGGTGTCATGGACTTGGGCAGCATTCAGAAAGCCTATGCTAAAAGAAAAATAAATAAACTTATAAGTCAAAATTTATAGTTATTCACTACTCAGGGATGCTGAGCTGCTCAGTTCCAGAACTGCACAATAAAGTAACTGTGTAATTAGTAATTAATTTTTCACTCCCAGAAGATATGTCTTATTCAGTAGTAACAGATGAAATAAAGTAAAAAAAGAAATACCCTTCTGTTGTTGGAAGGCAAACTGGAAAGGCTGAAATTACATCCTGTCTCACTGTTCTGATGCCTGCAGAAAGCTATATTGAGATCAGGAACTTGGGAAAAGGACTCTAATGAGAGATGCTGCAGGTCCTGTGAGTAGAGTGTTCCAACTTCCAAATGAATGAATGAATGAAATTTATTACAGTCGATGACCAGTACAAAACTTCCAAAGGGATTTCTGCAACTCCTGGCTTCAGAAGAACAGTCATGAGTGAGAATAGGGCTAGGAAGAACACATGGGTTTCCAAAGTGGGAGAAGAAATGGGTGAAACAGAAAGAGATTGGTTTAGCAGAAATGTGCATCTGCTGAGGAAATTTCAGCGCATGTTGCTTGCCAGGTAACAAGCAACACATGCTGAAATTCCTTCTTGTACACTATTAAAGGTACAGGAACTCTCTCTAGTATTTATTCTGGCAATCTTACGGGGGTTGCAGACTGCCAGAAATAGTGCAAATTGAGTCCACTTTTAGGGTTAGGGTTAGGGAATCATGGGAACTGTAGTTTATTGTGGCACCAGAGCTCTCTGACAGAGAAGGCTCAATGTCTCAGGAAAAAACCAATTCCCATGATTCCCTAGCACTAACCCTAACCCTAAAAGTGGACTCAATTTGCACTATTTCTGGCAGTCTGCAACCCCTGTTTGTGCTGTAAATTGGGCAAGATGTGCATGAGCACAATGATGAAGTTACATAAGGGGACTGTCATGGCTACTAACAGTAATATTTGTTCCCTATGGATGGGATTTGTCCTGTGTGATAAACCCCTATGCCAGCCTTTAAATAGCACTATCCAAATGCAGCTGGGCACCACAGTTCAAGAAGAACATTGACAAGCTGGAATATGTCCAGAGGAGAGCCATCCTGGAATCGTGGTTTGAGTATTGGACTACGACTCTGGAGACTAGGGTTCAATTCCCTACTTGGCCATGAAACCCACTGGGTGATCTTGGGCAAATCACATGCTCTCAGCCTCAGGGGAAATCAATGGCAAACCTCTGAACAAATCTTGGCAATAAAACCCCATGATAGGTTCACATTAGAGTCACCATAAATTGGAAACAACTTGAAGGTACACAGCAACAACAAAGGGTGACCAAGACAATAAAAGGTCTGGAAAACAAATTCTATGAGGAACAGTTTAAAGATTATGTTTAGCTTGGAGAAGAGAAGATTGAGACGTGATGATAGCTATCTTTAAATATGTCATGTAAAAAATTGAGCAAGTTTGTTTTCTAGTGCTCCAGAAACTAGAATATAAACCAACAGTGGATTTAAATTACAAGAGAGAGAGATTCCCCCTAACCGGAAAAGAACTTGGCTTTAAGAGTTGTCTAAGAGTTGAACAGACAGACTGCTTTTGTGAGTGGTGAACTCTTTCTTTCGGAAGTCTTTAAGCAGAGATGGGAAGGGCATCTTTCAAGTGTGCTTTAGTTATGTATTCCTGTGTGGCAGAGGATTAGATTAGAGAGCTCTTGCAGTCTCTTCTAATACTGTGATTCTCACTAGAAACCCTAAGCTTTCTTCTTGCCATTTACAACCACAGACTGGATTTATGCTGTTTCATTTCCCTCTCCACTTTGTGCAAGAGTGCGAATCATGTGGCCCTTCAGATCTTGTTGGACAACAGCTCGCAGCTTTAAAACTCATTAAAAAGAGACTTAACCTTGCCCGAGTTGAAGTAAAATTTAGACTGCATCCAGATGCTATCGCACAGATTCCCCCCCAAAAAACCACCATCCAGATGCAGCCCGAATTCAGCCAGGTTGACTTAAATCACCCCAGAGGCCATGTTTCAAAGGCCCCATTCTTAATCTTCTCCTGATTTCCTGGCTAAATTTCCCTTTAAAGGTAAAAGTATTCCCCGTTGACAAGGTTGTCAAGTTGTGTCTGACCGTAGGAGGTGGTGCTCATCTCCATAACTAAGCCAAAGAGCCAGCGTTGTCAGAGACTCCTCTGTGGTCATGTGGCCAGCATGATTGCACAGAATGCTGTTTACCTTCCCACCAAAGTGGTACCTATTTATCTACTTGCATTTGCATGCTTTCGAACTGCTAGGTTGGCAGAAGCTGGGACTAGTGACAAAGCTCACCCCATCATGCAACACCCGGACCTCGAACTGCCAACCTGCTGATCTTGCAATCAACAGAGTCAGCGTCTTAACCACCAGAGCCACTGCCACATTCTAATTTGGTGCCTAGGAGTAACTTGTGAGCTCCTGGCTTAGTCTTGTTTTCCTGCTTGCAAGGTTCTTTGCCACTTTAGTCTTGCAGATGAGCCAGGATGCACACTTTATAATAAGGTCTCATGATGTGTGTCTTGTGTGACACTCACCACCCACTTAAGCAATTTAGAGCTTGTTTGTTCTCTCGCCTGCCCTTCTCTCACTCCAGTGTGTTATTGCCATTAGCACTAATGGGACACACTCACCAGACAGTAATTGACTCTTAAATTATTGGCAGGCTTAAGCTGCTTCTTCCCACTTCCCATTCAGGGAAGCTGCTGTCACACAAGTTTGCAGGGCTTCAACCTAGGATATTTATTTCCCCCCCCCCCGATAAATGTTTTCCTGAACAAAAATAACAATACTTGCTAAAACTACACACCCAATATTTGTTCATTTGTTGATTTTAAAATGTCCTTAAATTCTAGAGGATAGGTGGAAGATTTTAGAATTTAAGGACATTTTAAAACCAACAAATTAACTTTGCCACATTTTAACTGGGGCTGTAATTTTATCAGGTATTGTTAAATTCTAGAGGACAGGTGAAAGATAAGAGACCTAGTGTTGTGTAGTGGTTTAATCATTGGGCTATGACTCTGGAGACCAGGGTTCAATTCCCAGCTTGGCCCTGAAACCCCCTGGATGACCTTAGGCAAATCACATGCTCTCAACCTCAGGGGACGGCAATGGCAAATCTCCTCTGAACAAATCTTGACCAGAAAACACCATATGTCTGAAATTACTTGAAGGCACACAACAACAACAACAATGGTGAAAGATACGCTAGGAAGCAAAAGGAGTGTTGCATAGAGGTAGGGTTGCCATATTCCAGTCCCGCTTATCCAAGCATCTATTTTGCATATTATGTAAATTATAATTATGCATGTGGTTAATTTGCATTCTGATTATGCAAATCCAGCACACTAATTGTTACACCTTTTCTACCATTGTTTTTCAGCTGCAGTACCAGTACCAAGCTAAGAGCTCTTTCTTCTTCTTCTTCCCCCCCCCCCCCCCAGCTAGTGAGAAGAGAGGGAGGCTTCCAAGCAGCCCCAGAGAATATAGGGATACAAATCCCAGAATTCCATAGCATTGAGCCATGCCAGTTAAAGCAGTGTCAAACTGCATTAATTCTGCAGTATAGATGCAGCCTTGGCAACTTAATGTTCCCCTTTTTTTTGTTCCACGCCATGAGGACAGGAAGCTGCAATACTGCCTGCTAGTGCATTTATAAAGCTCTCAGAAAAGTGCAGGCTTTCATGTTGAAAAGCTGACAAAGTTATGGCCTGTCAATCCTGTGCACTGCAATAGGATGAGTTGATGGCCCTGGGTGCTGGCGTGCTTCTGTCCCCAGTATGGTCGCTGTCTGCTCCTGTGTGATGAAGGAGCCAGCGGCCAAACATTCTCCATGCACACTAGTCCAGGTCAGACAGTTAACAGATGGGTCAACATAGGGTGCCAATGACCAGGACTGTCTTTCTGCTAGCTCTAGGCTTCTGGAGTATTGAGCTGAGCAGCATACCCAAGAAACGGATTGCCACTGAACCACAGCAACTAGAAAGTAAGAGACAGAGGATGATGAAAATCAGAATAAAAGCAGGATAAGATGGCAAGAGGGGAATATAATGAAACTAGCATGGGGGGAATGGACATTGAAGGGGAAATAATGAAGAGCGGCAGAAACTGAAATATGAAAAGAAAACTGTGATAGCAGGAGGTAGGCATAAACCAGGATTGGAACAAGAGGGGGAGAACACTGTGGAGATAATATTGGAAGCCAGAAATAAATGTTAGTGCCAGAATTTTGGTGAGTGAATGCATTATTGATTTTGACAGTTACAACTCATGGGGTAAAAAACCAAATAAAATCTAGCACTTTGTGTTCCTTAACTCTTATTCTTTTTTCCTGTTTTCACCCTTCATTGCCCCATTTTGCATCTCAAAATGACTAGCTGGCCCCTTTTTAGGCATGTAGAGTTTAGGCAAAATTGAAGTAACTTTTCTTGACGAGAGCTGCTGGCCCTGCTTCAGAAATGTCAGTGCAATTCTTCTTGTGCTGCGTCAAGCCCCCCGGTAGTTAATGCTACATGCCTGACAAGTTGTGTCAACTGTTCTGTGGTCTGCAAGCTTAAAGTTGACCTCACTGAGTGGGGCAGGAAAGAAGTCACAGAGATTTCATTCTGTGGGTTCTCCTTTTGATTCTTATTTTACCTGTAGCTGTGAATCACTTTGATCATTTTGAGAAGTTGATTTGAATGCCAGGCTCAGCTGTGGAAATATACATTAATCATAAATGATAGTGCCTCTAAGCATCTACAGAGTACATGTTCACTGCTGCTAAGTAGTTCAAAACTTCCAGAGAGTAGGGTTGCCTGGTTAAGTAAAGGATTGAACTTCTTTAACTTTAATTGTTAACAGATCCTGGATCAAGAAGAAGTACCATAAGGTTTTGTCAGGCAAAGCGATAGCACATCCCTTCCTTCATCCCCCCCAACCCACCTTTTTGCTGATCAGGCCGGCACTACATGCTATTTACTGACTGATGGAGATAAGGGAAAGCATGGAAAAGCATCCAGCAATTATGCCTGACAAGAACTTTATGGTATCTCTTCCTGATCCAAACTCTGCTAATGTTTTAAACTAGAGGAGGTATATTCAGTCTGGCATCCCTGCCTGAGAGGTAGTCATGTTAGCATTTTGCAACAGAAAGAACTGAGTTCTTGGATACCTTAAATGGGCTAAAACCCACATCATCTGAAGAACTGGATCCTATTTCATGAAATGTTATGCCATGATAAAACTGTTGCATCTTTAAAGTACTACAGCACTCCTTGATGTTTTTACTGCTAAACAGAAACTTATTGCCTCCATGTATCTCAAGTTTGAGAGCATAGCTTCCATATCAATCAGTACCACAGGCCAGTGACTTATTTTTTAAAAATTAACCTAAAAATACTGCTTCAGTTATTTTTAAAAATCTGGACAGCAAATAGTTGCTTTTAAAATGGGAGTTGTATTTGTAATGAACTACTTGGGCATTATTGGAATTATAACTAGCTAATTGCCTTTTAGAGGTAACTTTCCAGGTTCTAATGAAGAAGCCTGTTTGCTGTGTTTTTCATAGAATCATAGAATCATAGAGTTGGAAGAGGCCACAAGGACCATCCAGTCCAGCCCCCTGCCATGCAGGAACTCCCAATCAAAGCATCCCCGACAGATGGCCATCCAGCCTCTGCTTTTGTGTGCCTTCAAATTGTTTCGACTTATGTTCACTAAGGCAGGGGTAGGCAACCTTTTTGAGCCGGGGGCCGGGTTGCTATCCCAGGACAATTGGGGGGACGAAGCACCAAAAATAAATAAATAAATAAATAAA
>CM034708.1:182440853-182454705 GCA_020142125.1 Phrynosoma platyrhinos | reverse complement strand
CACTTTATTATCGCTTTCTGGCCCACGTGTGATAACATCCATAGTCTCTAAGAACATTTGTTATTAGAATTTAGAGACATAGGGCCTATACAGACTACCAGAAATAATCCAACTTGAGGCCACTTTAACTGTCCTGGCTCTGTGCTAGGGAATATGGGAATTGTAGTTTTTTCTGAGACATTGAGCCTTCTCTGTCAGAGAGCACTGGTGCCACAATAAACTATGGTTCCCATAATTCCTTAGCACTGAGCCAGGACAATTAAAGTAGTCTCATAATGGATTATTTCTGGCAGTCTGTATAATACAGGCCATAGTCATGTTAGTTTGGAAAACATCAGTATGCAAAGAGATCTTTTAATGCCAAAGGTGCTACAAGATCTCTTTGCATTAGCTGTTATATTTTCAATTCTTCCTATGAGAGTGGCATATTTGTTAGCAACTGGAGAAATGATTCTGTTTCCTCCATTTTTGGAAGACCATTGTCACATCATCTGGAAAATGGCAGGAGGATTATGTTAAGAAAAGAAAGAAATATTGAAAGTAGTCTGTGCTGGTAGCAGATGTCTGGCTAGATGTGACAGAGATTTGTGACAGAACATTTGGGCCCTTCCCATAAACCTCATTTAATGTCTTCATTAATAATCTTCATAGAGGAGTCAAGCTTGTTAATGACATTCACAGATGATGCTAAAATTGGAAGTCACCAATATTAGCAAAGAGAAAAGAATAATGGGAAATGATGTGGGTAGAGTAAGGGGGAAATGGACAGAAATTTAACAGTCATACCAGGTTCCACCTTTTATCACAGATTATACTGTATTCATGCTGTGTTAACATTTTATTCAAATTTTGTTAACCACTGTAATACATTTTTGAATAGTATAAATAGATTTTAAAAAAACAGTGTTGGTAACCAAATGTGGCAAAAGTGGACAGATTTTCAACAGATGCAATACTGATAAAATATTTGAAATAGGATCTTTTAAGAAATTTATGTGCGGGGGAGTGGAGTCTGGGTTGCACCAAAAGAATATCATACAACCAGCCATGGACAAGAAAAAACATAAATAAATGGGTCCTAGAGCAGATTAAACTTGAACTCTTCCCAGAAGCAAAGATAATGACACGGAGGCTGTCATACTTTGACCACATCATGAAAAGACAGAACACATTAGAAAAGACTATAATGCTAAGAAAGGTAGAGGGGAAGCAGAAAGAGAGGAAGACCGCATGCCAGATGGTTAGACTCAATCAGAGAGGACACAGGCCTGAGCCTGCAGGACCTAAGCAGAGAGGTTGAGTATATGGGGTCTTGGAGATGTTTTATCCACAGGGTCACCACAAGTCAAGGCCAACTCAAGGGCAGTTAACAACAAAAGCCCAAATATGCTATGTTGGCCAGATTTTTACATTAGAGATTGTCTGGAGCAAGATGTGTCTGCCTTTGTTGGCGCAGTGGTTAAATGCCTGTACTGCAGCCACTCACTCATAGACCACAAGGTTGCGAGTTCAATACCAGCCAGGGCTGAGGCTCGACTCAGGCCTGCATCCTTCCGAGGTCGCTAAAATGAGTACCCAGATTGTTGGGGGGCAATCAGCTCACAGTTGTAAACCGCTTAGACATCCCATAGCGTGATATGAAGCGGTATATAAATAAGCTGCTTTGCTTTTTGTTATTCAGTTTTCCTTAGTTTGTTTATACAGAAGGAAAGGGGGGAAGGAAGATAAGGATACCCAAGTACTTCTACCACTGGAGTTGACACTGCAAGGTTCAGTCCTCTAATAGCTGTGCGGTGGTACAAAGAGTCAAACCCAACACTTTTTCATTCTAATTTTTGTGACAGCCCAATGTCTAGTAGTCAAAGTGATCTACAAGTCTGCAATCCTGTCCACCAAAGATGGGCAACCTGTGGCCCTCTAGGGCTACATGTAGTCCTTGACTTAGTCTTAAAAGTCCTGAAAGTGATCATTCGCAGGAGTGATCTTTCACTCTCCCAGCATGGGGAGAAGGGGAGAGGAGAGGAGGAAAGGAGGCAAGGCCAAATATAAGAAGGGGGTAGTGGAAAACATGATTAAAAAGAGGATGGTGGGCAGAGTTTGGCTTTTGCGTTATTATCATGGGCCTCAGTCCTGTCTGCTATTAGCATGTTGTTTCTGATAGCTTATATCCAAGAAAATGTAGATCTCAACAGAAACAAAGGTGCCTACTGCTGTTGTACAAAATGACTTGGGAACTAGTTCTATTGGATTCATTGGACTTATCTCTGAGTAGCATAGGATGGTTCTGTTAAATTTCTACACATGTAGAGATGACTTCCTTGTGTGAATATCCATCTGTATACACATGTACCCATTGAACAAAAACATTTCAGAGTTTGGAGTCAATGCTGAGCTGGCACACACAACAAGCTTTTCTTCCCTTTGCCTTCCACCCCTTGGCAATGGATGGAAATCACCTCTGAAGGGTTTCCCACCCCTTTGGAGCAGGTTTTCTTTCTTTCTTTCTTTCTTTCTTTCTTTCTTTCTTTCTTTCTTTCTTTCTTTCTTCTCTCTCTCTCTTTCTCTCCCTTTCTTTCCATCAAACTTACAGTTGGGAGGGGCAACTGCTCTGTCCTCCAAATTCCACCAGTAGTAGTTGTTAAATCAGCAGATGTCCTCCAGTGGATTTTGGGCCAAAATATTTTGCAGAGGTATGCTGCAGTTAGGGTTGCAAGATCAGGATCATGTCAGGACTTGAGGTTTCCAGACCAAAATCTGAAACCTAAGGATGCCGCCTTTGTGATGTCCCCGGTGGAGCCTGGTGATCCCTTTAAACTTTCTGCATGAAGCACCAGCTACAGTTGATCACTGTTTGTCATTCAAACACAAACACATAGACAGAATCTGTTTTCCTGGTTTGCAAACTGCAACACTTGCTTTAAACAAATTAACTTCTGCAAAATGCAGCAAGCTACACAGTCAACTAAAAGGCTCTCTGCCTGACTGTAGGTTTGCATGCAACCTTGTCTCTCACCTGGAGCTGTCCCCATGAAAACTGGAGAATTTGAAGACCCCGTTGGATGCTCAGTGATACCCTGAGATCTGGCAACACAGTGCTACACACATGGTACACTATCCTCAGCCAAAATCAAGAAATTCTTGACTGTTTGTTTCCACAATATTACAGAAAGAAGATTATTGCTTAGTACACTAGACCCCCACCACTGGAGCAGCCAATTCTTCCTAATAACAGAAAGGAGATTATCAGACGGGGGAGGAGGAGGGAACCTGGGAATAAATGGCATACTCCTGGCAAAGTCATGTGATTGCGCTGAAAGCTTTCAGAAACATCGCACTTATCCAGGATATAACCCATGAAGATCCAGAAATGCTCCAGCAACAAACCATTCACTGGGAGGTCCTGCAAATTGTTTGTTGCTTGTGCTTTCCTGGATCTTCATGGGTTAAGTCCTGGATAAGTGCAATGTCGTCTGAAAATCTTCAGCACAATGGCGTGACTTTGCTGGTAATGTGTCTTTTTCCCAATTTCCCCCATCTGATAATCTTATAAGAGAGCAAGTTATGGCTTTTCAACAATGAAATAGTCTTTGAAGGGGTACATGCAAGTGGGGAACTTTAAGCATCAGTGCAAAATGGTGGACCTCGTGTGGGTCAAAATGGAAAGATATAGAGTGAGCATAAAGAGAAATGAGAAAATAAAAGTATGTGTAGATTTACCTTGTTTTAGAGAGGGGTTGGAGGCCATATTAACTGTGCAAGAGCTTGGAGACTTCACCCCACCATCACCCTAATTTTTAAAATTTTCCTTTTATAATCAATACATTGTTTACAAATGCTCTGGCATTCAGTATGGGATATGGGTTGAATTTTTGCCATGTTTTTGCTCTTCCCACCTTTTTTTCCCCTGAAGCCAAAAACATGACAAAAATATTTCACACATGCCCTGGGCTATAACATGGCAATGACTTGAGGTGAACTCAAGGTAAAGCTGAACAACACATATGCCCAGTGTGTCCCTGAAGAATTCTTTAGACTCCTGGCAGCAACCCAGCCTTCTAAGAGACTGACACACAGAGAGAGCATTGGGTAGGAAGTATTCAAAACACAAGTGTCTATTTTGTAGAGATAAGGCACCTGTGAACTGTCTGGAGTTGAGGACACTTTAGGATTGGAAGACATTTAGCATTGACATATGTATACCACTTCATACTGAACTGAGCACACTCTAAGCAGTTTACAACCTGTAAGCCAATTGCCCCCAACAAGCTGAGTACTCATTTTACTGACCTATGAAAGGATGGAAGGCTGAGTTAACCCTGGAGCCCCCAGGATCAAACTCACAACGTTGTGGCTGCAGTACTGGCATTTAAGCACTGCACCACCAGGGCTCTTGGTACAAAAAAGAAAAGAGTCTTCTTTTCCACTTCCATTTTCCCCTTAGTAATCCTATCCAGCAGTTTAGGAATACAGGAAATGACTTACACTGTAGTAAGGCTGTTTCTCCATCCAGCTCAGTATTGTTTTCACAGATCACCAACAGCTTGCTAAGGTTTCAGACACAGGAATCCAACCTGGAGATGGCAGGAAGGCATTGAACCCAAAACCATTTCTAAGCAAAGCACATGCTGAAGTATAGTCTGTCTGATGAGTAGTGGAGTAATCCATTTGAGATTCTTGATTCTGGTTGTGTGAACCACTCTGTTTGTTTGCTCAGTTGATCCATCCCAAATGAATAAAATGCCATAGTCTTCATGAAAATGATTGTACTGTGATTTGGGACATGATGAAAGTTCAGAATAACCAATCTTGTGGGAGCGAGGCATGGAACCAAGAGCAAACATAAAATCCAGGAAGATGGTGCCTAGGAGGATGTGATTCTGTCCAGTGAAAATAATACGCTCTTATCAACAAGTAGCACATGTTATAACCAAAGTATTCTGTGCATCTGTGGAGTAGACTGTGGATAGATAGATAGATAGATAGATAGATAGATAGATAGATAGATAGATAGATGATAGTGCAATTTTATTTTATTTTTTTTGCAAAGCTCTTATCCATTGCAATATCTACAAATCCATATCAGTGAGTTGAAATATCTATCATGTGATTATAGCAGCAGATGAAAAAACATATGTGTAGATAACAAAAATTTATTAGATCAATGCTAAGAATTGTCTTGCATATTCTAAATGTCTCTAATACTATCAGTGTTAGCATGCTGTACTATTGTTGATTACTATTATTATTCTAATGCATATACAAGATCCATCAGTCGTGTTAAGTTTCATCTGCAAATTTCTCCAAGCCCCAGGAAGGTGTGTTTTTGCTATTATTAGCCTTTGTGTTCTAGGTGGTGGTGACCGAGATCCAGTGAGTCACAAAGCCAGAAATAGCATCACCTTCTTCTGGTGCTCAACTCTGTCCTGAACTTACTAAACTAAAGTAATACAATTAAAATTGCTATGAAACATCTAGACCTCAGGTTGGTCAGGGGCAAAGGTGATCTTCAGCGTTTCACCTGCCAATCTTTTACTGAAAAGTATGTTGCTTGGTGCCTAATAAATCCCTTGACAGATTATTCTATCTTGAAGCTTAGAAGAAAGCAGATGAATTTTCTGATATACTAACACCATTTGTGGGCATCATTGTGTTGGAGAGTATATATAAAATGTATTATGCTATGGCAGCTTCCTCCAAATTGGTGCCCTTGAGGTGTGTGGGACTACAACCCTCATGGTCCCTAGCCAGCACAGCCATGGAAAACGTAGTCCCAGGGACAAATGTCAAAGTCAATTGATTGGGGAATCTATATTGTATAATCAAATATATACTTCAAAGAGTAATCAAAGAAGCAGCCTTTTCCCTACAAAATGGACTCTTGTATGCCCTTTGCAAAGTTCCTGCTTTAACAGATTTTCTAAAAACTCTTAACAAGAAAAAAAAACCAGGAAAGGAAAGCAATCAAAATTGGAGAAAAGGCATTGCTAGACATCATGGATAAAGAAGGAAAGGCAAAAAGGAGAGGGGGGATTTCAGGGACATTTTCCCAGCTTTTGAAAATTAACTTTTGTCTGTAGAAATAATTACTAAAATTGAGAGGGCCTGACTAACTATAACATTAGGCATACTCAGCACCGACCCTTTTATTGGTTTGGGAAAGTTGTCACACAATAAACAGTAAATGGCAACCTCTCCTCCTTTTCTTTTAATATTCCAGAGTAAACTGAGAAAGAATAGGAGAGGGACACTTAAGCTCAAGATTCCCTTCTCCCACAATGATACTCCCATTGATCTTTGCTTCTTCTGGGGCAGACAGAAAAGTATACAAGCAAGAGGAAATGACAGCTACCCTTAACTCTTCTTCTCTCTTGCTCACCTTCTATGAGCACTATATCAGGGAATGTTGTGTAGACAGAGACATAGGATGCCTGCTTGCTCATCTGTAATGTCCCTCTGGACAGTATAGAATAAAGGATGATTGTCAAAGAAATAGCCACTTCTATTTATCTGTACCTCTCTTTAGCAAGAACTCTGATCAGTGTACAAAATCCTTTGTGTTATGCGACTCAAAGAGAGAAGGTGAGTGAAAGTGAGTAGCAGCAACAACTCCTTGGGAAAGCAATTCCTGCTTCCCCATACTTATTTCCTCTCCAAATGCTTCCTTGCTCCTTTTCAACTGTGTGGCGTGGAGGACAGGGAGAAAGCAAGGAGAAGACTGCTTGAACCCGCAGCACTGACAGAGGGAAAGAGTGAGCAGAAGCCTCTGCCTGCTCCCTTGCTCCTTATCTCTATCAGGGCTGTGCAACACAGAGGACATAAGAAAAGCAGCCATCTATCTCATGCCCTCAACTCACTCATCTGTATTCTCCTAAGTGTTGCAGCATTGGGGATTTGGCTCATCTAAAGTTATTAATGAGGAAAAACACACAAGCTAGAAGATACAGCAGCAGTTTACTTTTGCCTGAGCTTCATGGGAAGGGCAAAATTCCTTCCTCCTTTCCTTCCTGCTGAACTGAGTACAAACTAGTGGTGTCCCTGCCCCTGGTGTCACCTGGTGGGGGTGTGGGGCAAGGCTTCCTGGCAGGGCAAGGCTTCCACAAGGAGGTATGGGGGGGCAGGCTCAGCCAGACTGAGCACACATGCGTACACCCCTACACCTCCTTGCCATGGCTCTGTTCTCCTCAGAGGAGAAGGGGGTCACAGCAAGGAGGTGTGTGGGGTGTGTGTGATTGGCTTGGCTCCTTGTCACAGCCCCCTTCTCCTCTGAGGAAGGCAGGGGCATGACCAGGTGTCACTCCCCCTCTGGGATGTCTCCTGCTGTGGTCCACTCCCCAGTAAGGCCACTGGTACAAACTACAGTACTTTTACAGTTTGAACTTAGTTTGCAGCAATTGAAGTAACGTGAAGATAAAGTGGGAAAGAGGTAGGAGGAGAGAAAAACTGGGACATTTTAAAAGCAATTGAAATGAATGGGATGACAGGATTAATTGGGACTTTCTCTGCCAAACTGGGAAAATTAGAGGTATGAGAGAGTGCATGTGAGCAGGCACAAATGGTGATTACTCTTCCAAAATGCAGGCATCTTTTGCTCACTAACTCAGTTACTTTCATGCTTACTCCACCCAAAAGCTAATAAGTGGCTCTTCCTTAAAAGAAGAAGGAGTCACTATCTAAACATATCACTATCTATTAGTGGGTTGTATGGAAGACTGGGCCTAATCCTCACTACCATACCATTCAAACACAGCTTCGGGGGAGTGAGTGAAGAGAGAAGCAGCTAATGTTTGACTAACGCTGTTGTTGTTGTTGTTGTTGTTGTTGTTGTATGCCTTCAAATAATTTCTACTTATGGCAACCTTAAGGCGAATGTATCATGGGATTTTCTGGGGCTGAGAGTGCATGACTTACCCAAGGTCACCCAGTGGGTTTCCATGGCCAAGGAGGGAATTGAACCCTGACCTCCAGAGTCCTAGTCCTGTGCTCAAACCGCCGCACCATGCTGGCTCTAATCTACTATCTAAGATTTATTATATTTATATTTAATTTGTTATTCATATATTTGTTAAGAGTATTTGTCTCCTTTCAGGCCACCAGCACTTCTGAGGTGAGGCACACTTGAGAACTAACTCAAACTAACTTCTTTTGGCTGCATCCGCACTGCAGAAATAATCCAGGTTGACTTTAACTACCATAGTTCAAATGCTATGGGATTCTGAGATGTGTAGTTTGTTGTGGCTCCAGAGCTCTCTGACATGGAAGGCTAAATGTCTCACAAAACTACAGTTCTATAGAATTCCATAGCATAGAGCCATGGCAGTTAAAGTGGTGTCAAACTGGATTATTTCTGCAGTGTGGATGCAGCCTTTGTTACTATCTTTCTCTTCCCAACCTAACCCTTCAGTAGTTAATTTTTCTACTTATTCCCCTCTTTTTTGCCCTCTCAACTTTCCCAGCATTCTAACAGCTGTGATAGACTGTAGTGAGGAGAGGCTGAACTCCACTTTCCATGTCTTTCACATTATCTAATGGTAAAGCTGCACAAAATTATAGTAAAGCTGTATAAATTTCCAGTTATACATATAATATACATTAGCACAAATCTATGTCATCTTATTTTGCTCATGTTAATTGGCTACTGTATTCCCCATATGTGTGTGTGTGTGTGTTCTGTTTTGAAAGGTGAATCCCACAAAAGGCACTAGAATTAATAGAACTGCACATTCTAATACTATGAAGCGGGGTGCTCTGAATTTAAGTGCATGAGTAGCAATGGCAATGTTTAAGTACAACTGTGGCTTGGAGACACTTTCAAACACTTAGCTTAATCTAAATATCACTGAAATTAATGGAAAGACATCAGATACATTTTGTTAAGCTTTGGTTGTTGCTGAACATTATTTATCTTTACACATCGGAATAATCATATTGAAGTCAATCTTCTGGTATGTGTGATGGTCTCCCATGATGAGATATTCAGTTAAATTTAAATGTATAGCAAGAAAAGGTAAGAGAGAAACAGAGATGCAACACTGTAGCATCCTATATTTTATTAGTATATACTCGACTCTTTAAGATATGTTTGGCTTTTAAAGTTTAGGGGAAACAACTGATATGGTGATAGTCCATGAAGGAAAGCTGAGACATGACAAGAAACGAGAAAGTTAAGTCTTTGTGGGCATTGCAAAAACGTGGTGGAATGTAAAGAAGAGTCTAAATGGTGCTAGCCATTTTCTTTGATTGTAGAGTATTTCTTCTGTATTTCCCCCAAAGCTTAACTTTGAAAGGCTTCCTATTCAGCTTAATTATGCATTTGTAAGGTACATTACAGGAAGAAAAAGATGAATCATTTGGGACAAATTCAGTCAGAGGAAGATTGTGCTTGAAATCATTGTCCTAATTGTAGGAGCAAGTGAGGAAGGAAAATTGAGAGGTCTTATTCCCTTGGATATCAGAATTAGAAATAACAATAGAAAAATATTGAGTTTGCCCCAGCAAAGCAAATAGTTTAGTTTCAACCTGGGGAGCAATCATGATTAAGCCTGGCAGAATATATTCTCTTCCACCAGCTTTGTTGGGGCATCGAATTGCAGACTTTGATTCACTTTTTCCCAACAGACCAGCAAAACACCTGAGCCATCCTCAGCTGTTTGCTCACAGTCGTAAACATGGGAAAACCAATGTTTGATTCAAGTTCTGGACATGGAAACAGTAGAAATTGATCTCTCTATTCACTGTAGCACATATTATAGCAGTTATAGTTACTGGAATATGTACATCTGCATCCATGTTAAGTTCATAATTCCAGCTTCTTCAGTGGAATTTGGGAGAAGGTAACACCAGGAACTGGCCCTGGCTATAATTTGTATTATACTGTTAAGATTCTTTATATTTTATGTGAAAGTACTTGGATATAATGATGGCTAATGTTATCAAGGGAAGAAGTACTTCCCAAAAGAACACTGTGCCAATGTTTTTGACTTTGAAACAGTTTGGGCAATGAAGATCAATAGATATGAGAAAATGACCTGCTTTGAAAAAGGTGAAAAGATTAAAAGATTTTTAAGAGTGGAAACATAATTGCAAGGTGTAATTGCAGCTTAAACCCTCTGCTCCCCTCCCTCTTTCTCAATTGCTTGCTGTATTTTCACTTTCCTTAACATTGGCATATCCTGGTTATTTCAGTTGGCTTCAGTTGTGACAGCCAAGTTAACAGAGATTGGCAGGAACTGTCTTGAGGGAGAAATGAACTTTCTGAAGTTGACAGAAAGGATCCTGCAGTTCCTCTAGACCAAAGCATTAGATTCATTCTGTACAGCTTCAAAAAGAGAGTTCAGATACTTTCTCCCAAGTATTCTGTTATTTGACTTTGGTGGTACTGAGAAGCTGCTTCTCTTGATCCCTCCTGTCTTCTGCTGTTGTTAGAGGTATGTGGCTGTACTTACAGATGCCACGTCTGAGTGCTACATTTCCATATACTGCTTTCTTAGACCTAGAATATCTGTGCTGCTCTCATTAGCTGGCTTCCTCTCTCCCATTCAATTTGCCAGGCCAGTGATTCTCCTCCTCAAAGAAGCGGTGGCTGGAGGCTTCCATCGTGGTTGACGCCACTTTAACTGCCATGGCTCAATGTTATGTAATTCTGGGATTCGTAGTTTTGTGGGCTATTTAGCCTTCTCTGTCAGTGAGCTTTGGTATCACAGCAAACTACAAATCCCAGAACTCACTGCTCCACTGACGCTGAAGCCACCAGCATCTACACCCACACTGTCTTTCAGTGTTCAGCCATGATGAAGTGTTATATTTAGCAGCATCTTTCACAAGCTGTGCCTACTGGGGGAAATCTAGCAGCTACAATCTTCAGCTAGTTCCCCTTGATAGACATAGCCTTATCACAACAAACCTATCCACAAGGGTGGTGAGTGAGATGCAGTATTTCCCCCCAGAACCCACACCTGCTGTTCATGCATATTTAATTCTTTGTGCTTTTCGTCCCCATGAAGAACAAATCTTTTCATATTGGATGCCCTAGAAGCCTGCTTCATGTGCCAGACACTGCTTCATCGGTGTTCTCTTCCCTTCTCTTTGGACAACCCATGCCCTCCTCTTTTCACGTGGAATGGCTGTTTTGACTCCCCAGAGGCTGCCCTAAGAAAAGGTCATTGTCCCTTTCATTTTGGCTGCTCCTTGCTGTGAGCCAGTGTGGCTTCTGCTCTGGCAATGGAAAAGAATAAAGAGGGAGGAGGGAAGGATGGAGACTTCCAAACAACGGCTTGTAAGGGGGAAAGTCAGAAGAGAATAACAAGAGAAACAGACACACTGGGAGGATGTTAAGAATAAAAAAGCAAAAGGGGAAGAGAGGCCGACAGTTAAAAAATATATGAAGGATACAGAAGCAGTGGGAGAGGAAGACAGCAAAGAATCAGTTTTCCAAGCCCTTTCAGAAGCCATTATTCAAGAAACCCCTGTTGGGTTCCAAGGTAAATTGTTCACCTTCTTAATCTTGGACAGTTACACACTTCTAACTGTATCAGTGAGAAAAATGTGCCATTGCCTCAATGTGAGGGTAACATGCGAATCCACTCAGCGACATCTAAGAGAGTCATAAAATGCCAAATTGGGTATAAATACCACTAAATATTCAAGATGGGAACTGTTGTCACGTGGCACTAATTACAGAGGCATAAATAAGTGGTCAGTGTTTCCTTCTATCTAAACAAATCAGTGCATATGCATTAGGCTATGTGGATCTTGGAGGTGGTATCACAACAGGCAGCATATTCCTTTGAAAATCCTCTTCTTTTTTCACTTTCCCCCTGTTGTCTCTCTGTTTTTTAACTGTTTGAGATGTTGGGGGTCCTACAGAAGAAAGGATTACATAGAAGTGTCTAGAGGCCCTCTGGAAAAAAGATAACCCCCAGCCTGGCTACATTGTCTCTACAAGAAGTTAGGGAAGCCTGCTTCTTTAGTGACTGAAGATGGTATAACAGTCTACAGAGAAATACAAATTAAAATTAAGTAGTCCTTTTAAAAAAAACACTATATAACCCACAGCTAGAGACCTTAAGATGTCCTTGGTATCTTTGTCTTTTGTTTCATGGCCTTGTGGCTATGGAAGAGCCAAACACAGAGAGTGACTGAACCCCTTTTATTATTATTGCAAATAGATTTTATAGGCTTTACACACTGAAACCACCCTTTTCTTTGGAGAAAGTAATGCATTCTTTATGTCATTCACTGCAAGGCATATACTTTTGTAAGAAAGGCAACGAATAGAACCACACTGAGAAACAAATTATAGCATTTTCAGAGGTACAGCAGACACATTTAATGAAGCATCCTTGACATCTGCCTGAAACCTTAGGCTACCTGTGATGTTTCGATGGTTCCACTGGCTCTTTATAATGAGTGCCAGCTGATCAAGAGTCAGGCCCTTGCATATTTCATATAAATGGCACCACTATGTGTTCAGTACTACACTGTGATAGTATTAACTGAAATGGCCTCCTGAATTACCGGTGGAGTGATATCTGGTGGTTAGGTCTTCCTTACTGGTCTCCTGTGGATGTTTCTGAGGCAGATTAATCATGTCTTTATGCCTTTGTGATACAACCATTGGGTCAACTGTTCCACAGGTGACCACTCCTGACACGTGGCTCAGTTTGCTGTGGCATAATAGAGACCTTTTCTTGCTTTTGAAGGCATTACCTGGATTTCTGGAGTTAACTAGTTGACCATGTTATTGGGAGGGCCATGCTTTTGAGAAGCTTGGTAACAGGATACAAAGAGCCAGTCTGAATGCCTTATGCAAATTCTCTCAAGTGAAAGGATCAAAGTGATAACAAAGCAGTGGAACTGTTTGCTAAGTCATTGGGGCTCTGGGCATGTTAGCAGAGCCTCCCCCATGACATAGTTCTGGAGAGGAAATCTCAGAGGCAGGCAGATTGCTTGAGACCATATTAAATAGTATTATTAATTGGAAATGTCATTGAAAATTAATATTAGAAAGAAAATTGTCACAGCTGATTTGTTTGTTTTCCTTTCTACACAGCTAGAATAATTTGCTTGAGATTTGTTTGTATGAGTGTAGCACAGACTGAGCCACAGATTGTCAGCATGTTCCACTTTTCTTAGCGTCAAACTGGAAAATGACATAGCACAAAAAGTACATATCTTCACACTATGTTTGTACCCAGGTTCCATTAAAGTATGAACCGTAAAAGGTGTGAAAGTGAGTCTTGCATCCCCCATTACTTTGGGGATATTGACATGGGTGGCCTCAGGCATTCTGAAGATTCCCAGTGTGTAGTTTTTTGTGGGTTTTTCGGGCTGTGTGGCCATGTTCTAGAAGAGTTTCTTTCTGACGTTTCACCAGCATCTGTGGCTGGCATCTTCAGAGAAATGGACAAATTGCCCAATGTTAAAAGCTAATTGGAAAATTTAGAATTTAAATGAATTAAGTTGACATTAGCAACATCATGCTGGGAGGTTTTGCAGCAAGCAGCCAGTTCCCAGTGTGTGTTTTCATTTCTCCCTTTTATTGTTTGTCTCAGGAAAAACCAGAGAAATTGAGCTGTTGAGTAAACAGCAAAGGGGTTCAATCTTGAATATTTGGGAACAGACTTCCAGAAATAATGCAGCTTGAGACCACTTTAACTGCCCAGGCCCAAGCTATGTACTGTCCTTTTGGATATTTACAAACAAATCCTTGCAACACACCACACAGCGATTAACCAGATGAAACACCAACACCTCCCAGCTTTCTCTCCACAATGTACAGACAAAGGATTTTGTCTCCCCTCAAGTGGGAGAAATACAGTAGTGATGGGTGACTTCAACTATCCTGATATTTGCT
>CM034708.1:182402969-182428088 GCA_020142125.1 Phrynosoma platyrhinos | reverse complement strand
TAGCTTTAAAAAGGCTATTAAGACGGATCTTTTCCGGCAGGCCTTTCCGGACTAATTACCCCCACCCCGGACATAAATAGCCGCGCTAATGATGCTCCTACGTGGCCCCATTGGTAGATGGAGGGGATCATCTAGTTAGGCTTTAGTTATTCTGTGTAGGATTTTAAATTTTAATCATGTTGATTTTAAATTTGTCTGATTTAATATTGTTTTAAGGGGGGTGGGTGGGTCTTTTGTATTATATGTTTTATCTGGATTATGCTTTTAAACTTGTAAGCCGCCCTGATTGGGTCCCCATTGGGCGGGGTATAAATAAATTTTATTATTATTATTATTATTATTATTATTATTATTATTATTATTATTATTACCACACTGTGCTACATTTGTGATTGCATTAGGTGCCCACTGCCTGTATCCCTTTCTGAATGGTACCCTCTTCATGGTCCCTTACTATTGGCAGGGCCATACAACCCTTCAAACTACTGTTCCTTTTCACTATTCCTATAGTGGACTCCCACAACCTGGTCATAGGTTCATACAGACTTAGCCAACAAGAAGCATCTGCTAATTCAGATGCCATGAGAGATAATCTGAGAAGCTCTGTCAAATGAGCCAGAAAAAGATGCAGAACCAAAACAATCAGATAGTCAGATGCTCTATTTATTTCTATTACTCTGACCTCATTAGGATGTCAGACTTCCAGGACCTCCTTAGTGAGGTGGTTTAGGGCAGTGTTTTTCAGAATGGTGGTCTGCGGACCAGTGGTGGCTTATGAGACATTAGCTCCTAGTTTCCAGGAAAGACAGAAACAAATGTAACTACTAGATAGAAATAATAGTACCAATCCACAGCATGTTTGGAGAAAAAAATGACAGCTCTCCACATTAGGTTGCTTGAGAAGCACCAGCATAAAGCATGTATTTTAATAGTTTATGAGATTGCTAAGGCACTGCATTCTCTCTTCATCACAGCATACTGTGCGAGAGCTATTAGTTGCATTTGCTGCCTTTTCCTTTAATGCATCACTTTGCAGGGCAGCAACCTGAAGCAACCCTTTTACATGTATCAGACACTATGAAATTGATAGATTCAAGTCAGCAAAGGCTGCTTTCAGCAGAAGGATGCTCTAGCAGGTGATTGCCAAGTAAAGTGTTGCAACTTTTGTTCTTATGGTATTTGGAGACTGCAAGAGTATGCCCCACTTTGGGATGGTACCCCACCTTGGGATAAGGCTTCAGCATCTTTCTTGTTGCAACTGTTTTTATCTCATTTTAAGCTATGGTTTTTAAAGTTCTTGTTGCTTAGCATGCATTTAGTATAGAGTGAAACAAAAATTCAGTTTAATTGCCACAACAATAGGATACCTTGAATATGTGTGTTGTCAGTCACCACAGACTGTTATGCCTTATCACCTTAACCATTTACTGAGTAGAAGGATGCAAATAAGCCTATTTTGGAAAATCAACTGTCATGATTATCATTCATATATACCACCTAGCACAGCTATCACTTAAACTGAATGTGTAAATTCATTCATTTAGAACGAAATGTGAGGATATTGATATATAATTTGTGTCACTTTTGATGATTAAGTGGCCATAATTCTTAAATTGTTTTGCAGTTAAAGGATTTGAAATGTATTAGAAGGAATTACCATCATTCACATAATTATTTGTCTTTCTGTCTCCTTAGTTTACATATCTAGTTAAAACATTTTTCTCTTGACTTTCAGTAAATAGTAATATAGACCAGGAATGTACCCTAAATCATGTAATTATCCCCTTTCATGTTTGAAGAAATCTAGAATTTAAAAGCATGACTGACATTCTCCATTTAACTGGAGGAGACAAACACATACTTAAACATCACCTACTGAAATCAGTTGGACTTGCTTAGAAAGGCTTAATGTTGATTGGAATACAGCTGTTTCCCATATCAGCAAATCTACCCACCCCTCCATTCATGTGATAGGTCAGGTCTGGTCAGACTAATGTTACTTTAGTGATCTATCAAATCTTAACAGATCAGTTGGTTTTTCACTTTCGCGAGGGATTGCTTGTTAGCAAAATAAAACTTAGAATAGATTTGTCATTCTACCTCATTATCATTCTTTAGTTACTGATATTTTCCCTTCTTATTTTTGCAGGTGATCACTCTGGAAGGGTGGGTGGAGATTATGTACTATGTGATGGATGCTCATTCATTCTACAACTTCATCTACTTCATCTTGCTGATCATTGTAAGTATAACTGCCCTTTCACTTAAGTGAATCAGATCCAAATACCAAACTGGGAGCCTGACAGATGGCACACACTCTTCTAAAACAAAAGAGTTACTTTAGAAAGCATATTCAGGGGTAGCCACATTGGCCATGCAGCAAAGTACAATAACATCCAAAATCCACAAACCAGTGATACCTTTATTTGCCAGCCAAAATGTGCAAAATGCTCATGTAGGCCTAGGACTCCAACATCATCATTTTCTCTTTCTTTCTTTCTTTCTTTCTTTCTTTCTTTCTTTCTTTCTTTCTTTCTTTCTCTTTCTTTCTTTCTTTCTTTTTTCTGTTTATATTAAACATCTTTGCCTGTTGAAGAAGATCTTCAAAAGCTTGCATCATGTATATTGTGCATTTTAGTTAGCTAGTAAAGGTATTTCTGTTTTGTGGATTTTTGTTATTATTTTACTTTGAGTTATTTTAGGTTATTCTAAAATACATCACTCCAGTGCTGGCTCTTCCTTGCTTCTACTGCTACTAGTACTATTACTATATCTTTTTGTTGTTATTATCAGTGGTAGTAATAGTAGCAGCAGTAGTAGTATTTTCTTATCCATCTTTCCCTATAGATCATGTTGGAAAGCAACAGATTAAAATACAACAGATGGATACATAACACCAATTAGAAGCACATAACACCAGTTAAAATAGATATCAGTTTTTTTAAAAGATAACATCAGTTAAAAGAGCATATGTATTAAAAATATTTGATTCACTATTTAAAAGTCATAATTTTTAAATCACCTGGATGGTACAGAACATGGTGAGTGACAGAATAGTTATGATGAGAGATTTGGGAGATTATTAATGCAAAAAGAATACATAGAATTTGGTGACATTACTTTTTATTCAACTAATTGAAAATAAAATGAGCACATAAGATGTTAATGAATTACTGACAATTGGAATCTGCATTGTAGTCATTTCAGCTTTATCCATTCTGTTGTATTCATTACTAGGAGATGTAGGTACTTAGTCTTCCCATGTTTCCAAACTACTGTCCACATGCATGAGTTAAGCAGCAAATTAAAAAGTAATAAAGGTTAATGAAAAGAGGAGTGTGGGGAGTATTTTAAGTACAGACAGTCACCATGGGACTGAAAAGTTTAATCAAGGGTGATGGATGAAAAGAATATGCTTTTTCTGTGTTCAACTGTTTCTACTTTCCTCTTGAGAATAAGATGATATTATTTGTACTATAGCTCCAAAAACAACCTTTATTCTGTAACCCCAAGGACTTGATCACACAAGGCTTGAAAAGTGGAATTAGAGACCAGGGTTCAAACCCTGGCTTGGCTATGGAAACCCACTGGGAGACCTTGGGCAAGTCACACACTCTCAGCCTCAGATGGCAAACCCTCTCTGAAGAAACTTGCCAGGTAAACCCTATGATAGTTCGCCTTAGGGTTGCCATAAGTTGGAAATGACTTGAAGGCACACAACAACAAAGTAGCATCTGTGGCTGTATCTTATCACAGGAGGCTGTGTCTGTCCAATTGCTGGTTTTTAGTCCATCTATTGCTGGAGTGCTCCCTCCCATCAATGGGAAAAAGCCTTCCATGCCTTCCAATGGCACTGCTTTCCCATTGTTGATGCATGTGAGCTACGTTCCTTCCCCAGCAATTCTGGTATGTGGGCAGTCACATGAGGTGAGTGGGCATGATTCTGCTCCTTTCCTTCTTCCCCTCGCTATTCCCAAGCAAGGTATTTTTCTTCCTTTCTTCCCCCAGTTTCTTCCCTCCCTTTTATTTTTACTTAACAGATTGCCATGACTGTATAATTACACTAAAAATAAATAAGAATAATTACAGAGTGCAAGGCATTCTGGGAAGGGGTTACGGCAGGGAGGTGGGTCTATTGAGACTGGCATGTAGAAGACAGAGGCCAGGAGGGAAGCAGCACCATGATGATTTGGAAGAGCTGTGCAATTTTGACTGTCCCCAGTCCACTATGTTTTCATTTTCTAGACTAACCTGATTGTGGTGCCTTACAAGCCTAGTGTGATAAAGTCCCAAGTGAAGTTCATGTTGTATGTGTAGATGTGCCGTCAAGTCACCTGTGGACTTGTGGCAACCCCATGAATTTCATAGGGTTTTCTTAGGCAAGGAATACTCAGAGGTGGTTTGCCAGTTACCCCATACTTAATATAGTGATTGTCCCCCATAGATTCCTGAAAATTAGGTTTCTCTCAATTGGCATTTTGACTTTTATGCCCTATGTCTGTGTTCTAGGAAGCAGCATAATCTCCTTGGAAACAATAAGTACAGCATCAATCAATTCCATGAGAAATCCATGCAGTTCACATTTAAATGGAAACTTACCAGATTTGCATCAGGTTGGATCTCATTGACATCTTGAAACCCATATTTTTCTAAAGTTTGCTCTGCACTTTGCAGATCTCTCCCAAAAATACAGCCAAAAAAAAAAAAAAAGAAGAAAAAGAAAAAGAAAAATCTGCATATTTGAAAAATTGGATGCAAAAATACACCTATTGAACTGGTGCTTACAAAATGAGTGTATTTTAGAAAATGTGAATAAAACTACTCAGTAGGAAAGCCACTTCTAAAATGCATGAACTTGAAAAAGTGTGTACAAAAATTTTAAAATTTGAACAGTAAATACATTTGTATGAAATATACATGCAAATACTGTCCATGTGATACAGATGTATGTGTGTTGTGTGCCCTATCATGGAGTTTTCTTGGCAAGATTTGTTCAGAGGAGGTTTGCCATTGCCTTCCAATGAGGCTGAAAGCATGTGACTTGCCCAAGATCAACAGTGGGTTTTATGGCTGAGTGGGAATTTCCAGAATCATAGTCCAATGTTCAGACCACTGTGCCATGCTGCCTCTAGAACAAGGATCAATCCTTGAAGTGTGATGTAGTGATGTGCACATTGGACTAAGACTCTGGAGATCAGGGTCCAAATTCCAGTTTGGCCATGGAACCCACTGGTTTACCTTGGGTATGTCACACTCTCTCAGCCTAAGAGGAAGCAATGGCAAACTTCCTCTGAACAGTTCTTGCCAAGAAAACCTTATGATAGTTTCACCTTCAGAAATGGCTTGAAGGCACACAGGTACAACAGCAAAGGTTGTAGAGGCTTTGGCCCCTTCCATCATGCAGATGGCTTCTGGAATCCTTGTCAGTATCATGACCAAACTTTGGTCATGACCCAGTATCATTAATAGGGTTGTTTTGTGTTCAACAACCCTGCTTGATAGTTCATGCTTTAGCTTGGCTGTTCAAGGATATAGAGGAGGCTGGGAACAGACCTTGGCTGTGACACTTCCTTTAAGAAACTTGGCCATACTACTTTGATAGCTATTAACAGATGGGTCACACCTGCTTAGTTTGCTTTCCTGTTTGCTTCTTTCCTACAAAACCTTCAGGATCTACCTTCCTGTTGCCTTGCTCAGAGTGGGAGTATTACATCCTAGGGGACTTTCTATCTAGTCTATGACAGCGTGGGTAGAATTGTCTATTTTGGGACCTGATTCAGTAACTTGCTGTGAAGGGATGCTGCAGTCCATCAACTAAATAGTTGTGATGCTCTGCTCTGCTCTAGACCACCTGCTGTATCAGTTTACCACCAATTATAGCAATGATATGTGCTAACTTTTGCTATCAAACAATCTCAGGGAGGCCTGGAATTGCAGGCAGTTCCAGCTCAGACCACAGGTTCACCCATCCCTAAGCACAGCCTTCCACTTTGCTTGTGAATAGAGGTAGCAATATCCTGATATGCCTTCATACATACCTTCCATTTCCAGTAGTGGCACAATTGGGAAACGTGGGCCATTCTGAGGGTTGGGTGACCTATTCTCCCCCTTTTTGTGATAGATAATGCTGCTAGATGTATCTATGGGATCAGGACTTCCTATAAGAAATTAAAGATGTTGTGGCATCTTGCATATCTCCTGCACCTCTTCACTATGTTCCCTCTTTGAGGTGGGCTAACCTGTTTCAGGAGAGTGCATTTTCTTCCATGGGGTAATGTTGGATGGGCTGAAAGGATTGATTATTTACCTCTTTCCAGTGGTGTCCCTGACCCTGGTGTCACCCGCTGTGAGGGGGCAGGTCTTCCTGGGGATGGGATTTCCAGTTTCAGGGGCAGGGCTTCAGGAGGTGGTGTACCAAGGTGGGGGAGCACGCTCAGCTTTCCTCGGTGCCACCACGTCAGGTAGTGGCACTGAGGTGGAGGGGATCCACCTGGTGTCATCCCTCTTCTGGGGTGTCACCCAATGCAAAGCAAAGCAAAGCAAAGCAAAGCAGCTTCATTTATATACCGCTCCATATCGCGCATGGGATGTCTAAGCGGTTTACAACTGTGAGCTGATTGCCCCCCAACAGTTGGGTACTCATTTTAGCAACTTCGGAAGCAAAGCAAAAGCAGCTTATTTATATACCGCTTCATATCACACTATGGGATGTCTAAGCGGTTTACAACTGTGAGCTGATTGCCCCCCAACAATATGGGTATTCATTTTAGCGACCTCGGAAGGATGCAGGCCTGAGTCGAGCCTCAGCCCTGGCTGGTATTGAACTCGCAACCTTGTGGTCTATGAGTGAGTGGCTGCAGTACAGGCCTCACCCTCTGCACCCCTTAGGGATGCCACTGCTCTTTTCAGGTGGGCAGAATCAAATTGGCTGGGTATATTAGCACTATAGTTTAATACAGCTGAAGGGCATCACAGTGGGGAAGGTTGTTCTAAAGAGTGAAGGAAATGAGGTAGAGGAAGAAGGGCAGATAGATAAAAGTGAACACTGTTTAAAATAGCTTTGAAAGACTTTTTTTAAAAAAGCAATACATCTTATTTTGTTTTGAAACAGTGTATTATCCTAATACTGAAGCTGGCCAAACTGGCTCAGTTTTTCAAAGGTCTAATCATGTGTTTTCATTTATTTGTCATTCATGTCCTACATTCAGTTTAGGCTGTCTTTGAAGGTGTAGAGAAACTTTTTTTTTAATCTGATAGTACACAAAAGGCTGACTAGGCAAATTCAATGAATAGACCATTTACTGTTCATTGGAATGTAGCAACTGCTTCCCCTTCACTGCCACTGTTTTACAGACATGCCACAGCAAGAACCTGAATAACATTGTTGAAAGTGATATTTATAATATATCTTTCTTACCATTTAAATTAAGATTGTGGACACAGATATTTCTAGGCCTATACAATGGTGAGCATGGTATTTCTGAATACCATCAACTCCATTATATTTTCCTTTTATTTTTTATTTCTCATTTTTTTATCTTTATTTTATTATTTCATTATTTTATAATTTTTAACATATTTGTTTACATTTGAAATGGTCTGGAGACTTATTCAATAAAGATTGATTGAATACCATCAAGTCCATTATGATTTCTTATGCATTTTTTTTAAAAAAAAATCAAGGGGATACATTATAGGAGGATATGAGAAATAAAAATATCAAAAATAAAACCACCAAATCTTGCCACCAGACTTGCAACCTGAATGAACTGGCGCACAAAAGGGGTAGGAGTTAAGGAGTACATCAAGGAAGAGATAGACTGAATTAAAACAACTCAGTTAATTGAACAGCTAATTTGTAACTGTTTGGTATCAGTATTCACAATTGTGGTACTATTGCCATAATTGCAAATGTCCTCCAAACCTATCTTAACAGCCAGCAGCCACACTGAGCAACATGGCCTGCTGGAGATCAAGATGTAGCAGAGAGCTGAAAACATCATCCGACTGCATCATGATCACCAGCAGAACAGACATCTGTCACTCAGTGCAGCTATTGGATGTTAAGGTATGTTTGGGGAGTTGAATCAGGAGACTATATACAGTTATGCATTTGTAACTATTTCCATGATGTAGATAGCTTGTAGGCCCATATCTCAGTGCACTTCTTAAAGAACAGGTGGAGAAAGAGAAAGTGGAACTGGAATTTAGCAAGAGAATGAGATCCAATGAAACATCTAGTCTCCAATGGCCATCCTCACCCCAAAGTGCCTTTCCCATGGTTGCATAATAGTGAAGGTAAGAATAAATATCCAATATTCTCCTCCCTGCCTGCTCCTGTTATGGAAAGCAGTTGAAAAACAAAAATCTTATCAAGGGGCCTGTTTCCAAATTAGTTTGTTTCTACAGTCTTGTATCAGTAACATCAAAGACCTGGGGGAAATCTTGTTTAAAAAAAAGAAAGAAAGAAAATGGTTTTTAATCAGCTGATTTGGAGAATGTTTGTCAGACAGTAGGGAGGGCTCTTGATACCCCAAATAAATAGGAACTAGATGTAATACTTTACATGAAGCAGCATGTCTACTTTATCTTCTACTTTATTTTCTATTATCTTCCCCCTTGCACTATTTTTTTTTAAACATATGGCTCTCTGTATCTTCTCCACTGGTTCCTAGGTGGGTTCATTCTTCATGATCAACCTGTGCCTAGTGGTCATTGCTACACAGTTTTCAGAGACCAAGCAGCGAGAGCACCAGCTGATGCAGGAGCAGCGAGCACGCTACCTGTCCTCCAGCACTGTGGCCAGTTATATGGAACCAGGAGACTGCTACGAAGAGATCTTTCAATATGTCTGCCACATTGTCCGCAAAGCCAAGCGCCGTACCCTTGGCTTCTACAACAGCCTGCAGGATCGACGTCTAGGCCGAACAGAGCCAAGCACTGCCAAGCGGAACATAAATGGGAAAGATCAAAGACAATACAGTAAGAATTGTGATGCTGAGCAAGTAGAATGAGGATACAGTGAGCTGTTATTTTCACAGAGGTAGCCATGTTAGTCAGTCACAGCATAAAAAGGAAAATGGGGGCAGGTGGGCAGAAGAAATCTAGTAGCACCTTTGAGTCTTATTTATTTCAACATGAGTTTCATGGATATTAACCCACTTCTTCAGATGCACTGATGGAATACAATATTACAGCCCAGTTATTTAAGCATAGTTACATAGTCATGGAGAGGGGATCAGAATGTAATAGGATGCAGAAAGACATAAACTGTGATTCTGGCTTCAAAGATCAGGGTGAGACGATATAAGTAACTGATATTTCAGATTTCAAGTAATTGGTAAGAGCTTCTCCATGGATCAGTGAACTTTCTGGCCTGTTTCATCATCCACTTCCATTCTGGCCTGTTTTCTGCCATTTTATTTAAAATGTATGACAATTCATACTTAATTTCTACTCATTTTTCTCATAAAATATGCACGTTTGTACATATTTTTTTCCAGTTATGTTCCCTCCCCAATATACCCATTTTTGCATGCAATTTTGAGCTACGATTGGCATCACACAATTCAGAGAAATGTGCCATCCAGAAATTCAGTGTGCTCTGATTTCTATATTAGTTTAGGAAATTAGGCTGGTTCACTTACAAATGTAGATGAAACTATATTCTCCCTATCCCTGCTTTGAAAACATGACCTCTGCTTATGCTAATAGGAGAAGACATTACCTAGTAGACATGGACTGGAGGCAAGGCATTGGAGAACCTATCACTATAATCTTCTTGTTCATTGGGCAAGTTGAACACAATCCCTGCTTTAGCAGCTATAGTCCCCAGGCTTGGAAAAGCAGCATATTTTGCAGTTTGGAATGCAAGAGAGAATGAAGCAGACAAGCAGAAACCAACAGGCTTTACCACTGAAGAAGAATTACTAACTATTTAAACTGAAGCAGTTTTGTATCCTGTTTGTTAAGGGCAAAGCATATTATAAATAATTTATGACACAGAACAGACCACAATCACATAAAATTATCCTATGGAGCATCCAACAAACAGTACCTTAAATACTAAAAAGCAAATGATGATGCTGATTTCAGTAGAGTGGACCATGGGAGCTTTGATGCTCTAGGGAGGGCCAGCTCAACGTGGTTTGCTACTGGAGCATCAAAATGGCATCTCCCTCCATCAAGTGTAGATACACAGTACCAAAGTGCCAGGTGGTTTATTTTAGTATTTAAGATACTAAATCCTATGAGAGCCTTCCTCTGCCACCTCTTCTGGAGGTAAAAATACAGTATCAATTAATTAAACAGCTAACAATTTACTGGCCTCAGACCTTAGAAAAGTGACCTTTTTTGGACTATAGCTCCCCAAATTCTAGTGCTGGGGGCTATAATTCCAAAAGGTTCTGTTTCTAGCCTTTCTCTGTTTTGACATTAGCAGCCTGAAGGGCAGTATCATTCTGCCAATATTAAAGCAGAATTAAATGTTGTAATGCAGCCTACAAACTCAGATGAACCTTAATTTTTTGCAAGAGAAGGGTCCTTGTTGAGATGCAAATTGGCTTTAAATTTCCTGGTCGTTGCAAATTTCCCAATAGCCACATAGAAGGAGGAAGAGGGGCCAGCCTGCAAAAGATACCCCCCACTTACCATTTTAACTAAGGACAGAAACAGCAAAATCCAGGCATATGACTAACATCTCCAATTTTTTCTCCTGTTTGGTTTGTAACATCTTGTCTGATGGAGAAGCCAGTGGAGCTTTGAAAGCTTTCAACAAGTATATTGTGCATTTTGGTTGGCCAATAAGGATCACTGTTTGGGGGATTTTTGTTTGAATTTGCTAAATGGCCAACACAGATACCCCTTCATGTTTCCTTAAATTCCTGGGTTTGGGTCCATTTACATTACACAGTTAGAGTGCTATGATTCCACTTCAGTTGCCATGGCAATATCCTATAGAATTCAGGGCTTTGTTGTTTCTGGAGCCACTGGGGCACTCTGGCTGAGAATTCCAGATGCCTTATCCTAATCTGCAAATCCCAGGATCCCATAGGATGTTGCCATGACATTTAGTGGAATATAGCACTATAACTGTGTAATGTGAATGGACCCCTTAATTCTATCTCCTTAGCCTTTCCAGCAGTGCTATGATTTATCTATCCCCAACAGGATTTCCTTCCCTTCCCACAACTGCCCAAACTTTTCCAGTCACTGCTTGATGGGATTCTTGCTATTCCATACCCCTCAACAAGCTGTGATCCTTGAACCCCAGTGAACAAGTCTATCCATGCTCCACTTCTGAGCCCACATTCTTTGAATGCTCCTCCCTCCATTCTTCCTGCCATTTTGATTATTCTTTCCTTTTGTCTGTCATACTGGCCAATAGATCCTGGGAGATGCACTCCAAA
Source organism: Phrynosoma platyrhinos (assembly GCA_020142125.1). NCBI lineage: Eukaryota > Metazoa > Chordata > Lepidosauria > Squamata > Phrynosomatidae > Phrynosoma > Phrynosoma platyrhinos. The sequence goes on along the minus strand of CM034708.1, from coordinate 182,416,680 downwards.
ACATGTAATATTGCCAAACTCTGGTTGTTTCTTGTTTGTCCATTGAGTTCAACCTCTCATTTACAAAACGGCATACTCCAAGGTGATGTTTCCAATTAAAAGCCTATGTCACTCTTGTAAACCCATATTCAGAGATAGAGATGGATAAAATCAAGTCATCTTCATAGGAGACTCAGCCTACAGGTACGCACTATGTTTGTACGTACAGTTCTAGTACAAGAACAGTGACATTCAAAGCTACTTTTTAGTGCTTAACTTTCCATCATGATGAATTCAACAAGAGCAGAGAGGGAGGGAGAAGAAAGAAAAAAAAATAGCTTTTTCTCCAAGGTCTGCAATTTCAGCCTTTATAATAAGAGCATTTTTGCCATCTGCAGGTGATGATTTCTTTCAGCATGACTACTCTTCTTATAATGCTCTGTCCTCATTCTAAAAGAAAACTCACTCACTTTCACTGTTATATGCTGGAATTAATTATGGTGCTGTGAGACACATAAGACAGTGTCATCCAGATGACAGACTGAATATTTTGCATTTATGAATTGAGTCCACACCCCAGCAGAGTTTAGGCCTGCTTTATAATAGATTTGTTGTGCTACCAGCTCTCCTCTAGAGATGGAAAGAATATTTGACAATGTTTTTTTTAAAAAAATGGTTAAAAAGTGTTTCTTATGTACTGGGAAACTGAGATGAAAAGAATCCTGAACTGACAAGAATCTTCACAGTTTGGGGATTATTTTGCACAAAATTCACACGTGGGTTTTGTATAGAAAACAGCATTTTCTGTGGTGCAAGAAGCAATATTTTAACATTATCATTTCTGCACAGAAATTACTGTTTTCTGTACCAAAAAGTACACATTTTGCACAGAGTAGTCCCCCAACTACAGCATTTTCTGTGCAGGAAACAGCATTTTCTATTTTAAAAAATATATTATTTTCTGCACAGATAATAATAATAATAATAATAATAATAATAATAATAATAATAATAATAATTTATTTATTTATTTATATCCCATCTTTTGCCATGGCAATCAAGGTGGCTTCCAGCTAAAAATAGCTAAAATGCTGTTCACTGTGCAGTGTTCACGTGCAAACACTGAATAGAATAATTTCAAACTGTGAATAGTCTTTGAAAACTATTCAAAGCTGGGAATGGAGAATTGTTTGTCTGATTGGAGATGAAGACCATTTATCTCCAAACCATCCACAGTTCAGAGCAAATGAGCTCATCCATCACTATTCAGAATTTGACAAATTCCTTAGATAATGAAAGTTGTCTGCAACCCTGTAAGCTCAGAGTGGGGAATGTGTAGTCTGCTGCCTTCATGCAGTCCCTGGACCACATTTTGGTGGCCCATGAAAAGCCCTGGCAGTCCTCCAAAACCCCTAGAATCCCTCAAGAAAATGTTTATAGGCTGTTTTAGATGTGTACTTTATTACATAACTACCTTAGTTGTGTAGCTAAGTAGCATCTCCCATCCTGAGCCCCACAATCCTGACTTACTCAGAAGCAGCCACTGCAAGTAATGGGGGTCTGTTCCTCTGTTGATCAAGATGCATCAGATTGATGTTTCCAACCCCGTTCTGCCAACAATCTCCAGTGTGATAGTCTGAAGTAGAATCCCTGTCGCAATTCTTCCTCACACCAGAGAGCACTGGCAGGAGCAGGATGGAAATGTCAGTCTGCTCCATCCCATCTGACAGGAGAACAGATCCCTGTCAGTCGCAGTGGCTGCTGCCTGGTAACACAGCACTGAGGAGCTTTTATGATCCCTACGTATTTCTTAGATCATTGACTATGTAGGGATTCTGAACATGAATCAGTTATGAATTTATAACTCACGTTTTTGCATTTATAATTGTAGTCATGAATTCCAACCATAATCTTTTCATTAATATTTTCAGATCTTTTTCATATCCAATGGCCCTGTATCCAAATCCATTCTTAGAAATGGCAGTTTGACTTTTTCATCCTCTACAGAACCTTCCAACCTCCTATGCCTTTTTTTAAAAAAACAAAAATGTTAATTGGAAATGACATGAAGCCACTTCCTGTATACTATGAGGTGCCAGTGCAGCCCAACAGGAAGGAGATGGGGCAAAAGTTGGCCCTCCTTTCTCCCCCATGTAGTTGTCTATCCCTGCTGTCAGTCAAGGTCTTTTCAAGACTGTTAGAAATGGATAAATCTGTGAGTTAGGGGAATCTCTACCTCTTACGTCACTACCAGATTCAGACCTTGGACTATAGTTCTGAGAATTTCCCAGCCAGCATGGCCACTGATGATGCTGGCTGGGAGATTATATGAGCTGTAGTCCCAAAAAAGTAACTTTTCCCAGCTGTGTCTTGAACATACAAATACAGGGCAAGACTAGACATGATGTTTAATATGTTTTTGCAATTAATATGCAAATTGGAAAGATGCAAATAGCTTGCATTGGAGAGTGGATAATTAATGGACTCATAGCAGTGGAAGGGGAGATGTAATGCATTCCTCCCCTGCTGCAGTGCTACAAAATATTCCTCTTCTGAAGCTGCTGTTTTCATTGCAAGGAAATCCTCTATTGATGCTGGTGGGAGATTTCCCTCCTATGCAAATAGCAGCTTGAAAGGAGCAGATTTAATTTAGTATTGCAATAGGAGGGATACACGGCTAACTCCCATTCTCTACCTTCCCCTATTGTGATAGTTGTCATGTCTCCAGGGGAGGCTGTTTGCATGCTTTTTAAAATATGCATACTAAATGCTAAGGTGAGATCTGGTGTAGTTGGCTTTTCTGCATGAAAAGCATACATCCTACTCCTGGGCTACATCCTCCGAAATCCCTTTTGTTTTAGCAACAGCACAAATATCATGGCTGTTAAAGAACTATCATATGGTTGTAAAGTCAGACACAACTATCCAGTTCTGCTCCATTTAAGAAAGAGTCCTTTGGGTGGTTTCACACATTAAGCAGCAAACAACCTGAGTTTGCTCAGCAGAAAGCTGCAGTCAGCCCCTGCAGGTTGATGAGTGCATCTGATGACTGATATGTGTTTGGTGTACTCAGACACTGCGTATTCAGATATATAAGCTATTTAAGGTCTATGTCTGAAATAAAATATGTGAAAGAACCCTTTATGCTACAGGGGTGCATAAGGTGATGTTTTCTCACCAGTTTCTGCCACAGGAAGCAGCAGAGAGGACAATGAAACTGTTAACTTAACCCAATCCTAACCGGTTGCTTTTTCTCTTGATGTCTTTATCAGCAACTGCAGACCTAGCAGAAAAGATAGTTCTGTATATGTTTATATGGCCACTACATAATCAACTCCTTTTGTTGAAAAATACCCACATTAGATCTGATGTATACAAGCAAGGATGAATACAAGCAAGCATTTTTGAACGGTTTCTCTATGTCAGAGTTTGACAACCTGGCACCTTCCAGATACTGTATATTTTACTGTAATACTCAGCTAGCATGACCAATGCAAATTGTATTCTAACACATTTGGAGGTGCCTTCCTTATAGAAGTTTGCTTGATGTGATCAATAAGGTTTCATAGATTTTAAAGACAGAAGATTTTTTAAAAAAATTATTCTGCAACCCCATTGTCCCTACTTTTGTTTGACCTCCAGGAAATTACAAACCATGGATTCTTGTTTAACAATTCCTGCAGCCTGGAGAATTCCACTCCTGCTATCTTGCTGAACACAATCAAGTGAAATCTATTGTGGCTGAACTAGAGCATGTCTCTAAGAGACAAGCAATCTTCATTTAAAGACTCTGTGATGATGAGCTTAACACTTCCCTTGGCAGACAGTTCCAGTGCTTAATCTTCTTCACTGTTAAGATGGCTAGCAACCTAGTTTAGGAGTTGCTTGGGCTTAACTGCATGCTGAAAAGGAGCGCTGTTGTACTGTTGTGAAAAGTGAACCATTAACCCTTAACCATAGATAGAGGCTAGATGGCCATCTATTGGGAATGCTTTGATGGTGTCTTGCTGCATGGCAGGAGGTTAGACTGGATCGCCCTTCTGGTCCCTTCCAACTCTATGATTCTACGAACCCTTAAATTTGATATCTTTATGTGTTATTATACAGGACATTGCCGTAAACATAACTCTGTCAATCGCATGCCACAAGGCCTTGGCCAGCCTATTGCTGTGACTTTGACATCTGACCCCAGCAACTGTCCAAGATGTCACAAGGCCCAGCGGGAAGCAGCCCGGAGACTTTCTGTCCTTGAAAGTGCTGATTCAGAACAGGAAGATGGAGAGGGAGCCACAGAAGAGGAGGGAGATGGCAGGAAAGGAAGCATGGGAGCTGAAGATCTGGAGAAAGAAGAAGAGGAGGGGAAAGAAGGTGGCCAGCTGACACTCTGCAGTGACATGTGGCAAGAAGTGAGGGTCAAACTGAGAGGAATCGTGGAGAGTAAATACTTCAACCGTGGTATCATGATTGCCATTCTTGTGAATACCATCAGCATGGGCATTGAACATCATGAACAGGTAACTAGAATGGGGTCGAAGTGAAGTCAAACAATTGATTCTGTAGCCTGAAGGGATACTGTACAACTCAGAATGGGTGGATATTTACCAGCATGTTGTGATTATTGAGATACCTCTGTGAATATGAACTTGATAATATTCAATTGGTTTACTTTTCAGTATGTTGTTGGCAAGGGGAAAGCCAACGACCAGCGCAGTCTGGGGACAAGTCTACCCAGATGCAACCAAAACAATATCATAGCAGAGTTCAAAAACAAAAGCACCCAGTTATTGGTATTGGCAATGAACCTACCACTTTTCACACTCAAAAGAAACACTCACAGACATAGTTGATTCATCCAAAGTTCTCGAGGATTTATCTTCAGTCGCAATGTGTACAATATGCTACTATACACACACAGAGACACACACCTCTCCATCAGCTTCCAACCAACTACTCTGACATTTGCTCCAAATAACTCTCCAACTCTCCAGAAAAACCCACCTAACCCACATATGACCAGTCTCTTGGTCCACTTATATAGAAGGTTGACTCTGAGTCATTATTCAGTGCCAATAGCACAATGCAACCTTGCTATAAGTTTGCCTCATGCCATGTGCTCCTGACTCAGTAGTCTGTGGCTGTCCCATGGAATATACCGTATGTCATTCCATGTCACCTGCCACTTAAAATCATTTTCTATTGTTGAAAGGACAATTACTCCAACATTTGTCACTTCCTGGGGCTGGCAAGTAATGAGGCCAAGGACAATCAAGCACCACCTTCTGGGAAACATTCATATTTAAACTGAAAGTCAAAGAAGATGAAAAGAGACCTTAAATCTGCTGCATCTTCTCCAGAGCATGGGTGGATAGTTTCTGGTCCTTCATGTGTGATGGGACTATGATCCTCATCATCTTTCATCATTGCCTTTGCTTTCTAGGACTTATGGAAATTGCAGTTGAATGACTAGAAGACCAAGATCCTTCCCCCTACCTTAAAGCTATCAGCATTCTCTTCTTCCATGATTATTTCTTATCCACAAAGTCTGTACAGAGTTTTGCATCCCCAGTTTATGGGAAATGAATTTCATTAGAGGCTTTGTAGTAGCAATAGTGCTAAATAGACTGAGACCATAGTCTTGGCATCTATGAAAATAACATGGGGAGGGGGTCACTTCAAGAGGTGTGAGCTGGATGTGGTATATACAGATCACAAGTAGATTTGTTGGTGCACATTATCTGCTATGAAAGCCACAATAAGACAATGTTATCATTATTAATATTATTTCAATCTCTTACACATTTTCTAAAAAAGACTTCAGATGTCTTACATTATTACAATACATAAGAGTTAAAAATAACAAAAGAACAACAAAAATAAGAACAACAAACAAAACAATATATCTTCAACAATCCTTGTTTTAACAAATAACAAAACCAAAATGTCACAGTGCCATGGGGGAATTCTTGAATTCTCTTCATCAGAGTATATGTTAAATATGCAAGGGGTAATAGTTGATCTAGGGTACTGCATTGTAATCCCAAAGTCTGCAATTTATAACATTCTTAAAATGAAATACAGGAAGAATTGTACTGACTTAAAATAGTTGCCATTCAGTACTACAGAGGTTTCAGGCTTCACCAAAGGCTGCTGGAAAAAAGAAGCAGAAATGGCTGTTGAATAATTTGTAAAAATAAAATAAAATCTAGCAAGTGCTTGGTTCTATATCAGTTCTGGAAATGATTTTGTGACTGATTGGTCAGTGAAGAAAATAGTACTATTACACTACTGTGGATATTGGATGGAAGTAGCTTATAAACCTACCATGGCAACAAGTGTTATTAGGGTCCTGTATTGATTAACAAAGGTTACCTAATATAACATTAGGAGTGAGACAAGGTAACATCCCTGCAGTTTCTCTGTCTTTTTAACTCCACACATAGTCATTTTCGGGTGTTATGTTCCCTTCAGTTTCTGCCCTACCTTTTCCTCCCTTCTATTTCTGTCCCTTTCTGCTGTCTTCACGCAGTACATTAAACTGATTGGTCCCTGACTGTTCTCATCTTTGCTACTTTTCACCATCTTCCCCTCTTTCTGTCTCATTTCTCCCTTCATTAGCTAAGAGAATCCTTGGTCTATTTGGCTTAGTTTAACACACCCTCTGGGGAGAGCACAGGCATTTCACCACCAGCTCAAATCCAATTCATCAGCTTGCCAGACTTTCCAAATTAATTAAGAGATGTGCACATATATAACCTCCCTAGAACAGAGGTGGGAAAGGATCAGATGTGTCTTGTATGAACAGAAGTCAAGGAAGCCTTTCATACTCTCAAGGGGCAGAAATGTGCCTTCTAATTGGTTACCATTTGCTTATGACCAGATTCAGAGTGTTTTTATACTACACAGTTACAGCAAGTTTATCACACTAACTGCCATAGCTTCATCCTGCAGAATTTTGAGAATTGTATTCGGGGAAGTACTTAGGCTTCTGTTCTTGAGAGCTCTGAACCTGTAATTCAGGGAAGTGGACTAAAGCTCTCAAGCACAGAAACGTAAGTCTCTCACAAACTATGAATCCCAAGATTCTGTAGGATCTAGCCATGGCAGATACAGTGGGATGGAACTGATTTAACTATGGAGAAGATGTATGCTCCAAGATTGTGTGGGGAGGGAAGAATACAAATATGGTTCTGGATATCACTGTAACCCTGGATGCCCAGGCAGTTAAAGTGAAATTATAACATTATACAGATTCACCTGACTTAATAAAGTATAAGTTTTCCTGGGTATGACTTTTTAAACTGAAAATCTGGTACCAGAGGCAGAAGTAACATGGAAAAATAATATGGGTTCCAAAAAAGAGGAGCAACACAACCTGATTCAGCGAACTTTTAATTCAAAACTAATAATATGTTCATGTGAAATGAAACAACCGAGCCAGGTAAGCCTTGAGTAAACAAACAAAAACATATCGAACTTTCTAGGGACCGCACAAAGGTTTCTTCCAAGACATACAAGGCTGACTTTTCTTTCTCTAGTCTTCATTTTCCTCATGATTTTCACCTTGGTGACCAGACTTACAGATCTTTTTAATATGCTGAGGGGTAGCTGGTAAGACAGGCTTATATTTTTACCCATTTTGTCTGTGCTTTGCTGCTCACACATGGTCAGTAAAGGATTCTGAAGACAGGTGTGGTTTACCTTGCTGTTGTAAGAAGACATATACAGCTACAGTAGGATTGACTGGAATCCGACTCTTCCCCAGCTCAAGCTTTGTTTATTGGATTGCTTTCTGCAGAAGTAATACTGCAAGTAGACACCAAAAATCTGTGTTTCTCCCATCCTTCTTCACCATTCACCTAATGTCAATGTTGCTCTAAACAATGCAAAAAAAACAAAACACAAAACTTGCAGGTAGACATAGGACGAGGAGGAAAGGGGAAACTAGGCAGGCATCATAATCCTTTGTAAAAAGGAGCTTCACTGACAGAGATTTTGTTAACTGAGCTAGAGTGGCCCCCTTGGTCTCCACTGAAGTTTGATTCCAGGACCCTCTGTGGTTTCCAAAATCCATGGATGTTTAAGTCCCATTATACATAGTGGAGTAGTAAAAATCCATCCCATATATAAAATAGCAAAATCAAGGTTTGTTATTTGGAATTTATGTATATATTTTTGAATATTTTCAAGCCGTGGATGACTGAATCTGTGGGTAAGGAATCCGTGGATGAGGAGGGCCAACTGTAATTGTGTACAGTGAAACAGCCAATGGTGGAGGTGGCAGAGGCTGAATGAGCACAGAGTGGCCTCTGTTTATGGCCAATAAAAAGAAAAAAATGGTGAAGAAAGAGGATTGGAATGCAGTAGGGCAACAGCTGAAACTGTTACTTCTGCTAGATTTGGGATAAAGCACATGCAGCTTTCCAGCAGCTTGGTACTTTTGTTTTGTTTTGTTTTGTTTTGTTTTTTTACTGTGGACTGCTTAGTATACTGTCCTGCACAGACCAGGAATGAGAGATGTGTATGCTGCTTTCATGGCAGATATATGTGAGGCTCAGAAATTTCTGCAGAATTTTGGGTGCTTCAAGCAGTCATTTTGTTTTCTAAGAACATTTACAGGCCTTGTTGTTGCTAAGATTACTTGCAAATTGACAGCCAATGTACTAAGGGATTCTAACAACAGGAATTATTATTACAGTTGTTTTTATTGATAAAGTGCCTTATAATAGGTTCAGTATAATAGTTGAATTAAAAAGAAGAAACACTGCCCACGGGCTCGCAATCGAAACTGTGAAGGCAGTGAAAAAGATTTCCTAATCCATTGCTTTTGATCTCCCAGAATTTCTAGTCCATGTCTTTCAAGGATTGATTCAGCATGTTCACAGCGAATATCTACTACAGTATGGCCTCAAATAAGTTCATGAAAACAATTTGCAATTTATGTTAATGGCAGGCAATTAATTCATGCAAATTAGCTGTATTCCTCTGCATGATATATTCCCAAAGTAGCTGTGCCCTGACTTAGGGTGTTTGTATAAAGTTAATAATCTGGCTATTTTAATGAATGTTATATATTATCACTGTGCAAAATAATTTTATTTCTATGCTTGCAGTTACAATTCATGAAGCAAAAAATCTGCAGTAAGAGTGTGCAACTTAAGGTATATTCTCTTTCACATAAAATAGTCAATACTGCATAAAGTTCACCAGACCTATGTGAACTATGCCTTCTAATAAAGGTTCACATTTTAATCAGCATACTATAAGGTATTGTCCAAAAGAAATGAGTAGAGCTTATGCTGAGTAACAAGTCTTCTAAAATATTTGATCTGAAGTGTTTCTGTGAAATGTGTTCCAGGGAAGCATAGGTGCCCTTTTCCTTTTATTTTTTTACTTACCTTGTGATACTGTACCTGTAAGGAATGCAATAGAAGAGAGCTTGGAAACATCATATTTTGGGGACTACACCTCTCAGCAACATCCCCCAGCTAACATGGGCATGCTGGCTGGGAGATTCTAGAAGTTGTAGTCCAAAGGCTCTGGTCTAATGACACATGTGTTTGTCTCCAGATCCAGTTGCTGGTTTTCTCTTTGATCCTACTCCATGATTTATGTGAACTTCTTGTAAGACTATTATTCAAACTCTTGGCAAGTTTATCTGAGTAAATATTTGTTTGGTTCCTTATATTGTTATCCAAAAGAGGGTGGGGGACTGGAGGGTCCCCATCAATTGTATCAGCATTCTCTTTAAATGTTGGAGGAATTGTTTAACTCAAGGAGGCTTGCTATTGACATTGAGGATGGTTTGCACCCATTTATACCACTACTAACTGCTGGAGGACTCCAGGTTTGGTGAATAATGAAGATTTTTATTTAGAAATATGCAATCAAACAAATGACAGTAATTCAGAGACACCATTCAGAGCTAACCGAAACAGAGTTAGGAAAATTGGATAGTAAAGGCTTAGGATTGTAGAGGGGGTAATATTTACCAGTCCTGAAGATGAAACCATGGAAAATGGAATATGGTTCATGATGGTGTCTGAGGATGATGCAGTGAGTGCGCACTGACTGCATGTGAGGAGGCTAGGTTTGGAACTGATATTATACATGAGATCCTGGTTTAGAGGGGTGCTAGGTGCTATCTTGCAATGTAACAAAGATGAGATGGTTTTCCCAGGAAATTGACACTAGGATTCCAAAATGACTGATGGCTTTAACTTTGACATAACAAAAACACCAATTGAATTTAGGATAACACCAGAATAGATGGATAGAGAAGTTGATTGGGAAGACAGGATGAGCTAGGCAGGTAGGAAGTGCTAGCTTATTTGCCTTTGCCTTTGTTTCTAGCATGAGATGATATGTAGAGAGCCTGGGGTGAGATTGGAGCAATCAGCAAACCCCTTTTAGCTTTTAGGTTGGTATCACCTAGGTCCTTCATATGTCTTTGAGTCTATAGGGGGTTGCAGACTGCCAGAAATAGTGCAAATTGAGTCCACTTTAAGGGTCAGGGTTAGTGCTAGGGAATCATGGGAATTGTGTTTTTTTCTGAGACATTGAGCCTTCTCTGTCAGAGAGCTCTGGTGTCACAATAAAATACAGTTCTCATGATTCCCTAACCCTAACCCTAAAAGTGGACTCAATTTGCACTATTTCTGGCAGTCTGCAACCCCCCTATGTAACATTCTCATGGAAAAGTCTCCTGAAATTGTTGTGTTGAGGGTTTCCTCTTCTCTTACTCCACTAGTATATCTTGGTATAGCATATATTTTTCATTGCTAAGTAGGTTTGTCTACAATTAAGTCACACAGGTTAATTATAATTTTTGTTGTTACATGCCTTCAAGTCAATTCAAACGTATGGTGATTCTATCCTAAGGTTTTCTTGGCAAGATTTATTCAGAAGTTGATTTCCAATTGGCTTACACATTGTAAACTGATTAGGGAGTGTTAATACACTGATAAGTGGTATTGAAATGCACTTACTATAGCTATTGCTATATTGCTATGTTCCAGAGGCCATTGTGACCTCTTAAGAACATGTCTGGCACCAGATAAGAAGATATGAAAATAAGGGAGCCCCAAATATAACATGGGCTATGTCGGGAATGCTGACAATTTATAACAAAGGTATCACCCATTTTTACATCAGAAAAGTGCTTGGAAAAGTACTTGAAAGTTGAAATAGTGATTTGGAAAGTACTCCTAGGGGATAGGAGATGGCTCTGTGACTGTCACAAGGGTTCATGCTGAAAGACAATGCTAGGAAGAATGGGGTTTCTGTACTCTTCTGATGGTGATGCATAAGAGAAATGTTTGTATGTGAGCAACAGAAAATGCTCACATGTTGTTTGTGACCAGTAACCACATGACTATGCCACTCAAATATATGCCTGCATGTACTCTTGAAGTCTTTTTCTCCCCAAGATGAGTAAGCATTGTATCTAGTGATTTTGTAGTTGTATGCCTTCTCCTTACACATTTTGCTTAAACCTTTTCTTTATTATCTATGTATTTTTAGTTCTTGCTGTAATCGGTCTGTGCATTTTATTAATCTGACATTAATTAGTTTTGCCAGAGAGTGTTTCCCAACCTCTGAAACTCATGTTATCTGAAAATCCTAGGGTTTTGTGTCACAGTGCTTCTCAAGCTCTTTGAAGTGGGGGACTGGCTACTTTTTTTTCCTAACATGCCAAAGACAGGGTATCATATTGTGCTCATAAGCTACAACTTTTTCTTTTGTGGAAATTTTCCAGAGACTGGTAGCTCACAGTTTGGGACTAGTTGGGAGTCACCACTTAGAATATTACTGACGTAGAATATCAAGAGGATAAACAGTATAGAAAAAATATCCGCCTGGTTTGGGAGGGCTGGGCTGAGTCTTTTCCTTTGCCTGTAAAGTGGGTTATGAGAAGATTATCACATTATGTTATAAACCAGCTTACCTGAGCCAGCTTAAAATTAGAAGCGGGCGCCATCCTGATAATATCAGATGCATTTAGCCACTTGGCTAGGTATCATGCATTTGCTATGACTCCTCCAAAAGTAAGTCTGCCTCATCTTCTGATAAAAACAAATTCTTACGTGTGGGGACAGTATCAAGAGACTATTGCATTATGTTATAAACCAGTTTACCTGAGCCATCTTAAAATTAGAAGCGGGCGGCATCCTGATAATATCAGATGTATTTAGCCACCGAAATTGCTGCCCAGCTGCAACCCAGCTGTATTGCTGCTGAGAGGGGTGCTTCAGCAGCCAATTTTTCAAGCCAGAAAACTCCTGGCTTCGAAAAGAGGCGCAAGGAGCAACGTTATAGTCAAAGGCCTACATTTTGTCTCAGACTTAACTTCTGTTGGTCTGGAAGGATCTCAGTGCAGACAGAGTAATAAAATGTCAACAGCAATAGCATTTCTATACTGTTTAATAGTGAACTCAGCACTCTCTAAGCAATAATCTGTAAGCCAATTGTCCCCAATGAGCTAAGTACTCATTTTACTGACCTATGAAAGGATGGAAGGCTGAGTCAACCTTGGAACCCTGGGATCAAACTCACAATGTTGCAGTACCAGCATTTAACCACTTTGCCACAGGGCTCCTTAAGTTACTTCTCTGTTACTAACAGAAGTGAAATTTTATTACTTGTCTGTTCCTACCCATTGTCTCTAGTCCCAAGAAGGAGAATGGCCTCTGCCTTCATTGAGATCCCTCCAAACTATCTTAACTGTCAACAGAAGTAACGTCTGACACAAAATGTAGGCCTGCAACTGTAACACTATTTTTTTTCTTCGCCGGCATGATTTTTAACATCTTTGCTTGATGAAGAAGCCAGTGAAGCTTCAAAAGTTTGCATGAAGGATATTGTGCATTTTGTTTGGCCAATAAAGGTAATCACTGTTTTGTGGATTTTGTATTTTGCTGCATAGCCAACACAGCTGCCTCTTATTATCAGCTTCAGTGTAGTATGTCTCAGCTCCACCACATCCAGAGTTTGGAAATGTTACTTTTAAAACCACCACTCCTAGAATCTAGCAACCAGCATCGCCACAGAGGATTCTGGGAGTTGTAAGCCAAAACATCAATTTTTCAAGCTCTGGTTACCAGCCTATATTATAAAGAACCAATGCAACTCAGAGGGGTTGCAGACTGCCAGAAATAGTGCAAATTGAGTCCACTTTTAGGGTTAGGGTTAGTGCTAGGGAATCATGGGAATTGTTGTTATTTTTTTCTGAGACATTGAGCCTTCTCTGTCAGAGAGCTCTGGTGCCACAATAAAATACAGTTCTCATGATTCCCTAACCCTAACCCTAAAAGTGGACTCAATTTGCACTATTTCTGGCAGTCTGTAACCCCCCTAAGACCAATTAGAGTAGCACTCTCATTAAGCCAGAACTAATGTCTTGGATGCTCTGATCATAAGAGATGGGGGTCTGGTGGTATCATTGCAGGCTGGTGGTTGTAAGGGAATCTTGCAGTCAGACCCAGTGGAGTGGGTTGAGTTAAATGGATCAGTCCATTCTGTGGACAGTAAACACTGGATGTACTAACAGCACTGGGACAAAAGTGGTTGGCACTACATGGGGACAAAGGAACAAATGTCAGTGTGGTATAAAACAGAACTGAGGGCAAAGATCGGGAGAAAGCCTCCACTCAAACATTTGGTAAATGAGGGAGTGTGATATGACCTGCAGGCAGCAAAGCTAAGGGAGTCAGTGCCCTCTATCTGAGGCCAGGTG
>CM034708.1:182370240-182394242 GCA_020142125.1 Phrynosoma platyrhinos | reverse complement strand
TTGGGTTCTGACTGCATTGGGCCCCATGTGATAAGGTCCCTAGTGGTGGCTCTCAAAGTTTATTTCCTGCTTATTGGAGCAATGAGGAAGAACCACATCCAAAATCCAGATGCTTCCTCTCCATTGCTGAAAAGAAACATCTCACACGTAAGGTCAATGTTCCTATCTGCTTCACATCAACTCAGATGGCTGAACATTTTTGGCAGAGGGAGAGTAAATAGATGCAAATTTGTGCAGGAAAGTGAAGACAGTTAAACCCCAGTTCTCATAATACCTTTATGTGTAGACTAGCCCCAAGACTCGTAACAAAGCTTGTTAGATATGGGATAAGAGCAGATGCCCTCTTATAGACTGAAAACTTTTTCAGGAATAAGAAGCACACAGCAGGTATCAATGGTCAGTTCTTGTCCGGAGAGATGCAAACTGGGTGGTCACACAGGAATGTATATTGGGACTGGTGCTGTTAAACTTGATCATAAATGAGTTAGCAGCAGGTAGTGAAATAGCCATGTTGATGACATTAAATTATTTAGGGGCTTAAGAACAAAACAGATTGCTGAAAAGCTCTTGCCAAAGTTGGAGAAAGAAAACTAAAATGGTAGGTGAGATTCTGTATAAATAACTATTGGAGGGAGGGGGAATCCCATCTTCGCATACCCTGATGGACTCAGAGCTGTCAGTGAATGACTAAGAAAGACATCTTGGGGTTGTAGACAGCTTGATTAAAATGTCAATGCAGTGTGCAGCTATGTAAGAAATAGTGAATTCCATGTTGGGAATAATTAAAAGGGGAATTGAAAAGAAAACTACCAATAATACGTAACTCTTATACAAATCCATGATGTGTACTCTTCTGGAATATTGTGTGCAGTTTTGGTAATTTGATATTTGGTAGCTAGAAATATACAGAAAAGGCAAGCAAAGTGTTATAAGAACCAGCGTAATTTTGTTACGAGGAAAGATCACAATGTCTAGGGCTGTTTTACTTACAAAAAGGGTGAGTAAGGAGAGGCACAATAGAGGTATTAAAAAGTTGTGTATATTGTGGATAAAGTAGATAGTGAGACATTTTTCTCCCTCTCTCAAACTGCTACAATCTGGGATCACACACTGAAGCTAAATGGGTGGGAGGGGAGCAATTCACAACAGAAGAAGGGAAGTACACTTGTCACTCCCTGTTCACAAACTTGGAGTCCACGGTCCTGGATCCCCCGCAAATCGGGAGAGATGACTGTACTTCTTCCTAAAGAGCAGAGGTGGTTTTTGCTGCAAGATATAAGTTATGGTTGCCAGCTTGATGGCTTTAAAAGGAGACTGAATAAGCCATTGAGGATGGGGCCATCTGTCTTACTAGTCAGGATAGCTATAGGTATATATACATCAATTAATGAAATAGATGTGTTCCTGGACATTACATCTTTAACAGAATAAATTGGTACTAGAAGCAGAAACAGCATGGAAAGAATAGGTTTATGATTAACAAAAAAGAAAAGCAGTTCAATATGTTTCAGCAACCCTTTTATCTAAAACTAATCATGTGCACATGTGAAATGAAATAATCAGGTCTGGTCAGCCTTGCGTAACTAAGGAGATTATTGCACATCTTAAAATCCAGTTTACCTCTCCTGAATTCAAATCTAATTTGGGCTGGAGCCAGATCCTATAGCATGGCTTTACCCCCAAAACCACCATCCGAATGCAGCTTGGCTCACTTAACTCACTTCGCAGCCACTTTTTAAAAGACGGAAGCTTCCGACTTTAGAAAAATTGCTGCCAGAGCAAGTTAAGGGAGCCGCGTTGGAGCCTGTACTCAGGTAGTGATTTTTTTTGGGGGGGGGGGGAGGAAAGCCATGCGATACAACCCAGCTCCCACCAAATTAGACTTGAATTCAGGAAAGGTAAACTGGGATTTTAAGACATGTGATAATCTCCTAAGTAAAAACATTGTGAACCTTCTGGATACTGCTTAAAAGAATCTTCCAAAGTACTTCCAGGCTTGTTTTGGTTTTGGTTTTTTGTTGTTGCTTTTACCACTAGCTTCTACATGTCTTAAGATCTCCATTTTGGTGGCCAAACTGATACATCTATACTTTTTTTAACATGCTAGGGGAAATTGGTGAGGCAGACTTATCTGCTTTCCCCTTTTTGCTTTGTTTTGCTGTTCATGAATCTCAGTAAGGGATTCTTGAGGCAGTTGTTTCCTACCTTGCCAGTGGTAGGCGGGCACATGTGTCTACATTAGAATTTATAAAGTAAAATTCCAGCCTCCCGCTTCAAGCTTTATTACTTTGTTTACTGCAGATGCGCTGCTACAAACCAGCATCAAAAGTGTCTGCTTCTCCAGCCCTTCTTCACTATCTTCCCCATGTCAATGCAGCTAAAAAACAATGCTAGCTACTTAGTTGTTGAGAAGAAAGAGGGGGCAGGGCTGAGGGGCATGAAAGACTTTATCATTGGTTTTCTTTAAGGATGAGAGTGTGTGACTTGCCTAAAGTCACCCATTGGATTTCCATGGCCAAGCAGCAATTTGAACCCTGGTCTCCATGGTCCTAGTCTAACACCCAAACCACTACACTACACTGGCTCAGCATGCCTGAGGTATGTGTGCATATATCATCTCCATTATCAAAAGCAATTCTCGTGGAGCATAGGATAGAGGGTGCAGTTGCACTCATGTCCTGCTGGTGGATGTCCCATCCTCCACTGACCACTTTATGAAATGGAATATTGAATTAAATAGACCTTTGACTTGATCCAACATGGCTCATTTGATGGTCTTATGTTCTTAGTTATATTATGTATTTATAACCATTGAAAGGTATCAGTAGGTCTCAAAGCCAAAAGTAATGCCTTCCCAATATGTTTCTTTCTCTGTTTCTTACCCTGTCCCTGGTCTTTCCTGTTCTTTCTTGTCACGTTTTAGAAGTCTATTCCTTTCTAGGGTCTAATTCATGCACATTGATACTGCCCAGGGGAATTACCTTGACCACTGCCATTAGATAGCCATGAGAAATGATGGCCAGAACAGAACTAGTTCTCAGTTCTCTATTAGTGGTTAGAGGTTAGAGGCAGATCATACAGACAGAAGTATCTCAGTGATTATCCTGAAAATCATCAAAACAGTTTCAGATTCCCAAAGGAATGAGAATATCTTTATTTATATGTGTACAGTATTCATTGTAATAGTCAAAGGGCACCTCCATGGAGTATTACGGTAATCTTCATTCATTCACCTGCTTCTTCATAATTCCAAATTGTGTTAAGTTTTCTGCATCCACTTCTTTATGGCAGATGGTGTTGTTGTGCTTTCTCTAAAGCAGCTACTATTTAAAACAAACCAGACATATATACAAAAGATATACACAAGATGCAAGAGTTTATGTGAAATACATGGGGGAGAGAGATAATGATGAAATATCATCAAATGTTCATCCATCACGAGGAGTTGGTGATCTTGCAGATACACATTTACTGTGCAATAAAAGAAGAGATGGTAAAGGCCCTGAGAGTCCTTTTTTAGTATTAATCTTTATTAGACAATAACAACAAAGCAAAATAAAAGCAACAAAACAGTTTTAAAGATACAAATACAAATAGTTTCTCTATATCTTAAAAAAACACCATTTAGGGATATAATACAATACAGCATTACCTGCCTGACTAACTAACTATAAACCTAAAACTATCTACCAGCAAGACAAAAACAAACATAACAAACAAATACATTACAAAGGGAAACAATGGCTTCCAGCATATCTGACTGTGGTTCAAACATAATTACTAGAACAAAACAGAACAAGTTTTGATTAGTCGCCTGACCGTATCAACAATAGAATACAGTATTTCAAATACAAAATACAAATACAAAATACAAAGTTTCAAAATACAAACAAATAGTAAAATAGCTCAGTCCTAAAACAAATGTAAGATTAAATGGAGTTAAAACATATTCATTCAAGTAAACAGCTAGATAAATAAAATGGTATACAAAATAAACTACCAATACAATATAAAATATAACAAGCTGAAACTGGGGGAAATGACTGAAAAACTAAGGAGTTTAAATTAGCTCATCACCATAATACGACACTCCATGATGAATAATTAATTGCTCTCTCAAATGAGCAGTTTTTATAAGAAATTTTGCCGTACATCTCACTAAATGTAAGTTCTCCCATAATTACTAGTTACTACTGACATAACAGCTTAAAAAAAAAAGTTCAGTTTGTCCACCCAGAGTATTGTATGTGGTTCAATTTGTGGTTGAAATATTAGAATTAGACTTTTTCATCTTCAAATCGGATAGTACTTTTGAAGGGGGTGCAAACATTAACCAAACATTTCCTAGGGGTGTGGAGCACAGAAAAGATTGAGAACCACTGATCTAAAGAATATATGTATTCACAACTAAAAACCTAATCCTCTGCTTTTTTCCTATTGCATATTATGCAGAACAGAACAGTGTGTCTCTAATGTGCAGGTTTCTAAACTGCTTCTAATTCTTTAATGTCCTTCTTTCTCTTTCCTGCAGCCAGAAGAGTTGACCAACATTTTAGAGATCTGCAATGTTGTGTTTACCAGCATGTTTGCCCTAGAGATGATCTTGAAACTTGCTGCCTTTGGTCTCTTTGATTATCTTCGCAACCCTTACAACATTTTTGACAGCATCATTGTTATTATCAGGTAATGGCCATCAAATATACATGCAGAGCTTGGGAAATTAGTTTTTACAAGCAAAAAGTAACCCTTTATTTTCTCTTTGTTCCAAAGTAACTAAAATAAGATACTTTTTCTTACTTTTTGAAAAATCAGAATAGTATATACTGCAAGCTTTTGGTACAAAACGCACCCAAATAGGTCATATCTCTATAACTATAAAAGTAACTACAAAGTATAGTTATTATGCAAAAGGAGTAAAGTTATTCCTTGTTCTATTACCTTCATAACATAACTTTCTTATTCCTTGGTTGGTCCAGAAAGAAAATAATTACAAATGACTTGTTTGTAACTAGTTATTTCCATGCTCTGATTGTGAATATGGATTAGACTCATTTCTCCATGGGAATGCTTTATTCTCCTTTCTAGGAGAGATGACATGACTCCTGTAGCCCATATTATTCTTTTTATCTGTGAGTCTCCTTGGGTCACGAGAAAGGCAGCATATAAAAAACATTACTTTATGATTTCTTTCCCAATAATATTGTCGAGAGAGAGACAAAAAATAAATTTAAAGATTCATCTTATGCTAAGGATATTATCTCTCATGCTCCACTGGCATGTTTTACAGTGTAAAAACTCTCCTCTGCCCATCACTTTCCCTTGTTTTGTCACCATTTCTTCCATATTTTTTTCATACCATGGGAAATCTGTTAAAGTGGAAAAAGTGGGATATGCCTTCCAGTTGTTTGTGTGAGGAACCTCCATCTTTAAACCAACAAATGTATGCACACGCTCAGTGTTCAGTCAGACTTTGTGCTGTTTTGATACATAGGAAACTTATTCACAGACACCAGCACAACTGATACACAAATATTTATTCCTCCTACTCCCCCCCACAAAATATAAACTTCAACATCAATTGGTATCTATATAACTGTCAATCATATGTTTTTACAATGATTTACAAATCCCCCCCCACTACATTCAATATAATACAATACGGGTTCATCCTTTGAGCCAGAGGTAGGCAACCTCTCCCCTTTAAGGGCCGAGGGACTTCAGCTCCCAGAAGCCTCAGCCATGTTGGCCAATAGTCCCATGTTGGCCAATAGCTTCTGGGATTCTGGGAGCTGAAGTCCTTTGGCCCTTAAAGGGGAAAGGTTGCCTACCCCTGCTTTGAGCTAAGCTATATTCTGTTTCTTTCTAATGTCAAGTTATATTTATAATTCACTCCATCTCTTTATGATAGATTTAATTCCTTGTATGTGTGCATGTGTGCGTGTGTATACACACACACATACATATATATTACAACTGTTAGGCGTTTGTTTATGTAATTCTTATTTCTGCAGCTCATTGCTTATTACTACACCTCATCTATTTCTTCTACCAGTTTAGTATTAAATAACCATACATCATCATCCTCTCTCCACTTTTTAATGCATATATGATATCTTAAATTTCGATACTCAATTTTGTCTCCTCTTTGAACCTCTTGGTGAATTAAATCCTGTATATATCACTGTGTCATTCCATTTTTCTGCCTGAAATTTTACCATACTACTCCAATCTTCTTCATACTTTTTTGGTTATTTTTCTTTTATTAATGTTGTCAGTTTCTCCATCTCGATCATTTTGAAACATCCACCCACTTTATTTCTTTCCCACTCCCTCTTCTCCCTCCCTCTCTGTCTCACATGCACATTACAATATCTACTTCAAATATAATTAAATATCATTTAAAATATTATTATTTCTATTTATAATTGGCCCTCCCCCCCCACACACACACACTTTTCATCTCCTCTGTGGATTCAATTTCATTGCATTTCTCAAGGTTTTGCTCTGACTCTTTCTTTCTCTTGTTCTTTTTGTTCCTGGTCTATAGCATCTGGGAGATCATAGGCCAGGCTGATGGAGGTCTGTCTGTGCTGAGGACGTTTCGGCTGCTGAGGGTACTGAAGCTAGTGAGGTTCATGCCTGCCTTGCGGCGTCAACTGGTGGTGCTAATGAAGACTATGGACAATGTGGCTACCTTCTGCATGCTTCTTATGCTATTTATATTCATATTCAGGTGAGAAAGAGGATTCCTCCTGTAAGGCTACTAAAAATGCCTTTAAAATATGTAAAAGTAAAATGCAAATCAGTATGAGATCCATTTGGCTTGAATTTGATTGATCTCTGTGCTCTTTATTCAGGAATCGTGTGCAATTGAACTGAACTCCTCTGACATTAAAGGGGAAACAGCAGGCAATATTATTAAGAGCTGAGCAAAAGAACAATTCATGAAAATAACAACTGAAATGACATTTAAGGAAATCAAAGTAAATTTAAAATAACAAATCAGGAAATCCTGCTGTCACAGACTTATTGTGCTAACAGTACTGTGTAGGTGTAGATAACTGGGGTATGTGTTCAAATACTTTAAGCTCTGGTTTTGCTGAAAGCCGGGTTAACAAAAGATAGGCTGTTTGTTGGTGAAACAATGAAAACAAACTCACTGGAAACTAGAGCCTAGGAGGAATACAATTTGAGCAAATAATCTCCTAATATCTTTATCATATAACAAATCTCTTCTACTTTCCCATCTTGTTTTCTCTTTCTTCTAAGTATCAACCCTTGAGTTGTCTTTCCTTATTGCCTTCACCTCTCCATCCAACCATAACTTTTAACATCCCATACCCCAATCCATCTTCTCCCCTCCTTTCCCTCTAAATTCATATTACAACATGGTTCATTACACCAGGGGTGAGCAGAAGGTAGATCATGATCAACTTGTAGGTCTCTGGATGATTTGCAAAAGGATGTGTTATTCTGATTGCTGAATGAGGACCAGGTCTGATGATTTTAAGTTACAGGAGGGTAGTTTTCAATTGAACATTAGAAGGAATTTCTTGACAGTAAGAACTGTTCATCAATGCCTAGACAACTGTGGTGGAGTCTCCTTCTCTGGATGTCTTCATTTAGAGGCTGGACAGCTACATGCTGGGAATGCTCTAACTGGATTTCTTGCATTGAGGGAGGGGGAGTTGAACTCTGCCTGTGGGACCCCTTCAAACTCTATGATTTTGTGAATGATGACCATAAGGCTCTCCTGCTCTAAATGAAGCCGAGAGACCAGGAGTGCACTTGTATAAGAACACTACAATATCATTTCTGAAATGGAAAACAAGTTTATCACCTGAGACTTATGCTCTGGGGGACTCATTTTCTTAGAAGGTGTATATGTGCCCTGTACCACTGTGACTGCACCTGCACTGCAGAAATAATGCATTTTGATACTGTTTAAACTGCCATAGTTCAATGCTATGGAATCCTGATATTTGTAAATTGTTGCTGCACCGTTGCTCTCTGACAGAGAAGACTCATTCATTTTCATTCATTCAACCTTTATTAGGCATACAACAATAAAATTACAATAAAATAAAATAAAGTAAAATACATTTACAATAAAACTTCAGGATCATTATTATAAAATTTAAGCCATACTCTTGTTACATCCAACAGAAAATTGGCCATTAGCCTAGTAATATGAGGATTCCGATCTTCCAATAAGTATTCCACTGATAACCCATCCAAACAGATATTCATTTCCAATAACCTCCTTAGCAATTTTCTCCTGGGAATTATATACAATGGACAAAGCAATACAATATGATGGAGAACATTGGGAGCTTGATCACATTGGCATATACGTTTCCAAAAAAGGGGTCTGTAGATATCTTCCCCTAGTCACATTTGAGGGGTGTACATTCAGCCTTGCAAATAAAAAGGCCTCCCTCAAGACTCAATATTTCACAAAACTACAAATCCCAAAATTTAATAGCACTGCGCCATGGTAGTTAAAGCAGTATTCCTGATATGCAAATATAGCCTGAGTCAGTGATGGCTAAACTTTTTGGGAGCACATGCCCCAAGTAACTTTTTTTCAGCACCAGGTAGCACCTGGTGCGGGCAGTGGGACTTCCACTCTCCAGGGATGGAACCTCCACCCTCTGGGGGTGAGACTTCCGGGGTGGGACTTCTCCCCCCGCCCTTCTTCCAGCCTCCAGCTGTCTCTGAAGACAGTTGGGGGCTGGGAAAGGTCCCGGGGGGGGAGGAGAAGGAAGAGGCACGGGCCCATTCCTCCTCCTCCCTGAGCTTTCCCTCTGAATTTGCCGGGAAGGGTTTCTGGGGAGCAGCAACAGGTGTGTGCCAATCGTTCCTCCCCCCCCCCTTTTCCTGGCTTCCAGCTATCTCAGAGAGGAAGCTGGAAGCCAAGAGAAGGAGCCAGAGGCGCATGTCTGTGGCTCCTTCTCCCCAGTGCCATTTTCTTGTCTTGGAGAGACTACTGAAGGCCAGGAAACAGCAGAGAGGAGGGGGCATGGGAGCATGTATGCGCACCTGTTCCTCCCCCTCCCTGACCCATACCAGGCAAAATGGCATCTTGTGCCACCCATGGCATGCGTGCCATAGGTTTGCCACCATGGGCCTAAGTTGTACTTGCCTCCAATTGGTGGATTATACAGTTCTAGTTCAGCAGTGAGTAACCACAACTCTCTAGATGTCACTGTATTGCAGTTCCCACCAACCGTGTGCAGAATACCAACAGTGAAGAATTATGGGAGCTGCAGTTCAAAAACGTTGGGGTAGTACAGTTGATCACCGTTGTAGTAATTAAAAGAAGCCTGAAGCTTCCCAGCCCCTGCATTACACTACCATGACCAAAACTGCTTCTCTGCTTTTAGCAGACAAGGGTCCGAAATATAACGTCTTGTTTTAGTGATGCAGGTAACATACATGGAAACAATAGAAAGGTTTTGCACATTCCTAGAGGAAACACTGTCAGATCAGGTCTACTGATATCCTACAGAAAGCACAGTGTAGCCTGCATTTTCTCTCTCAGCATGACCTAAATTTGTTTTTGAAAGAAGGGTGAGGGAAAGGAAGGCTGTTGAAAGCAGAAGAAATACGCAACCACAATTGCACAACATAAACAATGTTCCTACAGGAGGGAATAAGGTAGAGACAGATAGTTAAGATTCCATGATATATTTCCTTTTTGTATTCTGTTATTTTGTTTCCTTGTCTATAGACTGATACTCTCTGACTTGCCATTCATTCATCCCACAGACCTTTTCTTCCTTTTCTTTTTCATGTAGCCATGAAGTAGTAGGTGGCACCATTTTTGCTTTCTCTCAAATAAGCAGTTCTCTTATGAAGATTCATCTTTGATGAAGATGTTTTTTTGCTGACAATTCAGTAGCAGCATCTAGACAAGCTAATCAAACAAGGGAGAGGGCAAATGGTATTAAATATGTGTGAGAGATGGAAGGAAGCCAAATCCAAATAGCAAATCACTGAGGTCTTAGTGTTGGGTGCAAGACTGAGATTACATTATATGAGTTTGTCTACTAATAATTAGATTGAAAGGTTTTAACGAGCTAAATCATCTTAATGAGCCCATGTAGGAAACAAATATTGACTCTGGTTCTTAAAACCAGGACTATAAACTTCCACTCAGGCACATACCTGAACACCAGGATCCAGAACACCAGAAGCAAACCTTCTTAGCTACAACCAGTACTCTTATCATTGCAAGATTAAAGGTCTCCATGGGCTGAGCATAAACTCTCTCTAATACCTCCCCCTATCCTGAGCATAGACTGCCAAAAATAATGCAGCTTGAGTCCACTTTAACTGCCCTGGCTCAGTGCTAGGGAATCATGGGAACTGTAGTTTTTTCTGAGTCATTGAGCCTTCTATGTCAGAGAGCTCTGGTGCCACAATAAATGACAGTTTCCATGATTTCCTAGCACTGAGCCAGGGCAGTTAAAGTGGACTCAAGCTGCGTTATTTCTGACAGTAAAGGCTCACTTCCAAGTCTTCTTGCCCACTGCCTGCAGGGAGAAGACAGACAGGATCAGTGATGGCAGCTGTTCCTTACTATCACTGCTTCCACTTGCTGAGTGGGCAAATGGAACAGTGGCACAGAGTAGCCACCAGCTCATTTTCTTGCCCTTTCACTGTGGCCAGTGGTAGCTGCTGCTCCTTGCCATCATTATTCACTCAACCTACAAGTAAGCAAACAACATCAGCAATGAAGACCTGCTCTCTTCTGCTCTATGATGGATGGAGAGTAGAAATAATAGCCTATTAGCAGGCCTGTCAAGGGACATTTTTGATGAGAATCCTCTTCTCAAACGGTGGCTGGTAATATTAATCACACAGGTCCCCTAGTGGTCTCCTGGAACATGGCAGAAGGTGGGCAATCTGTCATGAGGGTACTCCATGTGCATCTGGTGTGTGTTTTTAAAGAAAAATAATAACATGGTAGCATGACTGGAAAATCAGCAAAGCATCATGAAGGAAGAAACAGTAAACCTTGGGTGAGGAACTTGTAGCCCTCCAAATGGTAGACTGAACTTTCCATCATATTCTGCTGTTGGATATTCTGCCTGAATCTGTTGGGAGTTGCAGTTCTGCATGTGAAGGACTATAGATTCCCCAATTTTTATTTAACCTTTGCCTCCTGCACCATTCCTCAGCCTAAATCACCTCTTTTAAAGTGGTTCCACGGGAGGAAACATGATCTTATGGTTTCACTGTTCTGGGGGTTCATCTGCACTACAGAAATAATGTTGTTTAACACCACTGTTAAGTGCTGTAGCTCCAGTCTATGTAATCCTGGGATTTGTAGTTTTAAAAGGTCCAGGAGAAGCCCAGGTCAGGTACAAGATGAGTACTGCTTGGGGATGGAGCTATGCGATAGAATCTGTCCCTATGTGTTTACAATCCCGTGCCCAGTGTTGGAATAAAAGCCAGTGCACTAATCTCCTAAAACAGGGATGTGGTGGCTCAGCAGCTAAAACGCTGACTCTGATGATTGCAGAATTGGCTAGGATGGCAGTTCAAGGGCCAAGCGCCATATGATGGAGTGAGCTCCCATCACTAGTCCCAGCTTCTGCCAAGCTAACAATTGGAAAGCATGTAAAAGTGCAAGTAGATAAGTAGGTACCACTTCGGTGGGAAGGTAACAGCATTCTGTGCAGTCATGCCAGCCACACGACCACGGAGTCATCTTTGACAATGCTGGCTCTTCAGCTTAGTAATGGAGATGAGCACTGCCCCCTACAGTTGGACACAACTTGACAACCTTGGCAAAGGGAAAACCTTTATCTTTACCTTTAATGATTAAAAGCACTGCAGAAATGTATTGGTAATTAACGACAGAATATATGTTCCTCCCTGCAGCATCCTGGGAATGCACATCTTTGGCTGTAAATTCAGTCTCAGGACTGACACAGGAGATACAGTCCCTGACCGGAAGAATTTTGACTCCCTGCTTTGGGCCATTGTCACTGTGTTTCAGGTGAGTCCAGAATAGGGCGAGAGAATAAAATTTGATATATGAAACAAGAAGTGACAAGAGAATTGTTTCTGATCTGTCATTTGACCTAGGGCTATGTTTAATCATTTAAAAAAATCTATGTTAGGGCAATGTCCTTTTCAAGCCAATTCAAGGGCCAGCAAATGGGATGAATGGTTTGTTGAGATCTCTAGATATCTTAATGAGACAAGATGTTGCAAAAAGCAAATTAAGGAGTAGGAAGGGGAGATGAAAGGTAAAAACAACTTAATTTTGAAGTCATGAAGCTAGTATGAGTTGGATTCCAGTTTCTGAAAGTAGAAAATCCAGTTGTTACCTGCAGGTGTCTGCATACAACAAAACATAGAACATCCTTGATAGTAGAAAATTGAACTTGTTTATCTCTTCATCCCACCAGCCTTAGATGTATCTTAAAGTGATTACATTACCTTGTTGAACTTAATTTGAACATTTGCAGTTTTCTTCCACATTTCGCTTAAAACTCTGACCATGCAGTCTCCATGACTTCAGTATCAATTCAGCCTTTTCCTCTCCCCACACCAATAATAATAATAATAATAATAATAATAATAATAATAATAACAACAATAATAAAATTTATTTGTACCCCGCCCCTCTGTGCACAATCAGGGCAGCTAACAACAATTAAAAATACATACAATATAAATCCAAAAAGACTTCAGCTTCCAATCACACTCCCTGCTTTTGGTAACATCTTGCAAATCTGGAAATCTCAAAAGCCTGCCCACTGTTGGTGATCTTTGAGCTGGCCTTAATAAAGGTACTAAAAAGGGAGAGAATAACAAAGTATTCAAAACTATGTATCGCCAAGTACAATGTACTGCAAACAATAAGGATACTATAAAGACTTCCTATATCAAATTATATTTGCATTATATTTACACCAGCATCTTGTGATGAACATTAGAGATATCTACTAACCATGTACATGTACATAAATAAAATTACTCATGCAAATTCCAGTAATTATTGCAAAGTCCGGTATATATTCCAGGTCTTCAAACTCTGCTGTGGAAAACATATAACAGCAGTTAGACGTAAATTGGTACAAATGTAGATTTATTCTGTTGAGTCTTCATCATAAAGTTGTTATTGTTACTTCTATGATGAACTGCTAGTCAGTGACAATCAGTAAGAGGCAATATTTCAGATAGCAAAAGGTACAAAGGTAGCAAAGACAGCAGCCTCTGCAGTTGTAAAGCCATTTTGATGTCAGAGTCTTCTTCGGTTGATACAATAAACCATCTCAACTCAGGAATTCAAAGTTTTAAAATACAGTTTCCACCTTGCTTTTCCATTTTTCTAAATGCATAAAATTAACAATATTAAATCCAACTTATCTTTACATAATAAAGGAAGCAGTTATATTTACCCTCTCTGATGTAACAAGCTTACCCCTCTCTTGAGATATGCCTTTTTACATCTAGAAAATCAGTTTGTGCTGTCTATTGTATCTATAGGTGATATTATTATTATTATTATTATTATTATTATTATTATTATTATTATATTCTCTTACTAATGGTGTTCAGGTGACTCTTTCATGTTACAACTTCTCTTAAAGATAGATACAGATATACTTACATCTATACTAAATCTCCCAAACACAGAAACCCTAGGATCAAGCTGCCTTAACAATGGATTTTGATTTTTTTTCTTATGGGCAACACAGCCACCTCTTAACAGTGTCTTTACAATCCCAAGCTGTACACAGACCCCCTGTGCCATCAGTCGCAATCCGCTATTGTTTGCAAGCATAGTTCTGCCTCTCATAACAGAGCTGCAGTGTATCTGCTACTCGCCAATGAACTGTGAATGACAACTGACTGGATTTCAGAGAGTGCCTGTGGCACTGGCACACCATGACACAGTGTGAAGCATCATTTCATAAAAATATCTCATGACAAGAAAAAGTTTATGCATATGAATGGACTCTCAAAGACAGAAACAATTAGAAATTTTAGATTTTTTTTTCATTGGTAAACACATTTATTATTACTCTGCATCCTCTTTGTTTTAACCTGCCTTTACAATCTTGAGTCCTGTTTTTCATATATCTCATAATGGAGGTATATAAAATTATTCATGATTTTGGAGAAAGCAGGTAGGCTTGCTTTTCTCCTTTTCACATAAGCCAGAGTCATCAACTGAAGCTGAATGGTGGAAGATTCAGGGCAGATAAATGGAAGTACTACTTTGTACACAGCACATAATTAAACTGTGGGGTTTACTGCATAAGATATGAATCATGCCTGCCAATGTGGATGGTCAAATCCATGAAAGATGGAGCCATCAAAGGACAGTATGCATTTGTTTATGAGACAGAGTTTGCAACTGCACTCAGGGCTTGATGGCAAGCTTCTGACAAGCAACTAGTCAGCCATTGTATGACTGTTGGATTAGATAGTCCGATCCAACGTGGCTCTTCTTCTTATATTTTTATGTGTTTCAGATCTTGACTCAGGAGGACTGGAATGTTGTGCTGTATAATGGCATGGCCTCCACTTCCCCGTGGGCATCCCTCTATTTTGTGGCTCTCATGACATTTGGCAACTATGTTCTCTTCAATCTGCTTGTGGCAATCCTAGTGGAGGGATTCCAGGCCGAGGTGAGCTGCTATTGTAACTGCTTCCAGAAAGAAGGGAATAGGTCTGTGGCAGATAAGAGAGAAAACCTAAGATGAATGTAACACATCAGATGTGATTCTTCCTTTAGGTCAGCCTTCTCCAGTTTTATGATCTCTGGCTGTGTTAGATTGCCATCCCATTGGTCTTATGCTAGTCCAATATAGTTGTAGGACATCAGGTTCAGGAAGGCTTTGTTAAGTCACATGTCCATTTAAAAAGAGAGAGAGAGAGAGAGAGGTGCATTGCATGAGTCAGGCTCATGTTTTCCATACTTGTGGCTGAAAAGTGGGGTATAAATACGCTAAATAAATAAAGAAATAAATAAATGTAATTCTAGCATTGCTGTGAAGTAATTTGCCCTGCCTTAAGTTCCCTAAAAAATACTGGGATCACAGAGAAACATCTCCTTTGCTCTGAAGATGCTCACAATTTCCAGGTCTTTGAATTTATTTTCCCAATGCAGGGTGATGCTAACCGGTCATTTTCAGATGATGATCAGAGTTCATCAAACATTGAAGAGTTTGACAAGTTCCAGGATGTCTCAGGTAAGAAGATGAACTATATTAATACTGCATGACTTTGGCCGCATCTGCACTGCAGAAATAATGCAGTTTGAAACCACTGTAACTACCATGGCTCTGTACTATGGGATTCTGGGGTTTGTAGTTTTGTGAGATATTTTGCTTTCTCTGTCAGAAAGCTCAGGTGCCACAAAAAACTACAACTCCTAGAATTCCATAGCATTGAGACATGGCAGTTAAAGTGGTGTCAAACTACATTATTTCTGCAGTGAAGATGCAGCCTCTGACTGCAGTGCAAATTCCAGCCATTTGTTTGTTACTTCATCTGTGGTCCCTTCCAATGCTTGACTATGGCCTTATCCAATATGGCTCTTCTCCTTAATTTAATTTAACTATGAGTAAATTAAGTGTAGAGGAAGTGTGGCATAGTGGTTTGAGTGTTGGATTACAACTCTGGAGACCAGGATTCGATTCCCCACTCAGCCATGAAACTCATTAGGTGACTTTGGCAAGTCATACGCTCTCAGCCTCAGGGGAAAGCAATGGCAAATCTCCTCTGAATAAACCTTCCAGGAAAACCCCATGATAGGTCCACTTTGAGTTCACCATAAGTCAAAAATGACTTGAAGGCACACAACACACATGCACACAAATTAAGTGTAGCAGTTAAGAGATGCTTAAGAAACACATTTCTTTCCATTTTCCAGGTTTGCTTATGTGGCTTCTCAGCTGAACCATCCCACACTTTTAAAAAAAAATTGAACTCTCTATCTAGTTATGTGGGAGTAAGCCCTACCAATCTCATTAGAACTAACATTTGAGTAAATATTTATGGAATTCTGTTGCTGATTTTTAAATCCTCTACAAAGACTGTTCTGTCCCTCCAGAAGGAAAACATATTTGACAGGAGTGTGAGAGAGGACCTTCTCAGTGGCCGGTCCTAGGTTCTTGAACTCTTTTCTAAGTGAGGCCAAACTAGCTCCATCTCTGTTGTCTTTGACAGCAGACACATACCTTTTTATTATTATTATTCAGCCCTTTGATTTTAAAAGTATTCATGTTTGCTGAAGCAGGTTTAAACTAGTGGATGCTGCTCATCTCTTTTTAATTTTAATTGGTGAATTTTAATTGCATTTTTAGGTGACCTGTTTTTATCATTTAATTATAATTTTGTGGGTTTTTTAATTGTTAGCCACCTTGCACACTGTTTTAAGTAGAAAGGTGGAATATAAATAAACCATATATGAATCATTTAGATGAAAAAAATTGGCTCACACTTAGAATTTTGACTCTTTCTCTCTTTATATAAGTGAAAGCTTGCATCATTTTGAAAAAAATCTTCCTTTTCCTTCTTTGCCAAGCAGATGGTCTGGGTTCAGAAAGAAGAATCCCTTCATTTATTTGCATTTCTAGTTAGAAAACGCAAAATTCTGGTAACACTTCACCAGAGGATGTTTGGTATCTTTTGTCCCTGCTGTAGCCCAGATCCTGTTTCTTTTCTCTGAACAACATATATTTTGGTTCAGAATGCAACAGTGATTTTCTAGATCTGCCTGGCAACAGAAAGACAGTTGGCTTTTCCACATAGTTTCATGGGAACTGTAATAATGATGATAAAGATGCTCAAACTGCTGATGGAGCTGAGCCCCACATTGAGTTTCAATCAAACCCCCAGTGTTCAGATTGCACATGCAGGTTGAAGAGAAATGAAAAATCTGTGTAAAATATCCAGTGGCTACTGATATAAAATGATAAAACCATGGATTCAGACATCAGTAAAATCAGCTCACTCTCAAAAACAAAATGGAAGAGTGTATATGACAGGCAGTGTTTCCTCCATCGAAATGACCCACTTTGTTGCCAGTTCAGGTCTGTGCAAAGAGAAAATGGTTTCCAGGTTGGCACAAACAGGCAGGCAGGCCACTTAGAAGCCTTCAATATTCCAGCTAATTGAGAGCGATTGAGTTTGAGAGACCCAGTCTATATATGCCATGGCAGCTGGTGCTTCTATATTAGTGGGGCAGTAAGTCTGCTGTATCTTCTCATCTAAACCAGACCAGCACAACTTGGCAGTAGGAATGGGCCAAAATTAAAATAGGCTAAATGTCTTTGGGCTGCAGATAGGTTTTAATTAATTAATTATTAATATTAATTCCAACCTCCTCCTCCTCCTCTTCTGCCTGGTCCTTTCTTCAGGGAAAAGCCAAGCAGCAGAGGAGCATTGCGAGTGTTCACCCATCCTTATCCTCATCCTCATCCTCTACCAGGCCTTCTCCTCAGGAGAAAGCGAAGCAGCGGAGGAGCCTTATAAGGCAAGTATTTGCCTGTCCTCCTCCTCCTCTGCTTCCCAGTCTCTTCCTCAGGAGAAAGCTGGGTGGTGGAGGAGCCTTGCTGGGCAAGCATTTGCCCATCCTCCTTCAGAGAAAGCCGAGCAGCAAAGGAGCTTTGCAGGGTGAGTGTTTGCTCTTCCTCCTCCTTCTCCATATGGTCCTCTCCTCAGGAGAAACCTGAGCAGCAGAGGAGCCTTAAAGTCATTCCCCATCTTTGTGGGCCTCCCAAAGTCCTTTGTCAGGCCACATGTGGCCCTCGGGCCATATGTTGTCCAGGCCTGATCTGAACTTTAAAGGAGCTATCCAAGGTGCTGAACCTATTAAAATTCAGAACCTGGATACATTTGAAGGTAAGACTAGAACCTGGAGTTGATTCACTGCCCCATTGGCATAGCAGCCACTCCCTGCCACTGTTCAGATGACAAAGTAAGGGATGACAGGAGTTGTATTCTGTGTGGGAATGTTAAATATGTTAAGTTGACCTGTTGCTACTCTGTTGGTCATTTATTTATTTATTTTGCCTTTTTCTTGGCATGGGATCCAAGGTAGTTTACAACAATTTTTTTAGAAGTATAGCTCCAGTTTTATTAGAGGTTAACTAAAAAACAATTAAATAAACAATTCTATCAAAGGCACAAAGTTAGAATGATTTAAAACACATTTTTAAAATAATAAGAAATATAAAATCACATTGAAACACCCTTTTGACACAATGAGTTAAGAGCCAAAGGTTTGCCTTAATAAAAAGCTCTTTGCTTGCTGGAGGAAAGAGAGCAGAGAGAGGGACAACTGAGAGATTAGGAGAGACCCAGTCTACATATACAGTAGCAGCAGATGACTTCTGTATTAGAAAGCAGTGCATCTGCTGTAGGAAGGGAGTTGGGAACAGCCACCAAGAAGCCTCTCTTCCATGTCCTTATTTCTCATAGAATCATAAAGTTGGAAGAGACCACAAGGGCCATCTAGTCCAACCTCCTGCCATGCAGAAATACACAACCAAAGCACCCCTGGCAGATGACCATCCAGCCTCTGTTTTAAAACCTTCAAAAAGGATACTCCACCACACTCTGAGGTAGCGCATTCCACTGTGGAACAACTCTTACAATCAGGAAGTCCTTCCTAATGTTTGGATGGAATCTCTTTTCCAGTAGTTTGAATCCATTGCTTTATGTCCTAGTTCTGGAGCAGAATACAGACTTGCTCCTTCTTCCATATGACATCCCTTCAAATACTTAAACAGGGCTATCATATTATCTCTCAACCTTCTCTTCCCCAGGCTAAACATACCCAGCTCCTTAAGCAGCTTCTCATAGGGCATGGCTTCTGGACTATTCACCATTTTGGTCACCCTTTTCTGAACATACTCCACCTTGTCAATATCCTTCTTGAATTATGTTGCCCAGAACTGGACACAGTGTTCCAGAGGATGTCTGACCAAAGCAGAATAGTGGCACTATTACTTTCCTCTTTCTAGAGACTATACCCCTATTGATGTAGCTTAGAATTGTCTTGACTTTTCTATTGCCATTCGAAACATAATATTACAGTGGAATACCTACTGCAGCAGTGGGAACTGTGGAGTCCTCCAGATATTGTTGGTCTGTGTAGCCAGGGTGATGTTGGGACAGGGAACCATTTAACATGTTAAGAGACCCACCTGGGAAATGGTGAGGACTGGAAGCTAATGGCAGACCAGGGGAGACAGCAGTGTCAGCAGCAGCTTTCCCCAACAAATTCTGCACATCTCCAGCTCTAGGCTTTGTATGAGAAATGGAGAAGATGGAAGTGGAAGGGCAGGATGAAGGACAGGGAGTATTGGTGGCATGTTTAAAAGAGAAGGAAAGTGTGGAGGTGGGAAGGAAGAACAGCTAAACAGATATAACAGTGGAGGAGCAGGAAAAACTGGGACATGTATGGCCAAGCAACATGAGAGAGTGGTCAACATGGAAATGTTATTGATGAAGAAGAATAGACAAGCTAAGGGAGGCTTCAGCAGTTTGCTTTTACCTGAGCCTACTGGGTGCAAACTATTTTTTCACTTTGAACTCAAGTTGTTGAAGTAAGCTGAAAACAAAGAGGGAAAGGGGAGAGAGAAACTGGGACATTTTAAAAGCAGCTGAAAAAGTGGGATGATAGCAGATTTATCATCACCTGTCCCTGACAAATTAGGACAGTTGGATGATATGAAACAGCTGGTTATTAAAGCCTTTCTCTAAAGGAGAATAGAGACATTATGTATTCCCAGGCTTCACCAGGAGATGTACCAAGCACTATTACCAAAATATTTTCAGTGACTTTTTATTTCCTTCTATATTGTCTCCTGTGTTCTAGAGGCTTGACTGTGAAGATAGCATTGAGGCCTATAGGAGAAACTATGTATCTGGCAAAGTGAAAGGAATGTATTTTGCTGTCTCTGTGTCTTTTGTGGTTTTCTGATCAGATCCAAAGCTTTGTGCAATCCCCATGACCCCAAATGGACATCTTGATTCGAACCTACCTTGTCTCAACCAGCCTGGATCAGTTGCTGGAATTACTAATCCTTCATGCAACTCAGTACAAGCAGACAAAGTCCTTGTGGCCCTTGAAACTAGGAAAAGCAGTGTGATGTCCTTGGTGAGTAGATTTTAAATGTAATGTGTTTTTACCAAGGGCAATGTACTGATCCTAATTTTCCATGTTCAAATTATGTGCTCTGTTACTGAATTATTGCTTCCAGTCTTGCTACTGGCTGCTTCTTCCAATCTTCCATATATCTCCCCATATCTCCTGCTGCTTCTACAGTATTTCTACAGGCCCATCCTGGGGTCTTCTCCTTTCTCTGTAAATGCTTCAATGATCAGTGGTTTGGTGCATGAAGTGGTAGCCAATGTAAGCTGTGATTTATTCATGATGAGAATGAAATCAAGATGACCAAACCCACATTTCTTGCCAATCTTTCTTTTTTTCACTTTAAATTTTTCAGGTACTGAAAGTCAATACATTAGTATAGGGCAGAGTGGGCAACCTGTGGTTTTGCAGATATTATCAAATGGCAGCTCTCATCTTCCCTGACTATTGGCTATGATGGCTGGGGTGATGGGAGTTTTAGTCCAGTGACATTGAGCGGTCCACAGAATGTCCACTAGATCTTGGAGAAGAAAAAATGAGTTCAAATACCAACTTGGTCAAAAGTTCAGTATATACCCTGAGCACTTGTTTGCTCAGTATAATGTACTTCAGAGGTCTACAATATCATTTATAATGATAAAATGAGGGGTCATAATTCATAAGTTCTGTAGGGCAGAATTTCCATAGCATTATATCTTTTTAGAATATTATAAATGAGATTTGATAGATCTTAAACCTACCTCTCCTGTTATGTTTATACAAAAGTTGTTGTAACAATAACCTGGTGGAGACAAAGAGACTTGGGTATGAGGTACATAGTGGTGTAGAACAGCCATGGAAGAGGTGGCCAATTGCACCATGTGGAACAGAGCTCAAAAAAGAGAGTGGAGTCGCTCACACTGCGTCTTACTAGGCTAATAGAGCCATAGGTTTTGAGTATTGTTCCTCCTTTTTTTCATGGTGGCTCTGAGTAGGGAATGCAGCTGAATCAAGAAGACCCCTTCTCAGTTTGATGTTCTCTACAGTTCTTGTGGGCACAGTTAAAGACAAACTTGGGGCCATCTGATAAGAATAAGCACAGCCTTTAATGAGGGTAGCACCCCGTTCAAGAAATTTTAAGTCATTTAATCATACAGATGGTATGAAATCAGCATCTAGTGAAAGTAGCATTTGTGTTTTATATGTATGTGTGTCATAGAAAACATCATTTTAGAAGAGATGCTCTTTTCTATTTGTGATAAAGAGGAAATACCTCTTCTAGAATTGTGCTTGCTATCATCAGTTTCCATTATTACTTGTGTTCAAAGGATATCTGTTTTGAAAAATCTACTACCTAGTTAATCAGAACATTTTCCTACCAAAATATTTTTAATTGATTTGTCTCACAGCCACAGACATAGACTTGAACCAGTAATGCCTCTGAAAGTAAAGAACCCTTGAATGTTTTGTAATAGCTTTATAGCAGTTTCAGTTGTTGGGGAGTAGTTTAATGATAATTTTGACATGCAAGTGCTCATTATGACAATTCCCATAGTCAAGCTCCTAAGAGGCCAAATATCCAAGCAGCTACATTGATCTGTACCAGGATTGGGAATTGTGTGGCCCTTCAGATGTTGTTATAATGCAAATTATAGCAGCCCTAGCCAGTATAGCCAATGTAGAGGAATCCCTAAAGTTGAAGTTCAGCAACAACAACTGAATGGTTGTATGATTCCTATCCAGATCTACACCAAAAAATCAGTTCTAGCAGTTTTTATCTCCACCAAGAGCAGGCCATTTATAAAGTTGGTGGGTCTGGATTGCCCATTCAGGACCAAACCATGACAAAATATTTAAGATTAAAACAGAAGTACAATACAGCAATGTATTATTTCTGAGTAAATCTACCACTGCTTTCCAACTTCTATGAGATGAGCAGATGAGCTGAGAGGTGCCACAGGTGTTTGAGCGGAGATGATCATCATCATCCCTGCTGTTCAAAAATTCCTTGGACTTTGACCCGGAAAACACTGGCTTCACTACACTACTGTCAATTAATAAGATGCAAAGCATATAAAAATCTTGCATCTGAACTTGCATTATGTTTCCCCATTACAAATTTCCAAGATGCGAAACTGGGGTTGGGGTAGAGAGAATGTGACTACATGACTGAAAATATGGGGTTATCCAAGTTTCCTGCTTGGGTGGAGATAATGAATCCTGTCTTGGATCTCTTACAGTCTAGCTCTCGCAGTTCTCACTATGGAGCATGGGGTCGGAGTGGGGGCTGGGGAAGCCGGCGCTCCAGCTGGAACAGTCTTGCCCGGGGACACAGCCTCAAACACAAGCCTCCTTCAGCTGAGCACGAGTCACTCTTATCCGGAGAAAGACACAGGACATTAGAAGGAGAACGAGAAGCACCACTAAAAGTTCATCATCATCGACGGACACTCTCCTTGGATACCAAAGAACCTTCTGAACTAGTAGAGTTGGTGCCATCAGCACCATCCTGTCACAGGCCAACACGGAAAACAGGTGTGACAACAGGGCCTACTATGCACCAGGACTGCAATGGTAAAATGCCTAATATCG
Organism: Phrynosoma platyrhinos; assembly: GCA_020142125.1. Taxonomy (NCBI): domain Eukaryota; kingdom Metazoa; phylum Chordata; class Lepidosauria; order Squamata; family Phrynosomatidae; genus Phrynosoma; species Phrynosoma platyrhinos. The sequence continues at coordinate 182,371,537 of CM034708.1, read as the reverse complement.
CTAAGGACATCTTTCCAGAAATGAACAATCGCAAGGACCATGGAGAAGATGAGGAGGAGATAGACTATGTGAGTACTTGTTGTCTTCATTAAAGCAATGTTAAGAGATTGCAAAGTTGAGAACAACCATAGTAAATAAGAGGGTGAGCTGGACCAAACCAAAACTGCTGCACAACACTATGAAAGAGGGAATCACAGTTCAGAGTTGCAGTGAAGTCACTTCCAAATAATCTACTTTCATGGAATCCTTTTCACAGTATATTCTATGCAAAGAAACTTATAGGCTGCGGGAGACAACCTGGTGCCTTTCAGAGATTTTGGACTAATAGCCTTATCACACTATACTGTCATAGTATTATATTCCATTTTAACTACCAAGACAACACCCTGTGGAATCATGGGATTTCCAGTTTTGGGAGAGGCATTTAAAATTCTCAGACAGAGAACTCTACAAACCTCAGAATTCTACAGGATGTTGCCATGATAATTAAAGTGGAATATAGCACTATAGCTGTGCATTGCAGTAAGGACCTACATTTCCCAGAACTTCCTGACATCATGACCAATGGTTATAGATTATGGCAGATGTAATCCCAAGCATCTGGGGGAGACAGCAAATTACTTAACTTTGGCAAAAGCATAGTACAGTGTCATAAGATCTACTTGAGAACACTATGTACAATTTACTGTTGACCAGCCTGTTGTCTCCTGTGAGCAGATTTGTTGTAAAAATTCCTAGTATTTCCCTACATTCTTGCATTGCAGTGAAAAATCATCACTGCCAAGCATGCTAAATCCTTGGGAAGTCCCCTCTCCACCCCACTTTCTGATCTTCTCTTTGAATATTCCATTATGAGCTTTTGAAGGACCCCATGTTTTCCCAGAATGCCCAGACCCTAGATTCAATATGACTCCTGGTTACACTGAAATCCAGCTTAAAGTAGGGATAACAGAGATTTTAGTGGGCAAACTCCTCTTGTACTACATGTCAGTCTCTTTGCAGCTAGTAAGAATGGATAAACCTTTGGAGTGCCTACTGCTGGAAGATTTGTGATGCCGTTCCATGCATCATTACTTAGAAATATGTCCTGCTAAGTCACTTCCAAGCAAGAATGCATAGGCTATAATCTTTCAGCCAACTCATGAATAGAGTAGGGCATGCTCTCACTGAATGGTGCCAGAAAGCACCCATGCATATTCAGTCCATGTGCCATTTATGCTTTCTGCCAAATAAACCAACTTTTTCCAACTTTTCCTAGGACGTTATCACACATGGGCCAGAAAGCGATAATAAAGTG
>CM034708.1:182349791-182370140 GCA_020142125.1 Phrynosoma platyrhinos | reverse complement strand
GTGGATTAACCAGCAGATTTGCCCCCGTGTGATAACGTCCATAGCCTTTTGGTTTATAGAGCCAGCATGCTATAGTGATTTGAGTGTTGTGCTAGACTACAGGAAACCACTGGGTGATGCCGAGCAAGTCACATTCTCTCAGCCTGACAGGAAGGCACTCTGAACAAATTTGCCAAGAAAACCTCATGGTAGGTTTGCCTTAAGGTCAGCATAAGATGGAAATGGTCTAAAGGCACAGAACAACATAGGTTGTTTATAACTCTCAAAGCTCATGGCACTCAGGATTCCAGCAGACTTGCCCAGATATGAAATGTGTGTAGCAATGAGGGGCAGTTGGAAAAGATCATTTTTGGTAGACAGTGCTTGGGTCTATTTCAGTAGTTGATACCTGTTAGTCATGCTAACTGCGACACAATCAGCAGTGTTTTCAGTCTAAGTTAGAATGACAGTGCTGATTCTGTACTTTCTAGGAGGTAAATTAGCTCATTACACCTGCCGTGGTGCATGGATTTGACTTTGATGACCTTGGAGTTCTTCTTCAGCCTTACAGTGGAACTTCTCTGGATATTCTGTGTATGCTGTCATCACCCTACAGCTGCAAGTCAAGACATTTTGTTATCTTGCAAGGGGTGTGGTGGGTAGATAATGAATGATCTGTAGAGGTAATGAAACAGTAATTGAAAAGATTCTCAGTTATTAGTGTGTTAGCCATGAAGGAGGTGAAAGCAAGCAGTGCTTAGGTACAGAAGTCAAGAAGATGATGGTTCTAATGTTCTGCTTCTGTTTTTGCAGAGCCTGTGTTTCCGTATCAGAAAGATGATAGAAGCTTACAAGCCAGACTGGTGTGAGTTGCGGGATGACTGGTCCATCTATCTCTTCTCACCTCAAAACAAGTAAGATTCATTTACTTCTGGTTTGTTGATGGCTGGGTGGATATAGGAGTGTGATGTTGCCAGTTTTTTTGACTACCAAGATAAGGCTCCTGTAGTCACTTTTAATCAGAAATGCCTGGCTTTTCCATTACATTTTCAAACAAAAACATAATATGAAATTAATAATAAGAATGTAATCTTTTCAACAATGTTATCTCTTTCTCCTGTTCTTACCTTCTTTGCTGCCTCCCTTACTTCAAGGTAGTTTTCCACAATTGCATAACAATTGTGGAGTTTATTCTAGGTGCTAGAAAATAAGAAATGTTTTCCATTTCCAAAATGGGAAAATCTAAAATGTTGTTATGAGCCAGGAGTGATTAAACTACTTGTACTACCTTTAAACAGAATCCCACGAAGTTTGGGGACAGGACAATTAATAGCTGGCATAGGAAAAAATGTCTTTCACTTCTGATCTCCTCAAAATCCTCATCAGTGCTCTTAAAGTTTACCAGAAATATGTAGACTATAAAAACAAAGCATCTGTCTTGCAGGTTTCGTATCCTCTGCCAAACTATCATTGCCCATAAGCTGTTTGATTATATTGTCCTGTCCTTCATTTTCCTGAACTGCATCACCATCGCCCTGGAGAGACCTCAGATTGAACATGGGAGCACAGTGAGTAGTCTTGTACCATGGCCGGATCTAAGATAACACAAATCTCTTGGAGAGCTTTGGGGAGACAGCTGCATGTGTGCTTTACACAGCCTGTGGATAGGGATGTGCATAGAAATATGTTTTAACAGGCCACCATTAAAATAATCACATTCACTGTACACTGTTATTTTTCATAACAATTTTTCACATGGTGATAAAGGTGGTGGATTTCCTATCTTTCAAAATATGTTTTAAAAAATTATTCTTATTTGTTTTCATGATTTATGGATTACAATAGGTTAGTCAGAATGTTTCATATAAGGTGAATTTGAAAGAGCATAGAAAAACAACCCCACCCCTTTATGGTGGAATTCTGTGCTGTTTGAATGGATATCTGCTTGCACAATGTGAAATTGATAGGCTGACCATATGTACCATTTTAAACAAGGCAGTACCATTGTTGTTTGTTTTTTTTTCATATTTCCAGACTGTCCTGCCTTTTTAGTATAAATGTCAATTTTGTTCCATTTTCAAGAAAAAATGCCACGTTGTGTTGCAAAAATGGTTTGAAGATTCCTTGTTTGAAATTGTGGTTGTAAAAAAAATGCCCAAAAATCCCACAAAAAAATGTGTCATAGAGTATGAGAAGTTTTATTATAAGGTGTTGAAAGAACAAATTTTGCTGTGTAAGATTACTTCCTTGGAGAAATATTTATACTATGATCGTGATGAAGTACCGTCCCTCTTTACATCTAAATTTTTGTACAAATTCTGTCACTGAAGAATAATTGTTAGCTCAATATGTTCATGTAATAAAACTTTTGTTATTGTCTTATTTTTTCATGAATATGGAATATTACATAACCCCATTCTGTTTTTGCCATCCCAATGTCCCATTTTTGTCTGAAAGAAATATGGCCAGCCTAGGAATTGACATTTTATTCACTCCCTTCAGCTGGCCCTTCAACCCTGCCAAAAGTGTTTCTGCAAGGTTCATGACCTTCCAGAGGAGATATTGAGGGCATAGAGGGAGTCACAGTCAGGAAGGGCAACTGAAGTAGTTCTGTAAGTGGAAGAACAGGACTTAATTAGATTCCACCCTTTGCCCATATTTGAATTGCATGACCTGAGTATAGTGTGTTAGAGATTAATTAGCTGACTTTCAGCAAGAATACTTCTAGAACATATCCGTGCTTAGAATTATGTTACCTCTAATCTTTATTAACCATTTATTTCAGATTAATTTGCATGAAATACAAGAGTATACATTTGTTAAAATATCTCAGAATCATATAAATGTAATCTTTGACAACATATCTAATCTACATGAAGAAAATGCTTCCCATCCAAAGCATCACAATGGTACATTTCCCCCTTGCTAGATTAGCTACCAATTAGTGAGGAGAAATGTCTCTTTCACATGTATTGGGAATCCAAATAGATGCATAGCTACAGACAATAGTCTTGCCCTATACATGACAGCATTGAAGAAGAAATGAGATACTACTATTTGCTTATGGTATTCCTGGAATTAATTTTCTAAATGTATCAGCAAGAACACATACAAAAAGCTGCTTTCTCGTTCCCAAGACAAGGCTTGTGAACTTTCATACATGAACCTTGGCTATATAATATTGGCAAAAGAGCCACTACCATAAATATCAGTGTGCAAGTTTTTTCCCAGCACATGGCAAACTATTTGTGTGAATCAGGGAGACATACACAGAATCCAGTCTTTGTGCATACACAAACCTACTAGTTTAAGTGAATTATGTGGCTAGAAGACTGTCTAGTATTGTACAGGGCAGCAGTTTCATAGAAAATGGAAGGAACTATATCTCAGTAGTAGAGCACATACTTTGCACAGAGCAAGTCCCATGAACAGTCCCTGTGATCTCCATGTATATAGGGTTTCTGTGTATCTGTTCAGTGGTTTAACAAATCACTGTTATGATTTCCAAGCCATTAAAAAAAAGATACCTAGAATGTGTATGAGAAGAAAATCTCAGTCACTTAAGTTGCTTTGCCCCATCTACGTCCATGAGAAATGGATTGGACCACAAGATTAGACTGGGAGAGAAGACAGCCAATTAAGGCTTTAAGGTGATGGACTGACTGATGTTTCATAGCAAGTGCCTCTAAAGTGGTCTAGATTGTCACCCGCAGTTATTAACATAAAACCTGGTAGCATTTGCCAAGCTTATAGCAATAATTTATATAATTTAAATTGCAAAATACTTGCCAGATATATTTTGAGGGTGCCTTTGATTGTTCCAGGAGAGAATCTTCCTTACGGTATCCAATTACATCTTCACAGCAATCTTTGTTGCTGAGATGACACTGAAGGTAAGTCATCCACTAATAATGCCAAGCTATTCCCACTGTGCTTGCTAAACTAACCCTTTTTCTGCTTTCACCCTGCCAGAGAGACAGAAGTACCATTTGTCTTTTATTGATAAAGTTGAGTTAAAAAGTGATGCCATTTCACAAAACAGTTTCATTGAATGATGCCTCTCCTTTGCTGAATTTTCCCTCTGTCAAGCATGGGGATAAAAACCTTTATATATTTGGAAGACATTCACTTCACTTTGAATATGCTTTGGTTTCTCTCAGTGACGGCAGCAATAGCCAGATCTGATTAGCCATGTAGTAATTGTGAAATCGTCGAGCTCATTATGTGATCTCTGATTGACTAAAATCACTTGAGAAAGAAACCCAGATGTGGGCAGGGGGCAATGGCATCCAGGCACAGCAAATAGGAGAATAATAGCAACTCTCTGAAAGGGGTGGGAGGAATATTTCCAGGAAATATTTATAACCTCACCTGAAAAAATTAAAAATAATACATCTGTATTCTCAGTAAAAAAATGAAAATAGTAAATATACAGCATTGGCCTACTTCAAGTTTTTGATACCGGTAGTTATCTTTTTTACCTCTCATAGACTGGCATTATTAAGAATACTGAAAATTAAAACAATTTCATTTCCGAATCTCAGCTCAGCTAAGTTCATCAATACCTCTGTGATGATAAAGGAACGTATAATATCCCTATGAAGATATATGAGTGGGTACATCATCAGGCCCTTGATGGCTACTGGCAACTTTCTAAAACTTCTTTGTTAAAAGGAAATGGAGTCAATGCCTCCAGTGTGTCGTTTTTTTATTACCCAGAATTGATTTTAAAAGAAGAGATAAATACAGAGATGACAGTGTGAATTATCAGTTTTCCATCAGTCTCTTGCCCATTGTTACCAAGGATTCAGCACCAAACTGCAAACTAAAAATCTTTGCATTGTGCTTCTACAATGTTGCAGCCTTGCTCTTCCATGCCTGTTTATTCTCTCATTTCCTTTAGGTAGTCTCCCTTGGCCTATATTTTGGGGACCAGGCCTATCTTCGCAGCAGCTGGAATATCCTTGATGGCTTTCTGGTGTTTGTATCCATCATTGATATTGTGGTTTCAGTTGCGTCTGCCGGAGGAGCCAAGATTCTGGGAGTGCTGCGTGTTCTCCGACTGCTGCGCACTTTGCGCCCCCTCAGGTGAGAGCCAAAGGCTCATATACTCCCTCCTCTCCTGCATAACAACCTTAATTTTGAATTCTCAAGGCTTGTCATTTATATGCATCCTCCCATATTTTAACAATGTAAAAATTTAGGTAAGGACAATAAAATATCAATTATGGATGGGGCTTAGGAGAGGAATGAGCTCTTCCATGATTGGACTCATTGAAGTGGGAAAGAACAAGGATGGAGGGAGAATTTGAATGAGAATGAAAATAAAATTGCAATGGCAAGTTTGAGAGTCATTGAGTGGTAGGATATCATTTGAGAAGGGCAGCTCTGAAGGAATTAGATAAGATCCTTATCTAATTCCTATGGAGGAATTAGATGAGATTTGAGAAGATCCCGTTATGAAAGAATTAGAAACAATCCTCTAGTGCAAAGATGTAACACTGAATATCAAAGTCAGGATCATTCCTGCCATAGTATTTCCAGTTTTCTATCTATGATGTGGAAGCTGGACAGGAAGAAAAATGTTTCAAATGTGGTGGTGGAAGAGAGTTCTGTGAATACCATAGAATGCCAACAAGGCAAATAAATGGGTCTGAGTGCAAATCAAACCTGAATTCTCACTAGAAGCCAAAATGACTAGGTTGAAGATATTGTACTTTGGACATATCATAAGATCATGTGATTGATTAGAAAAGACAATAATTCTCAATAAATTTGAAAGACTTAAGGAAAACATTACAGATAAATTGACTCTGTCAAGGAAGACACAACCCTGAGTTTGCAAGACCTGAGCAGAGCTGTTGATGACCAGGGTTCTTGGAGGTCTCGTTTTCATTGGGTGATCATAAGTAAAAGTTGACTTGATGTCTCATGACAACAGCAACAAATTTGAGATGTAGGCAAGCAATCTGATTAGCTTTACGAGGAGGTAACCAATGAATTGAGTTTGCCAGAGTTGTTGGTCAGAGAATACACCAGTAGAATACAGAAAACAATACAAAATTCAGGTAATATTTGGGGATTGTTGGCTATATGGAGGCCTTCTAACACTGGTAAACTCCATTTCTTTGTTCTAGCCCTTGAGGCTACCGTACTTCCAACATGGCCTAGGAGCACGATGAGTGAGGGTCTGTGGAAGGAATGGAAATTGTGTGACCTTCCAGTTGTTGCTGAACAGCAGTTTCAAGCATTCCTCACCATTGGCTCTGCTGCCATGGATGCTGAGAGTTGCAGCCCAGCATCATCTAGGTGACTGCACAACACACACAAACACAGAGATTGTCATGACACATGGGGGCTAGAACTGAAACCATTTAAGCATGTAACAATGTTGGGTTGCTTCACACATGAGCATTTTTCTACTTGAATATAATTGCAAATTTGAAATAAGCTTAATGAATGTATATATTTCCACTTTACCACATGCACACCTACTACCAGACAACACTTCCTATATAGATGTTGCAAGACAAGTGTGTGTTCATCAGACGAATGTCCAGTTGTACAAACTGAACATATATTTCTGTGCAGGAATGACAGCCTTCTAAGAAATGTGGCAAGTTGCAGTGACTTTGTGCAGCAGGTGCCTCATACTTATCTGAGCAGTTCTTAATATATAGACAGATACAAACACTAGGGTTTCCCTTCTGATTGCCTCTCACAGTCCTGTTTTTTCAGGGTCATCAGCCGTGCCCCAGGTCTGAAGCTGGTGGTTGAGACCCTCATTTCTTCACTCAAGCCCATTGGAAACATTGTTCTCATTTGCTGTGCTTTCTTCATCATCTTTGGCATTCTTGGAGTACAGGTACTGTCACTACTATGTCTTAGTTTATACATAAGAGCAGTTGAGAAAACACACCCTTGTTCAAATCACACCCTTGTTCAAATCCCTTTTCCCTATTCATAACACACACCACTGGAAATAGATCAAGACAATGTAGCAAGTGTTGTTATTTCCTACAAAATTGTCTCCTCCTTGCCTTGATTCCGAGGAAAGTCTTTTGCTCTTGTATGACAAAGGGTTGCCAGATTGAATGCATAGTATACTGTTCTTCCAAGGAAAACCAGGAAACAACAATGACTTGGACAAAAGAATAGGGGGCATGCTTCTAAAATTTGCAGATGACACCAAATTAGGAGGAATAGCTAATACCCCAGAGGATGTATCAGGATGAAAATTCAAAATGATCTTAATAGATTAGAAAGCTGGGCCATTTTGAGTTTTTGAGTTCCTGCATGACAGGGGGTTGGACTGGATGGCCCTTGTGGTCTCTTCCAACTCTATGATTCTGTGATTCTATGATCTCCTCCTGCACCCTACCCCATCCTCCTGCAACACAACCATTTATTAGCCAGTGGAGAGACAAGGGGAAGGGTGATGACAGAGAAGTATCCAGGTATGTTCCTTAAGCTGACCCTACTATTGAGTGGCCTTCTTTAGGTACTACAATTCAGTCTATCAACAGCACAAATTTGTGGATTTGCCTATTTAAAAAAACTCTCCATATAACTGGACTGCTACTGTTTTAACAGTCCAGTTATATGGAGAGAGATTTTAGCCAACTCCAGAAATTTCTGCTGTTGAGAGCCCCTGAAAAAGGCCAGTCAGTACTATAAAGGCTGAAACATGCTGGGCTTTTTAAAAACAGGATAATAAAAAAATTAAAGAATAAAATATAACTCTCAATAAGTACATGAAGACTTGTTTCTTCTTTTGCTTGTGGATCCTAGATGTGCTTTCCAGTAATGCTTTGTGGTTTCATCTGTCTGTATAGTCAATCCCTCCACATTTGTGGCTTTGACTTTTGTGGGTTTGATTAATATGTTTTCTCTAGGATTCTCTAGGTCCTCTAGTGTGACTCTATGTTCAATGTCTAGCAAATGTTGACCATAAAGTTGTGCTGGAAGACCTAGAGATTCCTAGAAAGAACATTTCTCTAGGCATTTGTAGGTCCTCCAGCATGATTCTGTGGGTAGTTTTCATCAAATGTTGACCATAGAGTTGTGCTGAAGGAGCTAGAGATTCTTAGAGAGGCATTCTCTCAGGTTCAAAAAAATAATAATAATGGGTTTGCTGGGTTTAGGTGCCCCTAACCCCAGCAAACTATAGGAACATATTGGATGCTTCTCCACCACTGCCCCAGGTCTCCATTGGGGAGTGAGATGCGAAGGAGATACTATGTGGTTCTGCTTGGCAGAATTTTATACTACATCTTTCTCCTGCAGGATGTCTTAACTTTTAAAGATACGGGATTCCTGTCCCATATTCAGTTTGACAACCCTAATCTGCAATTGCACAGAGAAATAAAATAGAAAAAACCCTCTTTAAATGAACTGTGTACATTGTTCTCATGTCTTTTCTTGGGCCAATTCCCAGGTGCTAGAAGGAATTCAAAATAACTAAAGAGGAAGTTTTGCTACTGGGACTACAGTAAGATTCAGCTGTATCATAAAATCCCATGCTGGAATAATAGGCTGGTCAGAACTAAAATGGCTTAAACAAAAAAAATCACTTACCTGCTTTTAGCAACATTTAATCTCCTTAGTTCTTGACTTTCCCCACATTCAGAGCACCAAATCCACCCACAACTGTTTAAAGAAGACAAAGAAAAGTGATATTCTCTTGATCTCTTTATTTTAGGCTGCTGTTGCAAGAGTGGGTAGTCCTTCTGTCATGGTGAAGAATGTGCTATACTTAGTCTGTAGATAGCCTGTTTCAGGGATGGCAGCTTCACAGTTTATAGGAAGTGGTGCAAAGCAAATGTGCTTCCTGTAACATGTGGAGTCACCTTCAGCTTTTACAACCCAGTCCTTGCCATATGGGGAAAGGAATATCAGAAGAAGGATGTTTTTTTAAAAAAAAATCCTGCAGAATAATAATAATAATAATTATTAGAGCAACAGATTAAAATGCAACACATATCAGTTAAAAACACATAACATCAATTAGAACACATAAACCAGTTAAAACACATAACATTAGTTTAAAAGAACATATATGACTAATACATATTAAAACAATCAATCCATATCTTAAAATTCATAAAATCATCTGAATAGGCCTGCCAAAAGAAATTGGTCCTTAATGCTGCTTTAAATTCAGACAGCATATTCAGTTGTCAAATCTTTTTCCAACAGGTCATTCCACAGTTTAAGGCCGCTGAAGAAAAAATCCTGTGGATGACATTTGCCAACCTTGTCCTGGCTGACAGGAGTAAATGTCTTCCAAAGGATCTGAGTGTACAGGGCGGATTATATGGGAGGAGACAATCCTGTAGGTAACCTGGACCCAAACCATGTAGTGTTTAAAGATAATAACCAACACTATGTATCTTGCCTGGAAACTAATTAGTAGCCAGTGGAGTGGTTTTAATATTGATGTAACATGACCATTCCTAGATGTACCAATAAACAATCTGTCTGCCATGTTTTGAACTAATTGAAGTTTCTGAACTTGGTTCAGAGGTAGCCCAATGTACAGCATAAATAATTTTATTTTGAAGTACATGAGCACTAGTAGATATTTTTCTAGTGCTTTGTTCTTCAAAGTAATATTTCTGCCTTTAGAAAAGTCTGGAAGCATTTGGGAACCCAGTAAATCTAGACTGGCTTAGGGAATAGAAGTAATATAATGGATACTCATTTATTTCCAAATAAATTTCAGGCAATAAATTGTCCTCTGTCACAGTGGGCCCAAGTCAAAGTTGGTATCAGTGTCCAAAAAGCAAAAGCATTCTTGTCCCATAATAGGGATGTACTTCTTTTTTTAATTTTATTCTTGAAAGAAGCAATGGGTAATTTTAGCATGTTTCTTCCCACTGTTAGAAAGTCTTCAAAATCTGTTTTTTGAGACAATCTGTTGGGGGGGGGAAATACACATTTTTCTTTTTGCACAGAAAACAGAATTTTCTGTGCAGAAAAAAGTATTTTCTGCACACAAAATAATATTTCTCCACAAAGTATTATTTTCTGCCCAGACAATGATATTTCCTATGTGGAAAATGCTATTTTCTACAGGAAAAAATGAAGATTTTACACAGAATAAGTCCCAAATGGTGACGATTCTTGTCACTCTAGGTTTCTCCTTGTCAGGGCTTCCCAGCACATCAGAAAAATGTTTCTTGACCATTTTCAAACATTTTCAAATATTCTTTCCATCCCTATCGTATAAGCAAACAGAGGGACACCATCCTCACATCCATTCATACTGGCAAACTCTGACAAGTTTGCTTCCTTTTGCAGCTCTTCAAGGGGAAGTTCTACCATTGCCTAGGAGTGGACATCCGAAATATCACCAACAGGTCTGACTGCATGGCTGCCAATTACAAATGGGTACATCACAAGTACAACTTCGACAATCTGGGCCAGGTAAATGTGGACTTCCCTTTGACAGTATACACCTTCAGTCCAAGAGAAAAACCTGTACCTTTGTGTGTCCAGGGTTAATTTCACAAGATCTTCAGAATGACAGTGGTACTACTGTAGTTAGAGGTTCACTTCAGAAATGCATCTAGCTTTGCTTACCACATTTAAAGTACAGTCAGCCCTCAATGTACACAGATTCCTTATCCACAACTTGAAAATGTTCAAAAAATATATGAGGTCCAAAAAGCAAACCTAGATTTTGCCATGTTATACAAGAGACACCATTTTACTATGCCATTGCATTTAATAGGACTTGAGTATCCATGGATTTTTTGTATCCATGGGGGATTCTGGAACCAAACCCCAGTGGAAACCAAGGGTCCACTGTACTTATGGTTTACTGAGGAGAGCAGGCAGAAAGATACAAGCCTAGAGAGAACATATTAATAAAATCTGTGAATAATCAAATCCGCAAAAGTCAAAGCCACAAATGTGGAGGGATGAGTGTATACTGAACATGAGTGATAGGGAAGAAGGCCTTTGGTGACATATGGTACTTTTGGCTTCAATACTATTCATTAACCACCACAGCAGCCCTTCTCAACCTGACATTCTTACAACTCTCATCATCCCCACCTACCATGGCCAAATTGCTGAGAGACCATGGGAGCTGTAATTCAGCATAGTAGGAGGGGGCACTAACTTGAGAAAAGCTGGTCTACAGTTTTGTTCAGAAGTGCCAGTGAATATGTGGACATCCATGGCAAAGCCTGCCTTCCTAAACCTGCTTTGTGATTCCATAGGTTCAGTAAATGTTATTTAGTTGCACAAAGAGGGCAAAATACATATTGTATGTTGTCTCTACTTTGAAAACAATGGTGGAAGGATGAAATCAATCAATTTAAGTGGGAAATAGATGTTTACCAGGCACAAATAAAAAGGGACCCAAAAAAAGCTAAAAGAAGGGCTAAAAACTAAATGTTGAAGCTGCAGTAAAGGTTGCATGATTAGACTGGACATTAGAAAACTCCCTTTCACCAAACTAACTGTTGGTAAATGGAAATGGTTGCCCAGGGAAACAACCAAGTCTTAATCTCTGGAGGCTTTTAAGAGAGTAAATTCAGTGAGTGTTCATGTGGGATGCTTCACATTTCTTATTAAATTATTCTAATGTATTCCCTTGTTTGCATCCAAGGGAAAATCAGTTGAAATTCACCATCTACTCTGTATGTGTTCTGTGCAGTTCTCCCATGTTCTTTTCCCACAGTTGTTGGAGTAGGGCCTTCTAATGTTGTTGTAGTATGCCTTCAAGTAATTCCTGACTTATGGCGAGCCTAAGGTGAGCCTAACACAAAGTTTTCTTGGCAAGATTTGTTCAGCATGTCTGCCACCATCCACTAAGGCTGAAAGCGTGTGACTTGCCCAAGGTCACCCAGTGGGTTTTATGGCCAAGCTGGGAATCAAACCCCCTTTGTAGAAGGTGCAAAGCGCCGTCTTCAATCCCAGGAAGGGGAGGGGTAGCTGGACGCCGGGCACCCCAACCCCTTCCTGAGGATGTCATTGGAGCACCCGTCGTTGCACACAATGGGCGCTCCAATGACGTCCTTCTGGCTCAGTGTCCAGACACGCTGAGCCGGAAGAGACACCGAAGAGGCACACACCGCCTCTTGTGGAAGGAGCGCTATTTTAGCACTCCTTCCAGGGCCAGAAAAAGAGTGGATCGGGGCCGAGGCGTGCGGCGGCCTCAGCGCCAGTCCGCAGCTTCTCGAGGCGGCCCATGGCCGCCCGTCTGCATAGGCCCGTACTCTAGTCTCCAGAGTCATGGTCCAACAACACACTAGCTCTCATGGTCTTCTAAGCTATCTGCTGATCTTACTCAAATTGTTAACTTTTGCACGGAGTAGGAATTGGTAGAGTAATATTCAGAAGCAGTAATAAAAGCAGATAGCTTTTTTAAAAGATATAAATCAGGTGAGTGTCATAGGTCCCTCTGGTGTTTTTCATCAGTTTCCTTTTTGTGCATCCCTTTGACTTTGGTAGATTTGTAGCATTTTAGCAAACCAAGGTGGTGTATATCACAATTTATTGTTTTAGAATTCAGCAACCTAATTGAGATGATTTGGTGTTTCTCTGGGGAAGAATTTCTCAGAAATCAGCTCTCTGGCAGTTCTTCCATCTGTCTCAATTCTCACACACCTTTATCAGGCAAATTCTTGACTCTCTTTCTCCAGTCATCCGTTCCTTGTCAGCTTTAGCAGGGTTTTGGAACAGAGGAGGAATAGTTTTTCTTTTTTAAAAAATGTATACTTCAAATGTTAACCTTTTACCAGTCAAAAACTCACCTAAAGTGATCCAATGCATTTCCGTGTGTTCCAGGCTTTGATGTCACTCTTTGTTCTGGCTTCCAAGGATGGCTGGGTCAACATTATGTACAATGGTCTGGATGCTGTGGCTGTTGACCAGCAGGTACAGATGCTCCTTCTCAACTTGATCATTCTTATACCTTTGAAGTGGATTGTTAACTAGGCTGGATGAGCCACTGCTGGCTGATATTTATTTTATTATTTTGTTTTCACCAAGTTCTGAGAAGTTCCAGCCAGAGTATTACATGGTTTGGATTAGTTGTTCCAATTGGTTTTAGAACTGACCTGGGAAGCGTATGGTACCCAGAAAAAAAAATGCTAGACTGCCCTTTGAAAACTGCAGTTTTTGAAACCTATTTGCAGTTTCAGACTTATTCTGTGCAAAATAAAAATGTGGGATTTTTTTTTTATGTGTGTGCAGAATACAATAGGAAATATTATTTTTGGCACAAAAATGCTATTTCCTGTGCAGAATATGTTGTTTTCTCTACATACAAAAATGTGTAAATATTGTGAATAGTAAGTCCTTAACTGTCCAGGATACTCCTTGTCAGTTTGTCAACAGTTGGGACACACATTTTTCCAACAATTTTTCAAGATTTTCTTCCCATCTCCATTACCTCATGGGACCCAAGGTGGCTTTCCTGTCTTCCTCAAAACCTATCCTTTGTAACAATAACAATAACAGCACCTTCTGTTTCAATCAAAAGCAGACAGCATCCACTGAGAGACTCTGAAAACTCCTTCTCAAAACTCAAAACCTTTTCTCCATTACTGACTATACTGCATCTCTGCAAGCAGTTGGGGTGTTGCCATACCCATAAGCAGAGTAGAATGGCAGAAGTTGGGACTAGGATTGGAGCTCACTTCATAATGTGGCACTTGGGCCTCAAAACTGCCAACCATCAGACCTTATAATTGTCAGAACTGGTGTCTTAACTACTAAGCATCTGCATCTCTACTGCTATTTAAACTAAGCAACAAAAAAGTTTTCAGTGACATGTTTTAACACTGTGTGTACTTTGGTCCTGTGAATCTAACTGTGGTTCGTCCTTTCATTCAGACTGGCCACTTGAAAACAATTGACCTAAATCCAATTTCTAACCCTAGCTAAAGTAAATCCATTGAACTAATTACTAAATGGTGAATTAATTCTTGTGTAAATATCATTGATTCAATAGTTCTACTTTAATTGGACTAACAATTGGATTTAGACTATTATGAAACTATTAGGCCCCATCAAGGAAACAACTGCTGATCTTCACTAGAGTGACCAGTATTCAATATTGGTAATTAAGAACAGTAACAGATGTTTGAAATCTTTTTCTGTGCTAGCTCTTTACATCTTCCCTGCATTCTCTTCTTTGTGCAAAGAACAGCTTCTCTTCTTTGTGCAGAAGTAGGATATCTTTCTGTGAGCCAACTTAGATAAACTTTTTTTGGTGCTTCCGTGTTTCTTTGTTTTGTAAAGAATATTTTTTTAAAATGTGCTGATGATCATAGCCCTCTTATTTATCCCATAATACCTTTGCAGTAGTACTGTATGTCCTTCAGGCACAATGGCATGCTCTTTGGATTCATAATCACTTGCTGTAATTTCCCCATCAGCATGGTTTTTCATTGCTGGTAGCTAAAATCTGCTACGGTCCCTGTTCACTTTAATAATGCAAGATCACTTCCTAATGCAGATGGCAATTGCACAAGACCGAACAGTATTGATGATGTATTACACCCACGCTGTGATCTCTCCTTGTTCTCTTGATAAAGCAGAATGGTTTCATCTGGGCTTGTCAGTCCTTTGGAGGGAGTCATTTTTAGCATAGCTTTACAATGAATCCTAAGGATGTCCAGAATATGTGAACAGTTGTTATTTTTTAATAAGAGGAATAGGTGGGCAATGAGCTTCATTGAGGCACATTGTGACCTTGAAGAACTACAAGTGTAACTAAAGAGAGATCCCTGTGTGTTTACAAGACATCCCATTCTGAGGACTTTATGCTGCACAATAAATACACAATTATGTCCTCATTTGTTGTGTTGCTGTGGACATATTTGTCCATCAATTAACCTGTGATATTTTGAACATGGAAAAGGGCAAGCCTACTACATCCCAACATAGAACAACACATGCACTATACTTAGGAATGCATGGGTGCTCCATGGCTCAATCTGGAAAAGTTCTAGCTTTTGTGAGCACCTCTGTTCAAGTGTTCCCACCATCTCTAACTACAGAGATTATCACATGGGTATAAGAAATGGGAGAAAAATGGAATGCTCCCATTATGATTGCATGAAGATTTTCACACAACATTGTGCTCATCCCGCACTTCTCCGTTAACAACCTGGAATGCTCCTGTAACTTCTTCCCCATGAACAGCTTGCCAATAGTGCTTCATTCGTGCTATCATGGAGATGTAGAAGCAAATAATGCTTCATTCACACTATCGTGGAGTAATCCAGGACTTTTCCTAGAGTGCATTTAGGTATACACAATTCATTTTCATTGCTAGAATCAGTTTTGGAGTAGATTTCTATGATATTTTGAGGTGTAGGGCATGGTTTCTTTGAACTGTATAAAAATAATGTTCTGAAGTATATCAATTTTATTAATTTTATCTTGTTCTGTTTGGGACGTAACCATGCTTTTCAGACATGTGCCATTTCAGCGCAAAGGCACATGTCTGAAATATTCACTAAAGCTGCTATAAAGCTACAAGAACGGATATATGCAGAATGCAATTGCGTTTCTCTATCATTTTTATCTTGCCATTGTTGTGCAATTGCGTGACTGTGTGAAAATATAAATCGCTATAGCGCTATGCTTTCATTATCTTCAAATAGCACAATTGTTGTGCTATTGGCCTTGGTGTGATAATCTCCAATGATTGCTATGTGGACAGTAGTTACAGGGATATCACTGGTATCTATTGATAGTGCCTGTGGCATCTTGATGAACTTCTCCCCAATAATGGTGCTTCTGCTTGTGGGGTTAATACATTTCAGTTTAGATTAGGTCTTCAGAGACAACAAGTCCCCC
The DNA here is from genome assembly GCA_020142125.1 of Phrynosoma platyrhinos. Lineage (NCBI taxonomy): Eukaryota > Metazoa > Chordata > Lepidosauria > Squamata > Phrynosomatidae > Phrynosoma > Phrynosoma platyrhinos. Next base: position 182,354,336 of record CM034708.1, on the reverse strand, counting down.
TGCTATACATGTGCAGGAATGCTCCTGCAGGATTTTTTAACTCCCTTATTCTACAACAGTCTGCCATAGTTTTACTTACTTTGTTGTTGTTGTTGTGTGCCTTCAAGTCATTTCCAACTTATGGCAACCCTAAGGTATATCATGGGGTTTTCATGGCGAGTTTCTTCAGAGGGTGTTTTTCACTGCCATCCTCTGAGGCTGAGAGCGTGTGACTTACCCAATGGGTTTCCTGTGGCCAAGCAGGGATTTGAACTCTTCTCTCCAGAGTTATAGTCCAGCACTCAAACCACTACATCAGGATGTTGCTGTCCTTTTGTGTGGTCTACATTCTTCCCTTACCATTGGGAGACACATCACCATGAAGTTTATTAAAAGTTCTGGGAAAAATATGACTTCTCCTTCCCATCTGCCAACAAGCTTGCTTCCTTTTTTCTAAAACACAGAATAAGGTTTCAAGCTTGTGGCACAATATTAATTCTACCACAAATATAGTGCGAAAAGAACTTTTAAATGCCAAAAGGGTTTTGGTGCTTTAAAAATAATAATCTAGGAGATCCTTAAGGATTCTGTATCTTTATTTACCATGCAGAGGGAATTTTTGGCCTCTCAGACAGGAAATTTCCCATGCACAGAACCTCAAAATCCTTTCACTTTGTTCTGTGCCTGTATTATCCCTATTCTAATTTCTGATATTTAATTGTCCTTTTGCCAGATAATGCCTGATAATGGTGATTGAATATTAATCTTTGTGTATACATTGCTAACTGAGTTCTCTAGAGAATTATTGTAATTATCCTTCACTTCTCTGATACTGTAATTATTATTCCTGTAACCCAGCTACCAAGATTAGCATTCCTAGCAATCTAAATAATAATGTCACACACACCGCATGCACTCAGACAGGCTGAACATCTTGATTGGACACTACTATGTCAAGGGGTTTAGTAAATTCAGACACTAGATTCCTGTTGTTCTTTTAAAAAATGAATTCATAATCTGGGAGGAAAATCACCTGATTTTAGAATTTGTGAAACGGTTTCATATATCTGAAATTTTGACTGGAGCGAGGGAAGACAAGAATAGATGGACTGTTTTTTCCCACCAAAGTATTTCACATAAATTGTACATAAGCCATACAACAATCCTTAACAATATGCCAGTGTTCTCTCAGCTCAATGTTCATCCATGCTTTTAATTGTTACCTTCTTCTGGCTCTTCAGTTGCTTTTGCATTAATTAAAAAGCTAATGACAAAAAAGTGCATGTTACTAATTAAAGTACCTTTGTTGCTTGAAAAGAAGAGAAGTTGTAGCCTTGGAAGGACTACTGAAAAGACCCTTCCCAGTGAGTCATCAGTATGGTTCTCTGGTACTAGATTGGAGGGAGGATTTAATTTGCACCATTTCTGTGAAATTTCACAGGTCTTCATAAACAGAAGAAAAAGGAGACATCCAGACATCCCATCTGAAAGGGAGACTAGACTACGTCTGCATCTGCACTGCAGTTTGATACCACTTTAACTGCTATGGCTCAATGCTATGGAATTCTGCGATTTGTAGTTTTGTACGATATTTAGCCTTCTCTGCCAGAACATTCTAGTGGCACAACAAACTACCAATCCCAGGATTTCACAGGATGGAGCCATGACAATTAAAGGGATGTCAAACTGCATTATTCTGCAGTGTGGCAGCAGCCCAAGTCTCAGGATGTATAAATCAAAGTTTTGCTCCACAAATTTGTAGAATAAAGCCTTTTTGTATGTGTATATCCTGAATCTCAGGCAGCTCCCATTTATCATGTCGGTCACAAATTCTGAGTTAATTTGTGAACTAAAATCTTTTGAAAAGCCATACTGGGGTTCATCTTCTGTTCTACAGTAGCCCCATTTATCACCACAATCATAAATTCAAATTATCTTCCTTCCTTTCCAAAATCGTTGATATCCAACAGCAAAGCCATCATCTTAGTGTTTAACTTGTCCCAGTCCTTTCTGTAATATCCTACATGCAAATGACTTTTTTCTTTTTCTTTTTCCAAAAATTGTTTTAAAAAAATCCAGCCAGTGACCAACAACAACCCTTGGATGCTCCTTTACTTCATTTCTTTCTTGCTCATCGTCAGCTTCTTCGTGCTCAACATGTTTGTAGGGGTGGTGGTGGAAAACTTCCACAAATGTCGTCAGCATCAAGAGGCAGAGGAAGCCCGGCGGCGTGAGGAGAAGCGCTTGAGACGCCTGGAGAAGAAGCGCAGGAGTAAGGAACAGCCTAAATGTTTGGTTGGTTTGAAGGTTGAGGTTTTTTGAGAAAAGCCTTCTCTTCTTTCTTCCTAACCCCCTGCCCCAAAAAAACCCTGATCAATACAATGCATAGATGGGTCTCAGAACTCAGGGCTGCTCGCCTCTGGGTAGATTAATAATTTAAGAAATACAACCAGATGCTTTATTCAGTTTGTAGCTCTTCTTCAACTCTGAACTTCAAAGAATGTACTGGTTGTTCACTTTTCAAATCTTTCCAGGAGCTTTCCTAAATAATTATAATATTAGCAACTGTCACATTTTAAAAGAAAGAAATAAAGGAAGAAGGAAGGAAATTTCAATCTTCCACCAAGCTTTGGTGTTTCAATAAGTTCATCAAGACTCTTTTCAAAGGAAGCCTTGGAGTGCCTCAATTTGCATCTGTGCGTGTCTATGTGTGAATGAGAGAAACACCAAGGTTGCATTTGCATTACATAATTATAGTAGTTTGGTGCCTCTTTAACCACCATGGCCTCAACCTATGGTATCCTGGGATTTGTAGGTTGATGAAACACTTAGAATTCCCTGCCAAATAGTTCTAATGCTGTAATTCAAGAGAATGCACTAGAGAATTCTAAGGCTGGGTCCACACTAGCAAAACATCCATACCTACCTCAATTCCAATGCTGTTTGAAGATATGTCGTATACCATTTTCATTTCTTTTAGGTTTTAATACATTTTTTAAAAACCTACTTTTTACTCCGCAGTTTTGAGGAAAACCAGGGTTGTGGGGGTTTTTTACATGTGTCTCTTGGTTCCTCAATCAGGGTAGAAGGGAGGGAGGGAGGGAGGGACAGGTTGATGCACAAAGCCCAAGGGAAACCCTTGTCAATTTCACTTCCCAGTTTGTGTTAATAAGAACAAAAGGAACAAAGCAGGAAAGGGGCAGGAAACTGAGAGATGTGAGAGATGTGTCATCCCTTCACATTTGCTGCTTTGACTTTAGTGAATTTAATTATTCACAGATTTGATTAATATGTTCTCTCTAGGAATCTCTAGGTCCTCTAGCCTCCAGAATCTCAATATCTACCAGAAGTCACATTGGAGGACCTAGAGATTCCTCAAAAGAACACTTCTCTAGGCATTTGTAAATTCTCCAGTACAAGTCTGTGGTCAGATGTTGACCATAGAGTTGATCAGGAGGACCTAGAGACTCCTAGAAATGTGTTATCTCATGTTTAAAACATAGCGACTTTTGTTTGTTTGTGGTTTTCCCACTTTCAGGATGGTCCTTCACCCCTAACCCCAGAAAATGTGGAGGGCCCACTGTACTCTCTTTCTCTCTCTGAAGGCTGATGGCAGAGTACACAGATTATAAATATAAAAAGGCAGGGCAGAACAGATGCACACAGCTACCTCCTTGAAACAAAGCTGTCTCCTCTAAAGCTGGCTTCTTCTCCCCACCTCGCTTCCCTTTCTCCTGATCGCCTTCAGCTGAATGGATACAGTGGTGTTTCCATGTAAAGGCTCACTGTCAGTAGGTTTGGCAAAGGAAATGCTGTGGTTTGTTGGAAGAGAGAAGATGTGTGCATATGAGGCTATGGTGGACACCTCACCACTCACAAGATAGTAGGGAGAAGCTGGTGTTCCTTCATAACTAGTGTTTCTAAATTGTCCTAACACTATTAATATCATCAGTGCAGTGATATGGATTAGCTGCCAGATTTAAAAGGCACTTCGCATTATTGAATTGCACATTCTAAAAGTGTGGTTATTTTTGTGTGTACATGAGAGTTAGAGATTGAGAGATTTAAAATTATTTCGCTCACTCATGATAAAACACTGAGGCACGAAGGGGATTGGAATGGGGGAGCCATCCAATAAGAGTACAAGGTTGGGGGGGGGTGTAAGATTCACAGGAAAATAAGAAAGGCTATTGTTTGATAGGTTTATTCATGTTGGGAAAGAAAAGAAAGTGCAGCCACTTTTTGTACCAATTTGAATTCAGGCAAGGGAAATGTGTGGCTATCAATACAATTTGAATCTGGCTTGTTACAAGTAGGTGTGGCAATTACAGGGTTAAACCAGGGCAGAATACTACACACTGGACCTGGATTATTTTATAGGTGTAGATTCAGCCTAAGTGCCTCACAACCAAACTGTATATCCCAAGATTTCATAAGATTGAGCCATGGCACTTAAAGTGATATCAAACGACTATAATTGTGCAGTGTAGAAACACTCCAGGCATGAACCTATAACTTTAACTGATCCCATTGTTCCCTCACACACCCCTCCCGTTTTCTCACCCC
>CM034708.1:182337858-182348444 GCA_020142125.1 Phrynosoma platyrhinos | reverse complement strand
CGAAATGGCTGTTGGAACGGATTAATTTCGTAAGTAGAGGTACCACTTGTAATTTAATATTTCTGCTTTCCCAAATTTGGCAATGTAGTTGTCCAAACAAAGACTCAATGCAAAAATGTGGATATTATAGGAAAGAGTGTGGCAAATATTTATATTAGGTAAAATAATGTTCAAAAAGGCATTAGCTTTAGGGAAATTGCTTGCAAAAATATGTTTGACATGAATGCATATGAAAATACTTATATTAGGAGGAAAACATACAAAAATGCAGACAAGTGTTTGTGTGATCTTTTTTTAAAAGATATCACACTGGTGCAAAAATAGGATGATGCAAACTCCAGGCAACATGAGAAACCAAGCAAAACCAAAATTGATAGGGGTATCCATCCTTAATCTGAGCATTATATTGTGCACTAGAGACACCTCTATTATTTTCTCACTTTATCTATTGAAAAATTGTATATATTGCTGGACGGGGGGAATTCTAAAGATTGCTGATAAGAAGGATGATTATAGCAGGCCAGCAGAAACTGTTGTCAGGCCATTACAAATCCATTTCATTTTTCTCCTTGGAAGTGCAGAGACCGCTAGCACAGTATGTTACTTTTTTAACAGTTTGTCATAAGATGGTTGAGACTTACATGTCTGCTGCTGGTTATGCACCATTTGTCTGTTAGTCTATGAAGGTTCATCTCCACATGTGGGTGAGGGAAATGGTGTGGGAGAACTGCATCTGATCTCTCTAGTTCTCCAAAACTAGAAGGATGCTTTTACCAAAATTAATGTAAATGTGTTGGAGGGGCTTTGTCAAGCAACAGAACTTTTGGGTCTCTGAAGTAAATATATCTAACATGAAATGAAGGATTTTTTTGTTCTGGATTGGGAAAAGGATGATAAAGAAAACCATACTCTTTTCTGTGTTCACACATATGTCAGAAAGCCCTTGCCTCCAGAATCTGTTGTCTTTGAGGACACATTTTAGACAAGATCTCTAGTTTCCAGTATCTGAAGTGGCAGGGACTCCAGTCACTAACTCAGCTTTCCTTACTGTTGAACTTCAAAAGCAAATTTGATTGGTACTCCTATTGATTATACCATGTATTAAAATACTGCAACACAGCTGAGCATGCTGTACTCTTGTGCTCCAGCTATCTTTAGTCAACATTGTCCATGTGATCATTTCATCTCCCTATTATGCCAGTACATGCAATGGAGATGCTAATTCTCAGCCTCTTTCATCAAAGATCAACAAAGTTACCAGCAACAGATCACTCTCTGTGGAGAACCCTGCTTCATTTATTTCCTGATATGTTGTTAAGACAAAAGCTGCCTTACAATGATGTTAAAGTCAGATGTGCTGCAAAATGATGTTCTGACCCCCTTCATACCACCCACACTCATTTAGAGACACACAGAGAGAATGATGCTCAGAACAGAAGAATAACCCAGTAAGACTGTGGCAAGGAATGCCATGACTCATTTTCAGCTGAATATGATGAGGCTTTGTGATGGGCTAATTTTTGGATAATTTGTTGTAGTAATTGAAGCTATCTGCATTTAATATCTTCTCCTGAACTTCACTCTGTTTTGTGGGATTGTTTTGTTTTACACTAAAGTGAATACATTGGAAATCAGGCCCACAACGTCTTTAAGGCTAGCCATTTCCCTTTGTACATATAGTAAATATCTCCTTCTGTAATTATTGTACTCATGCTCCTTCTTCTATTTCATGTTTAGCCATTTGTTGAGGCTGCAATGGTGTACACATTTACCTGAACATAAGACCTATGGAACTGAAGAACTGGTTTTAAGCAAACATGTATAGCTTACACTGCAAAATCATTATACTAAATGAATGTGCAAGTGCGCCTATTCACACTAGTCTTTGCAAACTGAAACATCTTCAGTTCTCATATCCTCAAGGTTTCTTTCACCACTATAAATGTCTTTATTTTTTTCACATAGCATCAAAGCTAGCAACAAAAACATAACATGACAGAAGGAATCTTAATAGTTTTGTATTCCAGGATTTAATTAGTGTGCAGATTTACTTGAGAAGAGGAAGTGTGTGAATTTTTTGTTGCAAAGTGAGCTCTGCTCACTTCTGACCTTCACTCCAGCATGTGGTATCCGAAGGCTAATATTGGGACCCAGTGTTCTTGACAAGTCTTACAACTACTGCCACCTGGCCCATCAGTTCAGTTATGCCATCCCTAGCCACAGCATTGGTAGGGATACAATTAAGTTGGTTGGGTTGGTGAATTCAAGTGCACTCACCAGCAGCTGCACTCACCAGTACCACCGCCATCATCATGGGCATCATCAGGGGGTGCACTGACCTGGGTAGTCCTACCCAAGATCCTCCAGAGACCTAGACCCTGGCCTATTCACTCCTTATGCTCATGCACCTGCCAGATGCTAACTTATCGTCTTTTCATCAACTAATGCATTGGTGGTGGGAAGTTATTTATTTGTTTGTTTTGTCTCTCAAGCACTTTGCACATTTATCTGTTCAAAGATATTTCAGTATTTTGTTTTATGTTTTAAGTGGAGGAGACTCAGAGAAGTGGGAGTGTGTCATTGACACAAGGAATAGCCAATCAGTGCAATTCAGCAAGCATATTCCAACTTGCGAATGAGGGCTGAGGGAGTAAGGCCAGACAATCAGAACTATGTATATTTGGCATCTGCTGCAAAATATTAAAAATGGGTTTTCCTTTAAATCAGTGCAGGGAAAAGATTATACTGCACATGTGCATATAAGTGAGTTTCTACAGCTTCATTCTCTTGATTCTTAATCAATCACAGGCCAGGCAGGGAGCGTGACATTACTAATGTTCTCTTTTCCTTCTATTCATAGTCTCTGGAGACTGCCCTTAAATACTGCAACTACATGTTCACAACGGTTTTTGTGCTGGAGGCAGTTCTGAAGCTTGTGGCATTTGGTCTGAGACGCTTCTTCAAAGACAGGTAAGTAGGAAGGATTGTGACATTTAAAGTCTAAAGAATTTGTTCCCAGTATCCTTTGCAGTTGACATTGTAGAACTGCTCTTCAATATTGTTTTTACAATGAATGATTAGATGAGAAAGCCAAATAAACAATGTAGCATAAACATTCCAATCATTTGGAAATTGCTTCTGATTGCAGAATCCTGAATGCAGGGAATAGAAGCAAAGTATATAACTCTTTACTTTGATGGGGAAAAAGACTGAAGCACTCGGACCACAAAAGCTGCTATAATGTAATGCTTAGACTAATGGGTGTTCAGCGTCAAATATTAATTCACTCAATACATCTAGAATCATAAAATCATAGAACCATAAGGTTGAAGGGGGCCTCATAAGCCATTGAGACCAACTCTACTCAGAGGAGAACTCCAGTTAGAGCAGGGGTAGGCAACCTTTCCCCTTTAAGGGCTGAGGAACTTCAGCTCCCAGAAGCCTCAGCCATGTTGGCCAATAGTCCCATGTTGGCCAATAGCTCCTGGGATTCTGGGAGCTGAAGTCCCTCGGCCCTTAAAGGGGAAAGGTTGCCTACCCCTGAGTTAGAGCATCCCAGCAGGAATCTGTACAGCTTCTTTTGGAAGACATCCAGAGAAACGTATCATCTCTCTAGGTCAGTTGTTCTCAGACTCTTGGTTCTCAAGATGTTTTGGACCTCAGCTCCCAGAATTCCTGACTGTTGGCCAAGGCAGCTGGAGTTTCTGGGAGTTGAAGTCCAAAAAACTTGCAGGGCCAAAGTCTGGGAATCATTGTTTTAGGTAATTGGTTCAATTGGTTCTACATTTGTTCCTCTTTACTTCTCTGTTTGCCTTAATGAAGTGGTTATCCCCAGTGCTCTGTGCATCTCCCTCAATTAGCATAGTTTAAGAATTTTGCACAAGGTCCCTGGTTCCTTCTGTTTACTCTGCAGTCAAAGAATCTGAGATAGCAGGGCTGGTAGAGCTACTGCCATTCGTCTAGGCTAGACTAGGCTAGAGAAGGCCATAGATCTGTCATTTCCATGTATCATTTGTTAATTTTTTTAAATCAAATTTATTCAAAGGATAAACTTGTCAAAACAAATTAAACAGCCAAAATAATGGATGCCAATTCAGTAAAATGAATATGGCTTTATATGTTTGTGCCAATTAAAACACTGGAACCCTTGATTAGTACAGAATTCCAAATAACCTGATCATAAGGTATACCCAATGTAGAAGTGTCTTTGTTGCTTTTTTAACAAATAGAGGAATAATTTTATGTCTGTCTCTGAGTGGGGAAGAAAAGCTGGAATTTTTTTTCTGTTTTGCCATTTTCTTAAAGGTGGAACCAACTGGACCTGGCCATTGTTCTGCTCTCAGTCATGGGCATCACACTTGAGGAGATTGAAATCAATGCTGCCCTCCCTATCAACCCCACCATCATCCGCATCATGAGAGTGCTGCGCATTGCTCGAGGTGAGCAAGGAGACCATAGAGCACAGAACCAACAGAGAGCTGTGTCAAGGGGAAGAATTAATTAGTTGGAGAATAGAAGGGAAAGACTAAGAACCTTGATGCTCCTGTGCTAACCCACAGTAGGGGACACTGTATGACTCTGATGCTTATGTCACTGGTTATCTTCTGTGTGCAAGGACCATTCAGGTGCATTCATGCTGGCACCATTCTCTTACTATGTTTGTTCATGCAAGGATATTTAGTTATTCTGTTTTTAATGGCATACAGTCTCCTGTTATCCTAAAGTCTCCTCATAGGTGCTTACTTGAACATTTTTTAATCAGCTGATAATGAGTGAACAGTGTCCCCAGAGAAGCACACATTACTATTTTCTACCATAGCTATTGTGGTGTTCAGAAAATAAACATTCCCCAGTTAGGAGGTTATGGACTAATTAAAATCCTATTGAAACCTCCACCAAATTTGGATCCCTGTATAATTAGTCCAGAGCCAGCATGGTGTAATAGTTTGAGTGTTGGATTAGGACTCTGGGAGACAAGGGTTTGAATCTTTGCTCAGCCATGGAAACCTACTCAGTGACTTTGGTCTAGTCACACACTCTCCCCCTCAATGGAAAGCAGTGGGAAAACCCTTCTGAATAAATCTTACCAAGAAACCTCCATCATAGGCTCATCTTAGGGTCACTGTAAGTTGGAAATGACTTAAAGACACATAACACAAAATTAGTCCATTGTCATTGGCACTTACCTGGTGCTGTTAGCATCAATAAGAAGGCCCTGATCTTTATTAGACCATGCATCAGCATTGTGGGTGTTGAGATCACTGGTATTGCAGTTTCATTCCTTAATAAGTGCCCTGGAGAGCTGACAAACTACAGTATAATCTTTATGAATTCAGATACTCAACAGTATAGTTGTTTTGAAGTATGATTTCTCAGAATGAAGAGAAATGGTCAGTTTTTGCATAATATTACAAGTCAACACAATCTGAACCTCAGGTTGGGTCCAATTTTATCCTCCATTCATATTGAGCCCAGATCAACTCATCTTAGATAAGCCAATTCCAAACAGAGCCTACAGTCTCCTGTTATCCTAAAGTCTCCTCATAGGTGCTTACTTGAACATTTTTACTTGAACATCCAACACATGTAGTTTTTGGTTGGATGGTATTTCACAGCATGCAGATAGGTGATATACACCCAAAGAGTTTACAGACATTATTAAAAGTGTCTGAAGCTTCATTATATATATATATAAAAATAAGACAATACTTGTCAAATTTGTAAATGCACAGTATATTAAACATGTATGGTACTTGGGTTTGGGAAGATTTTTAATGGAGTGAAAATTGAATGAGAGATGTAGAAAACCTCAGGCACAGAGAAAAATCAAGTCAGTGTGGTGCAGAGATCCGAATATTGAACTGCAGCACTAGAGACTAGTGTTTGAATCCCCAGTGGACCATGGAAACTCACTGGCTGACCTTGGGTAAGTCATATTCTCTCAGCCTCAGAGGAGGAGAAATGCAAACCCACTCTGAACAAATCTTGCCAAGAAAATACCATGATAGGTTCTCCCTAGGGTTGCTGTAAGTCAGAAATGACTCATAGGCACACAACAGCAAGACTAGAGAGAAACAGAAGGCAATTAAGGGCCTTTGCAGATGATCCCAAAGGGATGGCGGATCGGGGCCGAGCCTGCCGCACCCCGCGGCCCCAATCCTCCCCTTTGCCGACCGGAAAAGAGCGGTAAAATGCCACTCATTTTATGGGCGGCAAAAGACTGCCCCAAGAGCCAGCGCTTGAAAAGGACATCCTGATGCCGCACACCATGTGTAATGGTGCACAGCATCAGGACATCCTCAGTGTGGGGTTGGGGCAGCTGGCGTGCAGCTGCCTCTCCCCATCTCTGTCTCCAGGTCGGCCCTTTGGGCCGGTCTGTAGTGAAAAGGATCTCAAGGGTTAACCCTTGCCAGTGCAACCATCCACATCTAAGCATACCTGAGAAGGGCCATTTAGCTTCTGTTTAGAAACCAAGAACGAATGAGAGTCTGCCACCTTCTGAGTCAGTCTATTCCGCTGTCAAACAGCCTTCACCAACAGAAAGCTTTCAGATGTTTAGTAGTTGGGTTAATGGTGAAAAGTGAAAGGTAATGGATAGTACAGTAAAAAAAAAAAATGAGATGCTTGTGTGGGTATTCTCAAGTTAATTTACTTGAGGAGGCAGGCCAGCATTTGACATGCTTGCTCTATATGAAAAACAAAGCACTCTGAGCACTGAACGTCCCCTTGGCTTTCCTTATCAATACAGTTTTGAAGCTCTTGAAGATGGCAACTGGGATGCGAGCTTTACTGGACACAGTTGTACAAGCACTGCCACAGGTAATTAAAATCATTTCTTTTTATATGTGAGTCTGCACCTATCCTTTTTTTACCCCCAACAGGGAACTGTGACATTTTTAACCAGACATTGACCGGGGGCTGTATCCGCACTGCAGAAATAATTAAATTTAACACCACTTTAACTGCCATGGCTCAGTGCTATGGAATTCTGAGAACTGCAGTTTCATGTGGCTCCAGAACTTTTTAACAGAGAAGTCTAAATGTCTCACAAAACTACAATTGCCATGGCAATTAAAGCACTGTCAAACTAGATTATTCCTGCACTGTGGATGCAGACCAGAAAAGACAACTTGAAAACACTTTCAGTTGTAACTTTTGGGTTCCATGGCTGAATAAGAGCAGGAGGGAGCTTTAAATAAATGTGCCAATTGACCATTTGGATGCAAAAATCCCTCCCCCAACCCTGGTTTTAAAAAATGGAAGATTCCGGGGGAGAAATTGTGTGGAAAAATTAGGGACACAAAAGGTAATTGGGGGCACATGCACCAGCAAGCCAAACAATCCCCACTTCTGCTTTAGTTCATGATTGCAGTGTGTAGTCAAGAGATGTGCTGAGGATAGCAAAGAATTTTATTTGGTCCAAAGTTTTTATTGAATTTCCCTAGCTTGGATTTGCCTAGCTTGGAGCACATTCATTCTCTAGATTATATGGCATAGTTCTTGCCTCCAAAACTGTGTACAAATGAGTTACACTTACTCACATTATTAGGGGATGTTATTGTACCTTCCAACTGCCTGATTTGGAAGGAACAGTCCCAAACAGTCCTTATCCGAAAGTAAAAAGAAGCAGTTTTTGACGAGTTTCAGATTAACCTCATTTTAACTCTATTTTAACAGTGACGTCGTCTGAAAATCTAACCGCTTTTGCGGTTTTTTCCAATTTAAAGCCCCATTTCCTCCATGTGATAAACTCCATAAACAGGCTCATTTATTCCTGCCTGTGGGGAAAGGAAAATAGGACAAAATTACTTCCAGCCCTATAAACTCAATCCTATGTATATTTATTGACAAATAAATCCTAATATTTTCAACAGGACTTGCTGTCAAATACCTAAAGGTAGAAGTGTAACTATATATTGCCATTGTAATCACACTAACTAGAAAGTAAGCCCCATTTAGCAAAGTAGTTCAACCTGCAAAGGATTTCATTGCACATGTGATACATTCTGACATGAACATTGTTCTTTTGTCCTTTTTTAAAAGTACATTTCACAGAACTTTTTCTCTCTTAATATTCCCTACAGTCATGATTTTCTGTTCTTATTAAAAGAAAATTGAAACATACAACATAGATAAGTTACATATTTTACTGGACCAACATGTGTGTGACTATGCAAGTTTCAAATTTAACAATTAAAATTTTTAAAATAATATTTAATTATGATTTTGGGGAAAATATAAGGCTTTCATAGAACTCTTAATTAGCAGATCAGGTTTAATATACATTTTTCAATTTGTACTTTAGACACTTCCGTCTGTCATTTTCTCCAGCACTCACAGTGCTTCATGAGACACACAGATGTGAAAATCTCTCAATCTGGGTCTCAGTTATTGCATTTCTCCAAATCCCACATTCATGTTTCACTTGCCATTGTCTCATATTGGACTATAAGACTTTTTTTTCCCTTCTCACATAGAAATATATGCTTAGCTTGGTATATCCTTTTCCAAAACCCCATATAAAACAACAAAAAATTAAGAAAATGCTGGTGAGATTCTGAGAAACTCAACAAAATCAAGACAGAGATTTTTACATCTCTAGATCCAATTTTGTGTAGATGGCAATTATCAGTCATGCTGATTCAGCATGCCTACCATTTGTAAAAAAAAGTACAATTGCTTGCCTAAGCTAAGGTCCATTAGCTCCACTCACTTTCATTTCTCAGCTCAGGAAGAGAAACACTTTTCAGGTAATTAGTTCTTTATCCTACAGATTCTTTGTTCCATTGAGCCTCATTTAACACAGTACTTTTTGCACTGTATTAAATGGTTCTATAGCTGCTTTTGCTTATCTCATTGAGCCCTGGACAGACTATTCACTGTGCTAATTGCAAATTTACTGTTCAAAATGATGACTGCAACAAAGCAAAATAGTTTTTCAATTGTCACATCTTTCTGTTTCAGGATGCTCATTATCTGACATGTTTTTGGCATGGACTGGCATAGCAAAAGGGGAAGAAGTTCTATCAAAGGCCATCCCTTTTCCTAGTTCTGCTGCAGTAGCTTTGGCAATATTTGCCTCCACCATGTCAGTCTTTCTTTTTCAGAGATGAAGGCTATATATATTTTCTAAATATATACAGCCAAAATAGAGTCTTTATATCAATGCCCTATTTGGAAAATCTAGTAACACAGGGCCAGACATGATTGAAGAGTTATCATAAGTGAGCAGGTAACTTTTTCCCCATCCCACAGTGAAATCCTATGAGAGAGCCAGTGTTTGAGGGTTGGACTAGGACTCTTGGAAGACCAGGGTTCAAGACCTCTATCAGGCATGGAAACCCATCAAACGACCTTGGGCAAGTCAAACTCGTTCAGCTTTAGAGGCGCAAACTTCCTTTGAATAAATCTGGCTAAGAAAACACATAAATTAAAGTTTATACCGCTTTAATTGCCATGGCCCCATGCTATAGAATCTTGGGATTTGTAGTTTGTTTGGCACAATAGCTCTGTGACAGAGAAGGCTAAATATCTCACAAAACTACAAATTCCATAGCACTGAGCCATGGCAGTTAAAGTGGTATCAAACTGCATTATTTCACCTTGAAGGCATGTAACAACAATTTATGCCGGTGAACTCAGAAGTAAGATCTGTTAAGATCCGTTGACTTACTTCCAGGTTCAAGTGCATAGATTGTAACCTAAATGTGAAAAAAACACTCACTTAATCCCTCCAGAGGAAAAAGGTAGTGAGCTGGGAATCTGAGGGTGGAAATTGGGGCTAAAGGAAAATTAAGCAGAATATCCATAAGTGTATTTGTCTGCTTTTGCAGAGAATGGTTTTTCTGGTTTCAAAAGAAATATGTCAGAGTGATTTTACACAAAGAATAATGCAAAATAGTGTAACAGCTATTTAGCCCTCTTCAGCTGCTCTTACTATTAAATGTGTGTTCAGTATGTGTGATGTATTAATGATATATAGAAGTGCCCAGTTCCTGTCCAAATGCCAGACAGCTGAATAAGGATAAAGGTAAATCGAAACAGGATGGAATGAAAGGAGAGAATGGCTTGATAAACAAGCAGCAAGTTACACAGGAAATGTAAAGCCCTGATGTCTAATGAAATATTTTGTGCAATCATACACATAGAGTCACATTGTAAGATCAAAAAGACATGTGGCCCAATATTTAACATAGGCAAGGAAGTAAAGACTAGACAGTCAATACATTTTGGCTCTTTCTGCTGATTCCAGTCTGCTATGAGTAAAGCTTAGAAAGGTGTATAAAAAAAAAAAGCAGAATGAATATGATATGCTGAAACCTTCCCAAGTATAAGGATGATGCTCTAAGACCCAGTTACAAATGGCTTCATATTCATTCTGCTTTAAAAATTGGGGGAAAAGCAGGATATAAATTAAATAAATAATAATTTTAAATAAATATTAGATTCCCCAAAAAAATATGCATTTGAACATGTTATCTGAAAAATACCCTTTTGTGCATATTTTATTCTAAAATGTGGATTATCACTGAATTTTGTAATGCAGTTCTCAGCTCAAAAGGACAAAGCAAATGTATGATAAATGT
>CM034708.1:182324293-182337758 GCA_020142125.1 Phrynosoma platyrhinos | reverse complement strand
TAGAACTGGCATGTTCCTGATTTTACTTCTATGATTCTGTAGTTCTATCAAATCAAAGTATTATTGTGCTGTGATCTGCTTATTCATCTAGGTGGTAAAAATAAGGTCAACTTGGTTAAAACTGTGGGCCACATGACATCTTTGTGCATCCCTGGTGTATAACAGAATTAATAAACTCTTTCTATATGTTTCAGTTCACAAGAATGTGACTGTGGGTGGAGAATGTGACAGATGTAGTTAAATAGCTGAGGACACAACAGTTTTATAGCCATACACCTCTGGATCTGGTCATTGATGCCTATTGGGGAGACCCTCTAGGAGTCCCACCTATAATGCTTTGACCTTGATAATGGAAGAAAATGCATTAAATATATACTATCTGAGAGAGGACTGGGGGCACTGGTTAGGCCAATGGAACATGCCTTTCCTGAAGGTTCGAAGGGCTCCCCAGATCGATCGTCCATCCCCAATTTAGGGAGAGCTCAAAACCTTCCAAATTTACCAAGAGCCTATACCTTCCATCTTGCTTGGTCTCAAGTGGTAGAGAATGGTTTCCAACTGTAAAGAGATTCAATCACACAGAGATTCAAAAATACAAAACAGAAACATGAAAGTACTGTAGCAGGACTTTTCAACATTTGCTTTCTTTTGTCTCCCCATGATGACAAAACAGTGCCTACTTTGGAGTAGCTGAAGACAGGATGGTATAGTGGTTTGAGTGTTGGATTATGACTCTGGAAACCAGAATTTCAATTCCCAGATCAGCCATGAAACCCACTGGGTGACCTTGGGCAAATCACACTCTCTCAGCCTCAGAGGAAGGCAGTGGTGAACCTCCTCTGAGCAAATCTTGCCAAGGAAACCCATGATAGGGCCTTAGGGCTGCCATAAGTCAGAAACAGCTTGAAGGCTCACAACAACAAAAGCTGAAGACAGTAGAAGCTGAAATGTCCTGCTATAGCATTTTTACATTTCTGTTATGTTAATCACTCTGATAAATATGTATTCTAAATGATTAACTGTATCCTTCTGGGATTCAGAACAAATTTGTTTGAAGTGCTGTTTGGTCCTTTCTTCATTTCCCTTTTCATTATTTTAATGTAAATTTTAAGTTGGAGCACCAGATAAAAACAACTCTTTCTGTTTGAAGAAGAAGAAGAAGAAGAAGAAGAAGAAGAAGAAGAAGAAGAAGAAGAAGAAGAGATCTTAATATCTCTGCTGCTCTATTTTCCTCTTCTTGTTCTTGGTTTCCCCAGTCTGTCTAATCAGTTATAAAGCCTTTTGTCCCATGAGAAGCAATACCTCCTCCATCTGGGCATTGCTTTGCATGTCGTGAAATGTCACCTGAAAGCCATCAGCTGAATGAGGAGTCTGCATGGCTCCCAAAAGGCAGCATTCATGAGAAATATTAGTTATTGATGCTCCCACTCACACCCACCCACCCATGTGCATCAAGCCAAGCACAGGCTGACAGAATTCCCCTTGATGGATGAATCTTTGTGCCTCCCCCCTCCTTTGCTTCTTTGGAGAGAATAGTTCAGGAAAGAATAATGGCACCAAAGATGTCTGTTGATCATAGATCATCAGATCACTCCAGAAAGCCTCAGTGAGGCAGCTTATCTTCTAGCCATCCTTGTCTTAAAAAAAAATTAAGCCCATTGATTTGTCAAGTACAATCTTCTGTGTGTGAATGAAGTGAAGCTGAGACTTCATCCTGAATAGTTACACATGAGAGTTGCACAATGATCTCACATTCCTGTCTCCAGTGTACCACCACACAGTACAAGTTAATTAAACTCCAGATCAAACAAAAAAAGAGGAGGAAGAGGAATCTTGCAGCGTATCTAAGACTAACATATATTTTAGCATGGGTTTTCATGGGTTTCAACCAATTTCTTCAAATGGATTGACAAAGTATAGTCTACAGTCCACATGTATTTAAGCACAGTTATATAGTTATATAGTTGTGGGGGATAAAGTGAATTGGGATACAGAAAAACACTATTGTGATGTTGTTCACACATCACCTTCAAGAGGATGTGTAAGAAGCAGATCTGCCAGGCAGCTGGTCTCTTCATTGTTTCTGAGGTGTCAAAGTAATGCATTCTGCTTATCGGAAAGTTAACTCTGGGCTCATTCCTACTATGATTTAAAGCAATTTCCTGATTGTTTTATATGTGCCTTGTTCACACTGGATTCAGTTTCAGATGAGACTGTAATTGTTGGGACTCACTTTGAAGAGAGACAAATGCAAAAAAAGCACTCTTTTTAATTAGTAGGGTTTTGGTGGTTCATTTAAAATAATTGATTAGTGAGCGTGTTCAGCAAGTGGGAACGATGGACCTGCATCTCATCACACTAGAGGGGAGGGACTAATGGCAGAGGGCTGGCAGAGGGTGTAACCCATCCCGCCCCTGGTTTTTGGAAAATCCGCCATTTCTGTGAAGGCGGAGGAGAAAGAGGAGAACCGAGGTCTCCTGCTGCTGCTCCTGTCGCCACTGGACCTGCTCCCGCTGCCTGCCAAGGAGGAGGAGAGGAGCAGCATTTTCCCCTTGGAGGCACCCATGAGCGGAAACCTCCTCCTCCCCACCAATGATGAAATTTGATTGACAGTGGAGCAAATCAAGTGGGAACGACAATCATGTCAAAAAACACATGAATTCATGGAATAATGAAATAATACGCTTCTATAGTGGGAACTACACATCAGCCTGAATGGATTCAGAGACCCAGTGTCAGTGCAACTCACAAAACTATTTAAATGCAAGTGGGAATGAGCCCTCTGTTGAAGTTAGGGACTTTCTTGAATATAATTTTTGTAATAACTGCAATTGTGATAAGAACCAGTGTATTAATACATGTAGTGCACCAAGAAACCATTGTCTCTCCCTTGACCCCTGCTACTACACTGGAATTCAGTTCTGCCCTCTCTCTTTTTCCAGTCTTCTCTCAAAATTCCTTCCCTTAAAATCCCTAGAGGTCAGTGATTGTGTGCCTTGGCAGATGTTGGTGTCCTAAACAAACTCCTAAAATAGGCAATGTCTATAGAATCTTGACAATCCATATTTTCCCTCAGTTACATTGGAACAAAAACTTTCAAACCCTATAAAAAGATGTTTCACCAACTAGTTCAACCAGTGTGCAAAAGTGTCTGCTCAAAAACATTCATGATTGTTTCTTAGCATATTATGCTAGGCAAAATTTCATCATATAAAATGTCTTTCTCCTGGAACTTGTTAGACTAAGAGCCTTCTTTAGATTCTTCTGTATGTGAAGTAGATGTTTGCCCAAACTTAGAATTTCCCCCCTGCTTTTTTGCCATTGGGCCCCAAAGAGTAGGACAGAAGGGAAATTACTGGTTAAAGAGAGGCATATTTATTGGGACCAATCTGATGGGTTTGCAAGAAATAGATCTGTAAGTGTTTTGTGGGTTGCTGGATGGGATATTAATTCGGAGAAATAAATTAATTCAAGATGACACATGATATAAGACATGATTTCTAGTTTGTGGCTTGATTACAGTTGAGCTACACTACCCCTCACTTGAAAGAAAAAGTTCATTATGATTCTTGTGTGAAACTTGAATATAACACTCTTCTGTATTTGCAGTGTCAAGTACCCACTTGGAAGGACTTTCTGACATCCTATATTGATTTCTAAGGAATGTGATACTTGTGCACACATAAAGAAAATGAATAGTTGTGTTTTAAGGACATATTTTGCACGTGCATTGCTAGCACATTAAAAAAAACCCAACAGCCTGTCCCACTGGAAGAGAAAGTGTCCATCCCGTCCGTCTCCCCCCCCCCCCGACATTTGTCTATTGCCTAACGGAAGTTCAGGTAGCAGTGTACAAAAATTGCATCTTTTTTTCTTGCACTGGGACAGATAGGGACTAGACACCTCTCATAGGGCATGTGATTACATGAACTGAACCAGCTAATGAAATATTTAATGCATTTGTTCATTCATAGTTTGTTCTAATACTGAAAGTACATATAGCTAGTCCAATGTGTTCAATAAATCTTATTTTAAATAGTACAAGTTGCAAAAAAAATTAAGTGAGACCAATTTATATTCAGTCATCCCTTCTGATTTGTGGGGGACACATTCCGGACCCACCCACCCCACGAATCAGAAATATCACAAATACTGGAGCCCCATTGGTTAAAATGGCTGCACATGAACCATTTTGTCCCTCACTGCTTGCCATCCTTGAAAGACTAAGACTAAGACCGTGGACAGCGATGGATGAGTGTAATATAATTTTAGATAAAAACAGATACCGTACTTTGAGGCTTCCATGTCAGGTACGTGAACTGAGATTTTATAGATGCAGATTCTTCCTTCTCTAGTTTTTAGTAAATGGATCAGGGTTAATTCATTCAGCCATTATTCATGTGGCCAACTGTTTCTGTGCTTTCCCCCTCCCAGTTGCACCATGAAGATTTGTCTGCATCAGTTATAAGAGCTGCTGTTGCCATTTTGTTTTGTTTGTTTTCTCCTATGCTGTTCAAATATGGATTGAGGTGTGATTATACAAAATCACATTTTGTTTCCTTCCTGATAGGCCATTCAATCAGCTCTGGATTGTTCATGAGCCTCTGAAGACTCTAGGACACTTTGTCTCTGTTGAGCAATTCATATCTCATGATACTTAAGTTTGGCTTGTGTATCTGATTTTCTTCTAGGTTGGAAATCTTGGACTGCTTTTCATGCTCCTTTTTTTCATCTATGCCGCTTTGGGAGTGGAGCTGTTTGGGAAACTTGGTGAGTTTTCTAGCACTGAGGTGAGACATAAAATTATGTGATGAGTAAGATTCTTGTAATGCATCAGGTTCACATTGATTGAAAAACAGAATTGAATTTCTGATTATCTTCATTGTATCTAATAATCTAATATGACAGTAGTTTCTCTTGCATGTTTCATTGCCCAGTTATCCTGAGCCTTCCTAGTTAATTTGTACTGTTCAAAGAATGCACAATCATAGCTCAGTTGGTGCATCTGCCATTCATCCATCTATTTTGGCAATTGCACAGATAACTGTGTTTCCCCAGCATTTTAAGCATTTGGACTATTGTAGAAAATGCAAAATTTCTTTTCTCTGCAGCATCGGGGGAACTGCCAATCTGCACTTGCTCCTAGCTCTGCTACTCTTGAAAATCACATGTCATACTTGTATTTTAAAGGAGGTCATTATGTGGTAACCTGCCTGTATCCTGCCTCCATTTCCTTCCTCTGGAATAATCTGTAGTTAATTTAAAATGTTAAATGATAAGGCTACAGAAAGAAAGAGATGTGTACAAATAGTCTCTTGAAATTCTCCTTTTTGTTACTGGGGAGTGAGGACCTATCCCACCAAAGTTGTCCATGAGTTTCTTCAAGTTTCTCAGTTTCTCAGCTCACTAGTAGTAGCAGCAGCAGTACCATGGCCTCTTCATTTTTTCCTGTAGCACAAATGGGGAATGTGTGGCCCTAGAGAAGTTATTCCATTGCAGCTCCCATAAACCCTCACCATTGGTTAGGTGGGCTAAGGAGATTACTACATACATCTTTTAAACAGTGATTAAACCTGGAATTAAGTGGCTTTGGCAATACTTATCACACAATGACACATCTGACCCATAATTACTGTGTCCCTAAAATGAGGTTAGGATGTCACTTTTCATTGACGGGAGGGAACCCTCAACATCAATGAACTCACAATTCTGCTAGTCCCCAGGTGTCAAACATCACTGCTTGAGCAGGTGCATTATTCCCAGTCATGTGGTGTTATTGTCTCTTCCCAGCTCCCCTTCCCACCCACTATTCCCTAGCAGCCTGTCTATCTTTATTATTATTATTCTGTTACCTTACTTTAAAAAAACAACCTTTAATTTCAGCAGCAGAGCTCCAGAACTGTGCAAAAAAAGTAAAATAAAAATAAAAAACCCAAAAGGCATGAAGACATGCAGTATTACACAAACAGGTACAATTCTGTTTTCATTGACAAGCACAATAGCAGCAAGAGTAGGGCTTGTGCCATAAAGCCCTATGACTGATGAGAAATTCCACAACATCTGCCCATCTGTTCTAAGGTTTCCGCCATGGATTCCTCTTTGCAGATATACAGAATTGTAAAATGGCTTGTTCTATACGTTGTTAAGAAGAAATAACTGAATGTTCCTAAACTGAAAATGATTTGATCTTAGAAACCATAAATAACTCGTAGAAAGATAGAGCAAACAGATAAATATATACCAACATAATAATATATGTTTCAACCATATGTTTTGGAATTATTAGGTCAAAATATACTATTTCTTCTAGTGGATTATCTTGGAAGTGTTCCATAGACCTCAATGTAGCACTTGAACAAGTATTAAATAAAGTTATTGCTGGCAATTTGTTGTCCTTAAGTGGATTAGAAGTTCAGTCACTTACTTTGTCACTCTTTCTGGCTCTAACATCTGGCTCCAATGTACTTGCTGACTACTGCCTATGTGTGCTAATAGCCTATTAATTTTAATGGGAAATGCAAAGGTAGCATTTTTGCAGGGTATGGTCTAATGGAAATGGAGACGTGTATTTAGAACCTTCCAAATGTAATAACAGAATGCTGATAGTTGGAAAGCTGCTCATATATAGTAATGGAGAAATATAAGGGTTTTTCTTAGACCTGATAATTTTTGGAGCTAATTGGATGTTGCTCATTTTGCCAATTCCAATTTTCTGGCAAATAACAGAATTCGCAAAACCTATGACTAGAACTTTCAGAATCCTGCAGTCAGCATGCCCAGTTCCCATGTTTGCTGTGAATGGAGGAAGATCTTCTTATTTTCTCATTTTATTTATTTTTATCCTGCCTGTCTCCCAACTCAAGACAAATAACAAGAAGTTTAAAACAATACAAAAGCATTTTAAAAGTATAAATATACAGTTTAAACCACAATTAAACAAGTTATAAAGTTAAAAGCTTTAAACATTGAAAATGTTAAAATGTATTAGAAACTATATACAAAACTTAACATCTGAATTGCACAGCCCAACCCTTGTCATTTTGAAAAAGCCTGATGGCACAAAAATGCTTTGGCGTGACACCTAAAGGAGAGCAGGAATGCGGCCATCCTAGTCTCTCTAAGGAAGAAGTTTCAAAGTCCGGGAGCAGCCCCAAAAAGACCCTCTCCCTTGTTCCCATCAAACAAACCTGAGAGGGTGGTGGGACAGAGAGAAGAGCCTCTCCAGAATCTCTTTAGTACTCTAATGGGTGATACAACCCTTCAGATAACTTGGACTCAATGCATATAGGGCTTTATAGGTCAAAACCAGCACTTTGAATTGTGTCCAACAACAGACCTGCAGCCAACAGAGCTGTTGCAACAGGGGAATTATGTGCTTCTTATATCCAGCCCCAGCTAACAACCTGAAGCTTCTGAGCACTTTTTAAAAGCAACCCCACATAGAGTGCATTACAGTAATCCAAACGGGATGTACCAAGGCATGTACCACCATTGCCAGATCTAACTTCTCCAAGAACAAGTGCATTTGGCACATTAGCTTTAACTGTGCAAAAGCGCTCTTGGACACTACTGAAGTCTGGGCCTCTAGGCTCAGAACTGAATCCAGAAGTATCCACAAACTGCAAACCTACATTTTCAGGGGGAATGTAACTCCATCTAACACAGGCTAAATCCCTATTCCCAGATTTGTCTTTCGACTCACCAGGAGCTCTTTTGTCTTGTCTGGATTAAGTTTCAGTTTGTTTGTCCTCACCCAGTTCTTTACAACTGCCAGGCACTAGTATAACAGAGGAACAGCTTCTTTGGAATTAGAAGGAAAGCAGTGATATAGCTGATCATCATCAGCATAGTGGTGACAGCTAACTCCAAAGCTCCACACAATCTCTCCCATAGGTTTCATGTAGATGTTAAAGAGCATAGGGGGCAAGAATGAACCCTGAGGGACTCCACAGACCAATGGCCAAGGAGGAGTGCTCTCTGAGGGTGTTGCTGAAATCCCTCAGCACCACCCTCTGAGAGTACCCTCCAGGAAAGAATGGAACCACTGTATAACATTATCTCCAAAACAGTAAAAAAAATAACCTTCTCAAAGTCTGAGAAAAGGATATTACGAAGAGCTACTATTTCAGCTCTTGCCCTTCACTGGAATGTAGTCATTTATTCAATTTTTCATCTCTAAATTCCTTTCTTTCCAGTATGCAATGATGAAAATCCCTGTGAGGGTATGAGCCGTCATGCCACCTTTGAGAACTTTGGGATGGCCTTCCTCACACTTTTCCAGGTCTCCACTGGTGACAACTGGAATGGAATCATGAAGGTAACTTGGTCTACTGATGGAAACAGCTTTTGTGCTTCAAGAAAAAGTATGCTGAGATAGGACCTTATCACACGCTGGCCATGAAGCGAAAAATAACCAAAATAAGAATAAATTCAGTTCTATACCGAAATGAACTGAAATGCTTCACAATACGTATTGCGTGATCATATGTATTTCGCCTGCGTGGCCATTGCGCAATAATTCTGAAAGCTCGCTTATACTTCCCCGAAAAACCGAATGTCAAAAGATCTCAATTCATTACGGATTAGCTCTGGGTTCTGTCGAGTTTCGGTGCAACGTCGTGTGTAAACACGGGGAACTAATACGGATTAGCTTCGGGTTCTGTCAAGTTTTGGTGCAACGTCGTGTGTAAACACGAGGAACTAATACGGATTAGCTATGGATATCCTTTGGATTAGGTCTGCTTTAGACCCCGTGTGATAAGGTCCATAGAAATGGATCCACACTTCTTTGAAGTGTATGTGAGAGAGGAAGGGAATGCTCTCAAGAAGTGCTGATGAATATGAACTATTTGGATCAAAGCAAGCCATATGAACTATTTGGATTAGAACAGGCCATATGAACTATTTGGATTAGAGTGAGTTTTTGAACAGAGTCTGGATAGCCATCTGTGGAGGATGCTTTGATTGTGAGTTCCTGCATGGCAGGGGATTGGACTGGATGTCCCTTGTGGTCTCTTCCAATATGAATCTATGATTCTATATGGATATTGGGGTCCTTGAAGTAGTTAATCTAATACCGCTTCACACAAGCAGGGAAAGCTGAATAAAAAAGTAAACCTGAGGAATATTGTAGGGGTCCCATCCATGGCTATCAATACATTGATATGTCAAGATGTGTTGGTACCTTGTTAGATGATGATGATGATGATGATGATGACAATGACAGAATTTGAACAAATACTCATTCTTTGCATAGAGTTAATCTTGGATTAGTCAGCAACTTTTCAGAGTATTATCAGAGTTCGTGTAGTAGCTGGATTGCTGTAGCAGAAGTTGGCAAAAGGAAAGGAAAAGAGATGAATGTAAGGGATTTCTAGCCCAGGCTAATGTGATTATCCTTCTTACTATATTAAAAAGACTGCTGTTTTGTAGCATCACAGAAGAACAGTCTGTAGCAATGCAGACTGCCCATGCAAAAAGAGATGGTTCTGTTGCTATGCTAAAGCTTTTTAAAAGTGTCTATCAAATTCACTTTGATAGAAGATGGATTCAGAGTGTACAAATGTGGAATTACATGGGGGGAAAATTTTGGAACTTGACAAGAATGTTCATGAGCCCCAGCTCTTCTCACAAATGCTCCGTCTATTTACATAATTGCCTTCTCTGTCTGTCCTAGCTTTGACTGCCATTCCATCTTACAAGAGTTAGACTGGCAGAAACAAGCAAGGGACCTTCCTCCCTTTGCATAGACCAACCTGTCCCATTAATCCCTTGGCCATTCGACAGGCAGACTGGAGATGATAACTGTAATCCACCAACACATTTGGGGAAAGGCTAGCCTATACTAATCATTAAATGGGTGCACTCCATGCTAAACCTTAAATATATTATTTAAGACAATTCTTAAATAATCTTTAATGTTGTTCTTGCTGTTATATGCTGTCAAGTCAACTTTGATTTATGGGACCTTTATGACTGAGAGACTTCCAGGACCCGTGGTCATCAAATGCCCAGGTCAGGTTTTGCAAACTCAGGGCCATGGCTTCCTTTATTTGGTCAATTGATCTCTAATGCGGTCTTCTTCTTTTCCTACTGCATTGTCATCTTTTCCAATGAATCACATCTCACATTGTCTCATACATCTGGATTTTCTTTTGTTTATGTCACAAAAGAATCTCCCAAGTCAAAATCTTTTGTGACATGAATGAGAAAAAAACCTTAACAGCAGCACTTCCCATTTTATCTGCTGGAATAAAGATGTGGCTTATTTCAGAGTTAATGGAGACTGGGTTTTAGTTGATTTTCTGGGAAAATTCCAGTCACTCTGACAGATTTAGTGTTATTCCATGAAACACTGGAACAAGGTAAAGCAGGGGTAGGCAACCTTTCCCCTTTAAGGGCCGAGGGACTTCAGCTCCCAGAATCCCAGGAGCTATTGGGCAACATGGGACTATTGGCCAACATGGCTGAGGCTTCTGGGAGCTGAAGTCCCTCGGCCCTTAAAGGGGAAAGGTTGCCTAACCCTGAGGTAAAGAGAAATCCATCTACAGAAACATTTAATTATTAAGAGTCTCCAGGTCCTATGTACCATCTCTGCCTATGTATTTTATTTGAGGGAGCAGCCCCTATTTGCACCCATTACTTCAGTTTTTTCTCTCTTGCTCTTTCTCTATGTATGTGCATATGTGCTCGGGGTGTGTTTTCTGTTTGCTTTTCTTTGTTTGTTTGTTTTGTCCCTTTTTGGTCTAAATTACTCCTTAAGGACACACTACGTGACTGCACCCATGATGACCGGAGCTGCCTCAGCAACCTGCAGTTCATTTCGCCACTGTACTTTGTCAGCTTCGTGCTCACCGCCCAGTTTGTCCTAATTAATGTAGTAGTAGCTGTGCTCATGAAACATCTAGATGACAGCAACAAGGAAGCACAAGAAGATGCAGAAATGGATGCTGAGATTGAGCTTGAGATGGCACATGGGCTGTATCCACATAGCTCACTGAATCCTGGACAAGATGGAGGAGGTGGGAGAATGGACCCCGAAGGACATCTGTGCATGGCCTGCTTCTCTCCTGCACAGGTGGGTGGAACTTTTTTTGCTTGCTAATAAAACTTTAGTATATTGATGTGGAGAGAAGAAGGGCAGCATAGGTGACTGTAGGGCCTGCTGTTGGAAAAGTGTGCTTTAACCCCACATGATTGGTTTGTATTCATCTCTACGCTGAATGTTCTGGTACATTGACAGAACCTCATGGTGCCTGAATTTAGAACAGCAGGACTGCTGTGGAAGAATAAGGCCAGAGCTATCTAAGAAGTCTGAGAAGAATGAGAGAGGGTTCTGCCAGGCAGGGTTAAGGAGCATTCATGTAGGTACATTAGGAAAATACAGGGGGTTCTGCAGGACAAGGTTGAGGAACATTAACATAATCAAATAAAAGGCTTCAGTGGTGCCTTTCTTCTCATTGTCAATTAGCCACAATAGCCCCAACATTTTACATCATCATGCAGGGATGCATTCTGCCTCCTTTACTCCCATTTCATAAGACTATAACTCTCTAATAATCGTTTGGATTTAAATATGGCTATTTGCCCCATGCAGAGATTACCCATATTTGTGGAGGCGGCAGAAGACAAAACCTAAATTCACACACACACTGAAATAAACAGAAACCTGGAGTTCTTAAAATGATTTCTCCCATCCTCCCCCCTTTCTTGTCCCCTAGGAGAACTTATGGCTGGACAGTGTCTCTTTAATTATTAAGGACTCCTTCGACGGGGAGTTAATGATCATCGATAACCTATCGGGCTCCGTCTTCCATCATTACTCCTCGCCGGCCATGTGCGAGAAGTGTAACCATGACAAGCAAGAGGTAACCTGCGTGCGAGGATATGGGAAGGGGACCCCCCACACACACGTGTGTGAGAACACAGCTGCACACTCATAGGCACATTGAGATCTCCTTGGGATGGTCTCTTGGTTGTAGATGACTTAGTTTTGCTATCGGGTGCATTTGTGAAGTGGTAACATCAGCAGTACTAAAGTATTGGCAGAAGGATGAATGGAAAGCCAGATGGACTAACAAAGATGGTAGAAAATAGTATGGATGTATAGAGAGGAAGGGAGAACTGTTATCATAGAGGCACAGTGCTGGTTCCTTAGAGAAGGCAGTATTTAGTTTTGTTCTTTGAAGAAAGAGAAGTTTGTGGGGGGAATACAGTGCACTATCCCACAATTTTCAAGGTTCAGTTATCAGTTCAGCAAGGCTTTGGAATTACCCATGTAGCTTTCAGCACAGCTCTGCTGTTTATTTCCTGATTCAACTGATAAGCTTCTGGCATTTTGTTCAGCCTGTGTTTTCTGGTATCTGTGCAGCACAGTTGTTGTTTTTTATTTTGGCAGGCGGAGAACAGTCCTGAGTTAAAATCCATTTCAAACTTGAGGTAAAGAAGCTGGCTACTATCTCAGCTTGCTTGGTTATGGATGTTTCAGACCTTCTTTAGGATTAAAATTGCTAATGGATGACATGGGAAGTGGCTACTGTGGGAGAGACTGGATTATTAATCTAGGTGTTAGTGGCTGTTGAGAGTAACTATAGGTCAGAAAGATCTCATCCCATTCTTGCACAATCATTCATTGTCATTTCTCTCCTATTAGTCTGAATGATTTAGTTATATGAATTTTAAAGAATCCGAGATGCCGAAGGGAAGGTTCACAAGCCCAAAGTCCTGTTGTTATATTACTGCCATATATGTCCAGGCAGCGCTCTAGATTGGCTTCTTGAATGGGGATACTAGACTCTGTTTATTTATTTAAAATGAAATTGCCACAGTAATTTTTGAAAGTTGTAAAAATGGTGTAAAGTAAATGATTAAGGCCACAGAGTCTAGATTCAGAAAACTCCTTAATCTCTGTATTAGTCTTTGCTAATATATATATATATGTGCATATGGGAGGTATATGCTCCAATAATTACTTTGTCTTTTATGGCCAGTATAATAGTGCTGGAATGAAAATGGGGAAAGAAATCATTCACACTCATTGTCTTTAATGTAAATATTCATGACTCATGGATTACATCAGTACTATAGCAGAATCTAGAGCAAGTTGTGTCAAGTTCTTAGCCAATCAAATCTTAAGCTATGTACTTAAGTTGACTTCATATTAACACTGATTGTGCTCTGCATAGAGATAATCTTTAAATAGAAATACATGGGTACATGGGCAGACAGCAAAAGGATTTTTATTATGAGTACACAACCAAAATGAATCAAATGCAAGGCAATCAAATCATTAAACTTTGGGGTCCCAAAAATTGCTTCACACTTCAGAGATTTATAACTATTTTTTCCCATCATCTCCATGTAAGAAGAAGAGAATGCTGCATAACTTTATTTGGTTTGCACTCATAAATTAGCCAGTTATTTGAAACTGAAAGCTGGCCTGTGTTATATAATAATAATAATAATA
>CM034708.1:182299192-182316270 GCA_020142125.1 Phrynosoma platyrhinos | reverse complement strand
CCGGAGTGGGGCCGGAGGGAGGCCAGCTAGCATCCTCCTAAAACCCCGTGTGAAAACGTCCTCTGTCCACCCCTATGCTAGGGGAAGGGAAGAGAAGGAGAAGGGTGTGCAGGAGGTATGCAGAACACAGCTTGATTGTCTTTATTTCCTCACCACGAAGATGGATGGGCTCTGTAAAAGCAAAATTTGAAAGATAGAGCCTTTGACTTTTTCTTTGTCTGTGTTAATTTCTCTCCTTCACCACCACCACACCACTCTGCCAGGTCCTCCCAGCCCCTTCTCTCCAGATGCATCTAAGACTCTGTTGCTGGAAGAAGCAGAGTTTTTCCTTCCAGCTGCTTCTGCCAGTCAGCCAAGTCAGGAAGAAGCTCCCCATCCAGAGAATCTCCCTAAAATCTCTCTGCAGGCGTCTTGGGCTTCACTGCAATCTCAAAGTGTGAACTGCTCCCTTATCCATCAGGTAACGGCACTTACAAGTACCAAGTACAAGTACCATAGCCCGATGTTTTAGTCCTGCATTTACATAAAAAGAGCATGCTGTGAGGTGGAAAAGAGGAAAGAGATGATCCTCATTTATTGGATGATTCCACACAAGACTTTTAACATGAGATCTCCTTACCTTGTACATATAATTTTATGGAATTTGGGGAGGGGAGGACTTTGTTCGGGGGTTTTCCACTTCTCCCGCATCTTCTTACTGTTTCTTGCATTTTCCCCTTTTGGTAGAGTTATGCCTTAGTGCAGGGTTCTTTTGAGAACATGCCCTTCATACGTCAGCAAATCAAGGCAGAGGGGTTAACTTAGCATGACCAGTTTTCCCCAGATGCTATAATCTGCCAGAGTACAGACACAGAGGTGAATTAAGATGTTAGTGGATTAAGTGATGTGAGTCAAGCTTTACACCACTGCAACTCAGTTTTATGGCTGTTGTAGAAGTTTAAATTCTCTACTAACTGTGCAACCACCCAGGTCCCATGAATTCCTAGCCTTGTACCTCATCTTGTCTTCAGATATATTCAATCTGTTCTTCCTTCCCTTAAGGCTGGTTTTGGCTCAGTCTTAGAAGGATTCTAGAGAAATCTCTTCATGAGAATAGGTTGCAGTGTTTAGGGTTTTTAAATTTAGAAGAAGGGCAAGTGAGGGAGACATGATAGAAGTTATGCATGGAGGAAATGGATAGTGAGAAATGTTTCTCCTTCTC
This sequence comes from Phrynosoma platyrhinos, assembly GCA_020142125.1. Taxonomy (NCBI): domain Eukaryota; kingdom Metazoa; phylum Chordata; class Lepidosauria; order Squamata; family Phrynosomatidae; genus Phrynosoma; species Phrynosoma platyrhinos. The sequence continues at coordinate 182,315,069 of CM034708.1, read as the reverse complement.
TCACTAGACTAGAACCTTGAGTGATCTGATGGAGCTGAATGGTGGGAGAAGCTGGAGAGACAAAAGGAAGCACTCTTTCCCAGAGAGCATACTTAAGCTAAGGGACTCATTACCACGTCATCAGAGCTTAGAAATGTAAATGAAGATGGCCAACATGTAACATAGTTATTTCTGATGTGTTACTTCCAAGTTCTTATGTGATATAATGATAGCAGCCAATTAAGATTGCTTCACAAAATGATTAGGCAAATTAGGAGATTAGGCAAATTAATGGAGGATAAAGTTATTAATACCGTACCTATTAGTCATAATAGCATTATATTATCTCCTATATCAGAGGTGCTAGGGAAAACAGACAAGAAGGTGCTTATTATACCTGATGTCCTGCTGCTGGGCTTCCCAGAGGCATCTGTTTGTCCACTAAGGGAATGCTAGATTAGATAGACCTTTGGTTTGAGGCAGCATGGCTCCTCTTATGTAACAGTAAAATGTGGATAGACTAATCAAAGATTATAATTAAGGACGTTGCCTGATAGACGTGTATAAAGTAATGCACAGGGTGGTAACACTCCAGAGAGAGAAATTTCTCTGTTTGTTATAATACTAGAACTACTGGAAAGCCAACAATATTGATTGGCACAAGATTAAGGAGAGTGAAAATGAAGCATTTTTCCATAGAGTGCATACTTAATTTACCTAATTCATTAACACAGCATGTAATGATGACCACTAATTTGCTTGGCCTTTTAAAGCAAAGCAACTGAAAATAGATTTTCCAGTATAAGAGTTACTATTTGGACTATAATTTCTAGTTTCTTCCAGCCAACATGGCCATTGGCAATGCTGGTTTGGGATTGGGATCTAAGAGCTGTAGACCAAAGAGTAACTCTTCTATGCTTTAGGCATGACAAACCCTCCATGCTTGGGGGCATCTTATCGTTGTGAGATCCTGAGGATAAGCCAAAGGGTAGTTTCATTTATCATTTATCTAGCCATCTTAGCAACAGAGTGGTGAAACTGATAGCATTTTGTCTGCTCCATCAAGGTAATTTTTATGTTTGCAAGGGAATGTGTCTGACAAATGACTTCTTTTGGTGGTGCTACATCCTGCTTTTCTCAGTTTACATTGCTGAGTGGCAGTAAAGGCCTGAAATAGTGCCCATATACAAATTGCATACTCTCCAACTGTTCTGATTTGGCAAGGACAGCCCTAATTAACCCACTGTTGTCCCATTTTTTCAGCTGCTTTTAAAATGTCCCTATTTCTCTCTTCTCACATTTTCTTCCTTGGTCCTCAGCTTACTTCCATTGCTACAAACTGAGTTCAAAAAGAAAAAGGGAAATTGCATTCAGTTAATTCTATGGAGGGAGAGAACAGGACGTGGCAGATATTACCCTTCCCTGTAGACTGGGGCAAAAGCTAACTGCTGCAGCCTCTCCTAGCTTGTGTGTTCTTCCTCATTAATAAATCTTTCCATCTTGACCATACTCTGTTGTTACTTGGTCACATGTTTTCACCTGTGAAAATGTTGGAGGGTATGGAATTGGCTGACATTGCCAAATGGCATATGGTGAGTTGGGGACAGACTACAGTAGCTTACTTAAGGGTTAACTTCTTCACAGAGTTACAAATGATTAATCCTTTCCCTCACTCAGTATATAAATAAATATAACAATTAAGAAATCAACCATTTTACTTCTCTTGTTGATGCTTGGTCCTGCAGACCGCAGAGAGTGACACCTCCTTAGATGACAGCAGGAGCAACAGCTCAGAAGGAAGCTTGCAGACCACACTGGAGGACAGCTTAAACCTCAGTGACTCACCCCAGTGTGCGCTGGATCTCCCAGTAGCACTGTGCCCAGTGCCAGCAGCAGCCACCCAAAAAGCTTTGGTGGTACCACTCTCCCCTGCTTCTCGGAGGCAGAGCTTAAGGGGTCGTGGGATTTTCACTCTTCGGAACATCCGGCGGCACCAGCGGAGCCACAGCAGTGGAGGAAGTACTAGTCCAGGTTGCCCTTACCATGACTCCATGGACCCTTCTGATGAGGAGGGTGCTGGAAGCAGCCTAAGGGGTGGAGGCAACAATAGTGAACAGTCAGAGACCCTCAGCAGCCTCTCTCTGACTTCCCTCTTCTCCCCACCCCCTCCAACACAAGGTCTGGCACTAATAAAGAAGTGCAACAGCACCAGCAGTCTCCATGCCAACTCTTCTTCGCGGGGTTCTGCAGCAAAAGAGGCCAAGCAGTTCTACTCGGTTGACCCAAGGGGTTTTTTATCCATGCCCTCATGGATGACGGACTTCTGCAAGAATAGTCCTTCCCCAAGGGAAGGAGGTGTGCCAGAGGACTCAGGCAGGATTGGGACTGCAGACCACAGCTCCCCAGTTCCTTCTGAGTTGCAGCTGGGGAGTGTAATCAGCAAGAGGAACAGATGAGTCTCCTCGGAGCAGGGAGGAAAAATGAAACGTGAACAAGGAGCGTGTTTGGGCTACCATTTCCTACTAGCAGTTCCAAATGACAGGACTGTGGAAAAGGAAACAAGCAACCACGCAAAATATAAATATGTACGTCTGTGTGTGTATGTGTGTGCACGCATGCGTGCGTATGTGTGGAAAACAAAGACTTTTGTACCATACCTCAGAGACACAAGAGAGTGAAAGCAATATGTGAACACCCCACCCATGCATGGGACCATCGCCTCTGCAAAGACAACAGTGGAGCAAGGGAATCAAAAGATGAAAGTGCTGGGTTAAGAGGGTGAAGAGCGTTCGGCCAAATAATTGGCTGAAGGCAGCCGTTTACTCCTCTACATATACAAATATATATGTACAGACATATAGAATGATTTATTTATTTATTTTTACAGAGAGCTTAGGACTTCCAGAAAGTGCTAAGTGTGAAAAGGCCCAGGTCTTGGGGAAAATATAATTTCAAAATGAAATGAGGAGCCTGGATTTTAGGGTTTGGGTATCTTTATATTGTTCATGCTTTCATTTGGGGGGTGGGAAAGGGGAAATGTCTGTTACCAGTTCTGTGTGGGCAGTATGTGAAGATGCTCCATGAAGGTATTGGGGTGGGGTACAACAAGATCTGGAGTTGAGGTTGGCTGTCTCTGTGTTATTGAGCTTTTCAGGCAATGTCAGTGAATCTCCATTCCTTACATGTTAATTCTGTGGAGTCTGCTCATCCAGCTGACAAGTTTAGGTGAGTTTTGGAGCATTGAAAGGAAGTGTCATTGTGGCAAGAAGGAGAAAACATAGCCACACAGTGATTACTGAGTACTTTGCTTCACAATGATTTTGCTTTTTTAAAAAAATGCAGGGAAAAAGAGGCTTGGGGGAAACTTCTCTATATTGTTAGGGGTGTGGGGTTTATATTTTATTTTCCTTACCATTCATTACTTGTGAAGAATCTATTTTAGAAGCCCAGAGGTGCAAAAACCATCTCTAGAGAAAAGTATGCTATTTTTTACAATATGTTAAAAGGTGAAGAAAACAACAACCTCAAGAGAATGAGCAAGAGGAACAGAATGCAACTGACCTATAAGGTGTAACTAGCTCTCTAGTTACCTGGATCTCATATAGTGTCCCACAAAAATGTATTTCTGAACAATCTCTAGAAAAGACTGTGAGCTGTCACCCCTACACACACACACACACACACACACACACACACACACTGCCCTTTTATGGTTTTCCAATTTAAATCCAGTGTGTGACTCTTGGACAGCATCAGATGAGGTTCCTCCAGCCATTCTAAGAATTCAAAGCAATTAGCACTTTTTTGGTCCTGACACCAGAAGTTGATAGTGAGGGCCAAACTTTACAACATAGTTTAGCACTGTGTGTATGTTTTAAAAACTATAAATAACTGCTGCTGGGGGAGGGGATTGGAAACATAGAGTCCTGGCAGAAGGGTTCTTACTGCATGAAGGTCCTGACTAAAAGCCCACCACACTATAGGCTGTTATTTGGTGCAGGGCAGAAGGCCCTGTTCATGTCAATGAGTAATTTTCTCCCATGCCAAGTGAACAATTTTCATCAGGATCATGGCACAAAAGTAAATAGTTAAATTGCCTTCCTAGCTGTTGTACTACTCATCAAAATCTGGCTCCACAGCAATTGCTACTTATAGTTTTTACAAGTGATGACACCAAACTACATGTCACATGCAGTTTGGCATTGTGAGAATGAGGAAGAGAGAACATGTATGTGTATATGCAATATGATGGGTTATTTGTTTACTAGTGAATGTTTGAAAGGGTTGCTCTTTACCTTTTCAGTGCTTTGTATATGAAGAGTGGATTGATCATCTGGGAGGTTCATGGGAGTTTGTGTCTGATTAGATGAGGGAATCACTCTCAGAATCAAAAAGGCCAATTTCTTTCTCCCTGTTATACAACACATTCCCAATGATTCAGTCCTCCTTTCAGGGTGCCTTTGTACTGGGTCTTACTTTTTTCACCACTAGCCAAGTTCTCTGCCAAGGCTGGCTTTGGTAAAGTATACATAATCAATTTCAGTTTTAAGGCAAGGTCAGGACATTCAAAGATATAACTTGAAGGCAAAGTTGCCAACTGACCAGGAAAAAAAAACATGGCAGGCTCTTGTGCCTTTGACAGAAACATGATCTATAGAAAGTTACAAGTGAAAGTCTCCACAACATGGAGATGAACACTTTCACATACTTTTTTGCTGAAGATTAAAGCCCTGTTAAAGGCAAAACTATAGGGTTTGGTTTTGTTTTGAATTTTTTTTAAAAAAAAAGTTGGTAACCAACTTTAAAAGGGCTTTGGGGAAAACAGGCTGAAAGATTTTTAATACCCTTTCCTTCCAGTGTGCTCCTCTCTACAGATACCCTGGAGTGGGGAGTGCTTGTCTTCAGAATCTTTTTTCCCTCCCACTAGATATAGTGGGCCACACCTGCCTCTGCAGGCTCCTTCCACATACTTGGATCCAAGGTTGCAGCCTTTTTAACAGCCATGTCTGCAGCATAATGTTTTTAAGAAGACAGCATTGCTGATTTATATGGCCAAATAGCTGCTTTGCTCCGTATGCAATGATGCAGTAAATACCAAATGTGTTGTGATGGACAGGAGATGGAATTTTAACAGTGAATTCATCTCTTGGATAGTCATGCATCTTTCTAAGAGAATATAAATCCAGAACTGAGCAGCTTCTAGGACTTCGGAGGACACGAGACCAGGAGAATCCACTACTACACAGAAGTCACTGGTCTGCATTAATAAAGCAATAACAGTGGTCTTAATTTTCATTGTTTGTTTTTGGTCTGATTTGTGGCATGCTTCCTGCTAATTCTCAAAGGCAGGAGAATATGGCGGGCAGAGAAAAGCCCCCCTCCCCTAGTCTGCTCCAAAACATACACTTCTATCTGAATGAATCAAGGAAGAATGCTACAAGCAGAGACTGACATTTTATCATATCTTCTTCATCACCACTATTCCAAGCCATGGTCATGTTGGGACCAATTCATTCTGTAAATCACAGATTCTCCAGCCATTAATCCATATGATGAAGCAATCAAATGGCATCTTCTCTTCCAACGCAAAGCCAACCAATGCAGGTAGTAGAGCTCTCACATTGGGCTCATTCCCATTTACATTTAAACCAGTTTGTGATTCGTCTTCGCTCAGTGTCAGTGAATCGGTTCCAAATGGTCCGTCATTCCCATTATGAAAGCGGATCTTTTCATTATTCCCTTGTAATCGCTTTTTTGGCACGATTGTCATTCCCACTAGTTTACGCAGCTTCAGAATGCATGTCAATTATCTGTGTGTCATTGGTGATACAAGTGGCAACACAGTGGGGAAGGGGCCATTCCAGGCACCAAGCAGGGCAACTTTAGCAAGTGAGCCTTCCTTGGCCCTTCAGCAACCCAGCCTGTTCAAGCATACCATTCCCCCTTTGAGCAGCCCAGCTTGGGAACTATATATATTTTTAAAAATTGACAGGTTTTGCAACTACTTGCTTTGCTGACCTGCAGTTGGCCCGATCACTCGGTGCACCACCCAAGTAATTGCAAGTAGTTGCAAATACAATGGATTGCATATTCTGTCAATTTTTTATTTTATATATATATATATATATATATATATATATATATATATATATATATATATATCATGCGCCCATAGGTAACACCACAAGCACAAAGGCCGTGCTGAGGGGGGGAATGGCTGATTTCCCAAAAACTGAGGAGGGATGGTAAACACCCCTCTGCCATTAGACTCTCTCCTCCTGAATGATGTGATTAAGAACCGTCATTCCCACTTGTTGAACACGCTCCAGAATCGATTATTTTCAAAAGAACCACACACAAAAACTAGTGTCAGGAAACAGTGGGTTTTTTGCATTTGCCTTGCTTCATTGCAATTGAAACTGAGTAGGATCAGAACCGGTTTCAAGTGGGAACAATGGTTATATAACCTAATCAGCAATTTGCTTTAAATTATAGTGGAAACGAGGCCATTGCCTACCAAAAGAGGTGTATGAATGTATTTGCTAAGTAGGGATCTTGCATTTCCTGTTGGGTTCTACTTGTACAAATCCATGGGGAGACCTCATGATTAACTCAGTCCAATGTAACTTTTCCACATTTTTGCCCTTCCAAAACATCTGGTATTGAACAGTTTGATATTGAAATTGTGTTTATTTGTACTTAAAAAACAGAAAGACCAAAACCAAACAATCAAAACAACCCATCTCATTGAAAAACAGCATGTAAATAGTTTGTAATTTTGATCCTATTCATTTCAAGTCTAGCCTTAAATTATGGGAAAGGGAGTATGAAAAGCAGCTGAGAAACTATGTGGCCTTGGAAATGGCATGAAATCTGAGGATGCTAAACTTTTCCCATTGGATGTTTAACCTTTCCCATGCCTGCCTGTAAGTGTCTGCAAAGTTATTGGGAACTTAGGGCCTCTACAGACGGCCAGAAATAATATAGCTTGAGTTCACTTTAACTGCCCTGGCTCAATGCTAGGAATCATGGGAAATGTAGTTTTTTCTGTGACATTGAGCCTTCTATGTCAGAGAGCTCTGGTGCCACAATAAACTACAGTTCCCATGATTCCCTAGCACGAAGCCAGGGCAGTTAAAGTGAACTCAATCTGCATTATTTCTGGCAGTCTGTAAAGGCCCTTAGGCTTCCATTATAATGTGTAGTTCTGCCTCCCACGATCTACAATCATGAAGCATGGTAGGTTCAAACCTACATTATTTAGAACCCATTCATGCATGTTTAATCAGAAGTAAGTCCCATTCTCCAGAGGTAATGTAGTAGGTCTCCAGCAAACATGTTTTAGAAAGCATCAGCTCACAGTCACAGACAAAGGGTTGTCTTTAAAGATGCCAATGGAGGAATTTCCTCCAGTAGTTCTAGACTGGTCCTACATGGCTAACACTTTGAGGGGTCTGTTTGGAGCTCAGCAATCCCCTTCCTTCTTTTCTTTCTCCTGCAAATTGATCATTTCCAATCTGAAATGGACTAGAAGGGAAAACCTATTACAAAAGCTTCCAGTCTGGGTTCACCACTTTCCTTACAACAAGTAATCTTTTGGGGACATACCTTCAAGTTCCCATGCATCAATCTCCTTCTTGCGCAATGTTTTTCCTGAACAGTTTGGGACTTCCTATTTAGCATTTAATTTGGCCAAACAATATTCAGAAAGGTCTTGGTAGCTCAGGACTCTGCTTTGTGCCTGTAAAGGTAGCATTCTTTCCATGTCTGGATGAGATCATCATCCATTTAGAGCTCTTCAACCCAAACAACAGATTTCTGCCAAATTAAAACAAGATCATACTGGAATACATGTGAGGTTCGTCATCAATGCACAGTCTCAACTGGAAGCTAGGAAACTGAAGTGTTGAGTCATCACTTCTTGCTACAGATTTATATGGATCTGATAAAATTAGTCCAGTTAACTGGCTATGCTTGTAACTTGACAGGATATTATTAGTATTACTTGAGCAAGGTTTATGCAAGATCTCTTAGACTCTTTTCATACCTTTTCAATGTCAGGTCATCCTGACTTCATCTTCCAGTCACATCTACACCAGAAATTAAATAAGCACTTCAGTGGGGACTGGAAGTCCCTGTCTTAAGGGATATTCCTCATGTATCAAGCTAGTATCTTGATTATAATAGTTTATGCCTCTCAAATTAGTGAGTTTGCTTAAGTTTCACACTCGGTAAGCAGAAAATGTTCAGACCACAAAGGAGCAAAATAACAGAGAAGCAGCTCCAGGAATATTGCAGAGAAAGGACTGATTCTAGCTGATGACAATCAATCATCCCCACCCTCAGCCATGGACCTGGAGGCAAGTTTCTCTACCTGATTTTAAATTATAGTAGGGATTGTAAGAAAGAAAATCTTTCCTGAGATCTGTGTTATATGAGATTAAACAGAAGGGTTATTATATATCTTTTTTGAGGCTGATGTCCAGAATCATTGAAAAGATCCAAGAGCAATAGATGAAAGTGATTCTCCTAGTTCCATATGGATGCAAAAGATCATAGCTTTCAGATCTACCTGCAATGAATATGTAATGTCCTTGGCAATTTCCTTACCAATTGGATCATCTGATCCAAGACCCAGTGTTTTACCCTCCATCTCATCTTCATAGAAAACAGAGCACGAAATTACTCAGTATGCCATCTCTATGATCCTGGATGCCATTTACAATATTTGTAATGCTTCCTGTGAGATATTCAATGATTGGTGTTTTTGTTAATATATTGATCCTATGAAGGTAAATATCAGCATAATGTTGGATTTCCTGCATCAGAGTCTCACTCAGCATGTATATTTGGAAAAAGCATTTTGATCCACAATATGGTAGGGAAAGTGGAACCTTCCTCCATGGCATAGTCAGCCATCATTATTTTTATTCCAGACAGAGGTGCATAAAATGTGTTGTAGACTATAACATTTCCACTCAAAGTCATGGTCTACAAGCTAGTGCCAGACTGAGAGCCATCAGCCATCAATTCACAGCAAGCTTCCAAGAAAGAAAAAACAATTTGTACCAATCCCTGATGCATGATGGAAAAACAATGCCAGTCCCCACATCTGGTAGCATAAGAAGGAATGGACTACAGTGTCTGAGTGAGTCCTGAGAATAGTATTCTGGCCAGTCACTTTTCTCTTACACACATTTCTTCTTTTGATAATAATTTATCTTTTAGGGCTTGTTTGCACTGCATAAAACCCCTTTAAAAACTTGGGCTCCCCCCCCCTCCAAATCTGGGGCAATAAGGCCACATGACATATGGCCCAATCCACCCCAGATTTGGAGTAACCTACCTTATTGATGAGTTTTGTGCCACCATTTTAATGTTCAGGCTACTTCCTGGCCCAAGTGGTGAGGTTTTTCCCTCCACTGCCCTGACTTACTAATGTCAGACAAGGTGCCAAAATCTCATGCTGGGCACCTTGCTTGCCTCAGAGCAATGGGCACACTAGTGGAGCTGAAGCTGCCAAAGGAGGAGAGAGGAAGAACATAACTATTCGGGCCGGGAACTGGCCCAGACCAGGTTTGAAGGGGCAGCGGGGATGGCAGCAATGGCAGCATCAGTGGACCCAGGAAACTCTGCAAGGACAGTTGGGTAGTGTAGACAATCTACTTGATGTCCCTGTGTATGAAGACTGGCTCTGGGGTAGCTACAGGGGTAGGAAGGGTAGGAGTCCATTTGAACTTTTGCTCCTAGTGTAAACTAGCCCTTAGGGTTCCTTTCATTTATGAGCTTGATTCTTGCTTGCAGTTCTCCCCCCGCCCATGGTAGGAAATTATCATATGGAGGAATATTGGGGGGGGGGGAGGCATACTCCCAGCAAAGTAGTGTGATCGTGCTGAAGATTTTCAGATGACGTCATGCTTATCCAGGACATAACCCATGAAAATCCAGAAATGCTCCAGCAACAAACCATTCATGGGACTTCCCCATGAATGGTTTGTTGCTGGAACATTGCTGGTTCTTCATGGACTAAATCCTGGATAAGCGTGATGTGTCTGAAAATCTTCAGCACGATCGCGCTACTTTACCGGGAGTATGCCTTTTACTCCCATCTTTTTTTTCCCCATCTGACAATCTCAGTAGACTAGGAGCATGTACCAGATGGGCTTCTGGCTCAGTCTGGCATTTCTGGGGCAAGACTTTGGTGTCCTTATAAGCTGGTCCTGCCTGTGTGTGACTGTGAGAAGACCATCCCACATTGTTAGAATAGATTTTCCCATTTACAATCAAATTCCACTTACTCCCAAGTAAGTCTGCACAGGAGTGTCTCCTTTTGAGTGTGACAGCCTGGCTGCTGATCCTTAGCACCAAAAATGTTGTGCATAAAGTGCAGGTACAAGAGACAACTATGGAAAAACTAATCTGTCATCTCAGCTGTGAATATGCAGTCTCCATGCCAGCTTTCATTGCAGGGATATGCAGCATTTCTCTTTTTTTGAAGGTGCTACTGTGCATTTGTGACTAGAGATCCCAGCCTGCTTTTATTATGTAATGCTCTGGTGTTGAACATGAATTTCTAACAGCATAGCCGTCTCTTTGTTATCAACCAAATGCCATTCTTCCTTCCTATATATATATAGGAAGTTGTCCCTCCTGATTCACGAGGGATCTTCCTATATATATATAGGAAGTTGTCCCTCCTGATTCATGAGGGATCTGTAGTTGTCCCTCCTGATTCATAAGGGATCTGTGCCAGACCCACCCACCCCACTAATTGGGAAAAATCACAAATATTCAAGCCCCACTGACATCAGTGGTGGTGCACATGCCATTTTGACCCTGCCTGCTTGCCATCTACGAAGGACCAAGACTGCAGACTCAAAGTCCGCGAACAGGAAGGGATGGGTGTATATATGAATTCCTGTTGCTTGTATTTTAGCATCACTCTATGAGTAAAGCAAAGGGTTTCTGGCCTAGGAAAATATTTACCATGGCAACTGAGGACTAGGTTATCTTTGGAGAATATTTTGCCTTTCCCTTTTAATTATTTACTAATGGCTTTGAGGACATAGCTGTTCTTCCCAGAACAAATTTGTTAAAAGACCAAAAGAAAAAAAAAATGCATTATTTGTGTGTATTAGCAGAGAGAGAGAAGTTTATGTACCACAGGGGAGGGGTGTTCTGTTTATGTCTGGTTAGTTTTGCTTTCCATGGAGGTCTCTCTTCTCCACTCGCTTTAGTGGGCAGTCACAAGAAGATGTCGACCCCCGCCCATGTTTTGTTTCTGTGCTCATGTGAGAATTTCTTCCATCTCAGAAGCTGCCCAGGGAAAAAAGAATGTCTCATTGGAACTTCTTCCCAGGTGTGAGGTAGACAAAGCAAAATACAAATGCACTTTGTGTAGAAAGTTTTGAACATTAAAGTATTGCCTTTTGACAAGATTTGCTGTGGTGTGGTGTCATTTCTCCTGCCCTTCACAAACAAGAGTTGGTCGCTTTTACTCCAGCGGTCACAAAGAAATGATTGCGCTGTCTCACTGCTAAACTGTGGTTGTGAGTCACATAGTTTTGCCAGCTAGTTATCAAGACTAGGAACTAGAGTTGCGTTGCTTGAAGTTGGACCAAGGTGGAACCCCAGAGTGTATCCTAACAGAGGAGAGCCCAGATGGAAAAGTAGAACCCAATGGAAAGGATTAAAAAAAATTTAAAAGTGAAGTCATAGGCTTTCATGGCCGGCACCCATAGTTTTTGTGGGTTTTTCAGGCTGTGTGGCCATGTTCTAAAAGAGTTTCTTTCTGATGTTTCCCCAGCATCTGTGGCTGGCCTCCTCTGAAGATGCCGGCCACAGATGCTGGGGAAACATCAGAAAGAAATTCTTCTAGAACATGGCCACACAGCCCAAAAAAACCACAAAAACCTAAACATTTAAAAGTTTATTTTACACTCAAAACAAAAAAAAACTTACATAAAGAAAAACAACAAGAGGAGTGGCAGCTGGATCCAAAATCAAGAGAGAAAAGAAAAGCTAGGTCACTTTTTGTAGGCCCAGCAGCAAAGGTGATGGATTTCACTTGGCCAGATTGAAAACATCTGCCCTTTTGTAAGAACTGAAAACAGATCATAATTGTATTGATTATGACTGAAGAGGCTTGGGGGGATCCGATTTAATCATCAGACAACCAATTCCTCAATTGAAGGAGATTGATTGACACTGCCTATTTGTCTGGTATGCTTGGAATGACAGATGTGGTGTTTTGCCTTGAATCCCATTTTGGGAGAAAGGTGAGATATAAATCCAATAAATAAATGAGTTCCATATGAGTGGAAGCCACAATGTGGTTCGTCCGCCACCTTGGAATGAGCCAGAGCTTCATCCCTAAACTTTGAGCTAGGAATGACCCTGATTATGTCTAGGAGCCCTCCAAACCGGGTATGATGGACACACAGTTCTCATCTTCACCAAACTGGATCCACTCTAATGGCACCATACTCCTAGTTTGGCTAGGTTTTACCCAAATTCCAAGCATGTCACTTTGAGCTCATTTGGACCCTCATCAGGTCCAGACTCCAAGCTTTCTTTTTTTAAAAAAGTAAGTCTCAGCCCTTGTAGAAGCCAAGAAATGGGGCAAAATATGGAAGCACTCCTCAGTGAAATTGTTCTGTGAGGAAAAAAACTCAACCCTGTCTTACAGGCATGAAGAAAGAGAGAATGAGCTGTGCAGTTGATAGAGATGTAGCAGAAAAATGGGACTAGAGACCTCTCAGAGTGAGCTGTTTTATTTTTTAAAAAAAACCAAAACTATGCTAGTGGGCTCAACAGGAAATAACTTGCCAAAGGTGCTGAGCCCAGAACTAGGCAACTGTACATCTTTTTATAGTGATCTTATAGGAAATCTACTCCCTTCTTCCTCTCTAGTTCAGATAGGGCCTCTACAGAAGGGCTGCCCCATGCCTCGGCCCCAATCCACCCTTATGGCGCCTCTAAAGAGGAGTGCTAAAATAGCACTCCTTTCAGAGGAGCCAAAGGGGGCACTTGAAAGGGTGCCGGGTGCCTCTTCCATGCTCCTTTCGGCTCAGCGTGTCCGGACGCTGAGCCGGAAGGATGTCATCAGAGCGCCCGCCATGTGCAACAGCGGGTGCTCCCATGACATCCTCAGGAAGGGGTTGGGGTGCCTGGCATCCGGCTGCCCCTCCACTTCCTGGGCTTAAAGACGGTGCTTTTTGCCATCTGCATCCTCCCTTAGTTTCACAATATTCAGCACTTTTTGTTAAGCAGACATTGTTTTCAGTACAGGAAAATGTTTACAGAACATGTGAGGATGCTTACAGAATGGAGGTCTTATCAGAGTGAACATTGTCCTTAGTGTGGAACATTACATGTGTCTTAGTGAAAAGAAATATGCAGGGGAAAAACTTTTTTAAAGTCCCATGTGGCTATCTAGCCTGCCCCCCAATCATAGGGAATCATGGACAGTCATTTTAAAATACAATTTTCAGCTACAGGCAGTTGACTACTTCAGAGGGTGTGATATGAAGCGAGGGAGAGAGTTTGAGTAGGATGAGTAGCAGAGTGCCAGAGGCAAGGGGGGGGGGACATTGCAAGGGCACAAGATGAGGCAAGGGATGGAGTAGATGGGAAGGAAGAATGAGTCGTACAAGTTGCAAAGTACAAGATGCAAGGGAAGAGTGTGCTGATAGGATGTGAGGTGAGGTGAGGGAGTATATGATGCAGTATTAGAGGGAAGAGAAAGGAAATAAAGTGAGTGAGAGGGGCACTGGTGCAAGGAGCAAGGGTGGGATGCTTTGCAAGGGTGTGAAATGTGGCAAAGGAGAAAGAAGGAGAAAGGGGATGTTACAAGCAGAGTGCAAAAAGCATGGGACACATTGTGAGGGAGGGAAGGAGTAGGAGGGAAGGGAGAGTGAATAGTGCAAGTGGCTGGATGCAAGAAGTAAGTTAGGGACTTGTAGGTTTGCTAAGAGGCAGTAATGGCCCAGGGTTGCATGGTCAGATTCCATGACCAAGAAGAGATTTGCAGTTGGGTCTCCCTGTTCCAAGTCCAACACTTAAACATTACTCTGTAGTAGTTTTGTCAGATCATTTGTAACTCTAAAAAATGTTATGAAGGTTGAAACATAATGGAAGAAAAATGCATCAATTAAGGTGCTTAATTTGCACAATTAGAATACTTTGGATGCTGTGCAATAATACATGCCCAAATTACATGCCCAAATTTGAGGAAGCAGAACATGGCAAACCTAATCTAGTCCTGTGCCCAAACCACTGAAATTGTAACAAATCAAGGTTAAAAATGTACAGTACCTCACAACCAACAAGAGCATAACCTGTAGAGACTACAACCGACTCAACTCCTTATTCAAGGAAGTGATGCCCAGAATGTGCTTTTCTGACACTTGATCCAAAGTCAAAACAATTGGGAAAAATCACATTTTCTAGTTAGTTATGTAATAACCCTAGAACACAAAAGAAATGAACTATGGATGGCTGAAACTGTAAAGCTGCACCCTAAATATCCAAAAACAAAGATGATGGATTAAGAAGGATCATGATATGTTTGGAATAAGCAAGGTTCACAGAAACCTGTTTTCCAGACAAGAGATCCGTTACTGCTGACTTTTGACACCATAAGGATTTCTACAGGCATAGAGGTTCAAAGTGGGGACAGACAAGCTTTAGTCCCTGAGACAAAGTAAAATTTGGATATTCAGGCTGTTTTCTGTCTAATATCTTCAGTTACTTGAGTACCCTTATGCTCCATTTAGGTAAATTAATATTGGACATTGTCTGCATTTTGTGAAGAAACACTTAGCACCTTGCAATGCCAAATTACTACACTTTCCACTTCAGGCACTGGTCCACATATTTTTCCTTCAAACTGAAGGAAAACTTAGATTTTGTTCATATAAATGTTTAAGAACATAGAGCCACTAGCTGTCATGTGCTGTATTTGTGCTCCAAACCTCAGTCAGAGAACATCTGTTTGCCTCTCTTTAAAATGTTTTCCCCTATTTTCTGGGAAAGAAGAAAACTCCTGTATAATCTGTAGCAATTAAAGAAAATATGTGGAAGATCTTACTCATAACAACATGTGTGGAGATATTAAATAATTACTCCCTCACAAGTTTATCAAAAAAATGTTTTCTCCCCATAAAGGTACTCTGTTTGAGATCTACCTAGCTTCACAGCAGAGAGCGATACAGAAGATCGAAGTCTACCCAGCTGACAAACTTGCAGGGTGAAATCCTAAGTACATGTATTATAGAATAAACCTCACTGGCTGTCTAAATGCCCTAAAGGCACCAGATCTCATCTGAAATTGTAAGCTAATACTTGGATGGAAGACTGCAAATAAATACCAAGGGCTGTAAGCTATATTTCAGAGGTGAGAACTCACAAAACCAACTTTAAGTATTCTTGGCCTAAGAAAACCCTATCTAATTAATGGATGTACCATAAGCTGAAGACAACATAAAGGCATAAACACACATAAATGCCCTACTGAACAAAGCTGGACTTCTTTCTAAGTAAACATAAATAGGACTGCACTGTAAGGGCAGTCTACTGATAATATTGTCAAACCAATTGGTTTGAACTTTGCTCTAGCTCAGTCCTCTATAAAGCAGCAGAATAGAGGTGGGGGCTCATAGTTATCAAATATTGTGAGGAAATCTGATCCCATCCCACACCTGTTGTTTACCTGCCCTTAGGCTTCCCCCAAGTGTGTTTTGTTGTTGTTGTTCCTTAGCTCAACCTGGATAAATTTTGGGTTTCTTCCCTCCATTCATACCACTGAAGAATCTTCAACCTGCATACTTATGAAAAATCTACAAGGTCCGTTAAATGATTTTGTTTTCTCTAGGCCAAACAGAATATCATGCATACA
>CM034708.1:182263301-182276356 GCA_020142125.1 Phrynosoma platyrhinos | reverse complement strand
GAAATTCAAAAGATCTTGGTTCTTTCCACTTTCTGTCGGGGTTCTATCAGGGTTCTGTGCGACGTTGTGGACACACGGAAAAATAATACGTATTAGGTCAAGATTTCGTTTGGATTCTGTCTGGATTGGGCCCCGTGTGATAAGGTCCTATGTCTCAGCACAAAACAAAAGTTCAGGTCTCTCAAGTGAACTGTCCTTTCAGCCCTTCTGACCATGGCTGTTGAGATGTACAGTAGAGGAAAAGGCACTTTGTTTCGGTAACCCTATCATTCTTCTTTCCAGTGATCTTGCCATGCCCTAGAATCTTCAACCCTAGAATAAGTATGTGAGAAAGGAGGATATTATTAGGAGTGTTGTTACTGTAGATTTGTATTGGAAATAATTGAGCAGAAGGTCATGTGCAGGGTATGAATCGAGGTCTATCATTTTTGTTTTATTTTGTTTGTACTCTATGAGGCTCTTCACTTTAGATTTGTTTACTAATGCATTAATGTTGTTAACACAGATCCCAAGGGCCTTTCTGTATATTTCATAAATGATTCAATCATTTCTCCTACCACTGGTTTGTACCTTAGTATCTGAGTAGAGGGGAACCAGTGTGGTGTAATCATTTGGGTGTTGGACTGTGACTCTAGAGACAAAGGCTTGAATTTCCACTCAGTCATGGAAACCTACTAGATGACCATGGGCAAGTCACACTTTCTTAGCCTTAGAGAAAGTCAATGACAAACCTCCTCTGAACATATCTTGCCAAGAATACACCATGACAGGGTTGTCATAACAAAGAGCCAAAACAGACTGCCCCAAAAGGGTGGACTGGGGCCCAAATGCCACTTGCCTGGCCCCATGACAACCACACACCAAGGCCCTAATCCACTCTGGAGCCAGCCCAAATAGGAGTGGAAAAGATCTGGAGTGGAAAAGCCCAGCTGCAACCTCAGGGTGGCTTCAAGCCACCCTGGCAGCATGCAGCATGTCAATGCTGTGCCCCCAGAGCATCTTGAAGTTGCCCACATCTGGTCGGCCAGGGCAGCTTCTGGACATCTTGGGGGCATGTGGCATCTAAACCCCACACCCCCAAGCCATGCAGAAGCTGGCTTTTCAGTCCAGTCTGTTCCAGCCCTAACTCTACTGTTAACTACCAAAAAATTCAAATTCAGCATGTGCCTTATGAGAATCAAACCCTAATATTACAGATGACATGTCCCTCTATGAGGGGTTGCAGATTGCCAGAAATAGTGCAAATTGAGTCCACTTTTAGGGTTAGTGTTAGTGCTAGGGAATCATGGAAATTGTATTTTTCTGAGACATTGAGCCTTCTCTGTCAGAGATCTCTGGTGCCACAATAAAATACAGTTCCCCTGACCCTAACCCTAACCCTAAAAGTGGACTCAATTTGCACTATTTCTGGCAGTCTGTAAGAGCTCTATGTTTCCCATTAGATACTGTATTCTGATTAGAGCCAGCAAGGCAAAGTAGTTTCAGGGTTGGATTTGGGTTCTGGCAGATCAGGGTTTGAATCCCTATTCACCCATGAAAACCCACTGGATGCCTTTGGGCAAGTTGCATTCTCTCGGCCCTAGAGGAAGGTGATGGTAAACAATCTTTGGATTTTACCAAAAGAAAATCATGAACAGGTTACCATAAGTTGGAGTTGATTCAAAGGCACCTAAGAAACTATAGCCTGGGAAAGCAGATATATTTTTGCCCATCAAACAGTGACACAAGCATAGCAATCAGCTTTCCAGATCACACTGCCTCCACTGGTCCAATGCATGGCCAGTGAATAATCAATATAGCCAAACATCCTATATAGTGGGATTGTGAGAAATTGGGTGGAACCACTGCATGGCAGGAGATTGGAATGGATGGTCCTTGTGGTCTCTTCCAATGCTATGATTCTATGACAAAGCACCCCAACTCTCAAAAGTAAAGCAATCTTTATGTGAACTTTGAAGGGCAGCAAACTTAAGTTATTCAGACATTCTCTGAGTCAGTCTAAAAACTTTATCACATGAGAAAATAAAGCTAAAATGGAGCAGAATAGCAGCTTTTTCTGTGCCTCTCCACATGCTGTCAGAAAAATTCAGTTCTTCTTCCCAAGGGAGATGGTCATAAAAGTGTGCCTTTTGCCACACAGATTTTTCCAGCACAACAAAAGACATGCTTTTATGACTGTCTCCCTCAGGAAAAGAATGGAAGTGTTACTATGGCATGAGGCGAGGCATGGAGAAAGCTGCTACTCTTCTACTCTGTTTTAGCTTTATTTTCTCATGCAATGAGGCTTTAAGGGATCATTCAGACCTCTTTTTTTCAAGTGGAACGATGCAAATAACCTCACTCATGCATTGCAGGTTTGTTATTCACACTATGGAACCACATCTCTCTGCAAACCACAGTTCTCTACATCTCTGCAGGTTTGGTTGCTCATTTGTGTGGGAACCCTTCACTTGTCCCCTGCACCTACCGGCACCCCTCAGCTGGGCAGAGGCTCCTCCTCCTGCTGCCACTTGAGAGGGATTGGCATTCCTTTTCTCCCCTCCCTTTTCCTCTTCCCCCACTCTTTTCTCCCCTCCTGGTTTCAGCAGCAGCTGTTTCAGTGGGAAAGAGGTGGTGCGTCCTCATCCACAGACTGTTGATGATGCAAATGTATGCAAAATGTGTTCAAGGTGGTTATTCACAGTGCCAACAGTGCAGAACCTTTAAAAAAAATTAGGGGAAACTCCCAATATCAATTGTCACGGGATAAGTGAAAGTTTTTTGGCAGCACCCGCCCCAACTTAATTGGGTGCATTTGGGGTGCATGTGAACAACAGAGATTAAACTCAAATTCATCCTGGATTATTTTCACCATGTGAATAACCCCTAAATTTACATCAGAATGTTCCTTGATTCTTTAGGTCAACAGAAGGGTTTTGCAATGGTAAAAGTGGCAGGACCCAGTGGCAAGGTGGGTATAAAAGGTTGTCCACTATATCCTAACATGCTGATTGCCCTGCTCGGACTGTCTCTTTTGATGTGCTATGATGATGATGATGATGATGATGATGAATGATCAATGAAGCCTTTTCAGTTGGATCCAGGGTCCATCCTGCTCCAGCAAAAGTGCAACAACTTGTTTTCCTGTTGGGCAGTGCCATCTGTCGTGATCCAGCATACCAGGTTTCTCAAGTGCTGAGCTCTGTTGCCGAAATGTGTTGCAGCCGCAGCTATGCTGCAAATGTATAACTGAATCTAACCCCTTGTCTCCTGACATCAGAGATTTGTAATGCATTGGCCTGATTAGGGTTTCTTAATTGAACACTGCTTCCCTCTTTAAGATATCACTTTCATCTTCCTTACAGAGTGTGTATGGCCACACTGTGTCCAGAATAGCCAATGAGCTCACATCACCAGTGAGTGTTTAAAAAGAAACTCAACTATACATGTATTTCCTCTGGAAAGACGAGCACCTGTGCCATGTCATACTGTGAGAGTTGCATGTTATTGTAATGCGTTCTGTGCCTTTTAAACTTTCCTTCTCTCTCCATACTTGAAAGTGAGGTCAGGATTAAGACTAACCCTTATGCATAGGGGTGGAGGAGCAGTTTTCAAGTGTAAATAAGATCTCACTGGCAGCAGGAAAGGAAGAAAAATGTGTTCTCTGCTTCCAGGAAGACCTCTGATTGTTCTGCAATTAGCTTCTAGCGACCCCTAATGGACAACTTAAAACAGCAAAGCAAGTCTTTATGAGAAGGAATATGCCTACTGATGCCTCTGCTGTCAACTGGTTTTACATTATGTAATTTGAATGGTGATATCAGCATATGCTTGAATTTAAACATCGTGTCAATGTACGTGTGCCCTTGTGTGCACCTGGCTTTTTGTCTCCAGAATA
Source organism: Phrynosoma platyrhinos (assembly GCA_020142125.1). NCBI lineage: Eukaryota > Metazoa > Chordata > Lepidosauria > Squamata > Phrynosomatidae > Phrynosoma > Phrynosoma platyrhinos. Next base: position 182,272,479 of record CM034708.1, on the reverse strand, counting down.
GAATAAACACGGTTGACTCAAGTCACATCCCATCCCATTGTCTTTGAATAGGACAAAGCTCACACGGAGCCTCCGTCTAAGGCATAATAATATTAGTGGATGGGAAATGATGAACCTCAGGCTGAAGTCACATTGTCAGATTAAGTGTACTGCAAATCCTATCCTTCAGGATATGGGGGAGAACCTGAAGCTTGGAAAAATGACTTCTTAAAATACATTATATACCTTCCTGAGACCCAATTTGCCAAAGATACTAGGGCATTTGTCTATCCTACCACCCACTTTCCAGTAGGCTGGATATCTAGGCCCTCGTCCAGGTCAAGAGTCTATAGAGGAATATATTATTTTGAAAAGGAAGGAGGGGGAATGCAATCATAGGCCCCTTATTTCAAATTATGGGATGTGATGTTTTTTCTTATCCTCCTTAATCTCTCTATCTCCCTCCCTCTCTGCCTTTATTTGTAACCTCCAGGGATCTATATGTAGACCTACATCAATTTCAGAGCTGGGCTTTAATGAGTTGCATATAACACAGTTACCTGTAATTACAGCTTTTGGGGGTAATGGAGTATACTGAAGTCTCATTTCAAAAACAATACAAGTAGGGATGAAATGACTCTGATAGTGTTAAAAAGGAATGGCTGAAATCGTGTTGATTAGTCCCAACTAGAGGAGACACATTCAATGGTTGAATGGTAAGACGACACATAGGCAAATCCCATTGATTCAATGGCAACAGCATTCAGGACAATGATTTTAATTTTCTCTAAAAAGTTACTTTTCAAGACTTTTTGCCATTTTTGAGAGATTCCCATAAATCACAAGGTATTTTGTTTTTAAAAAGGAAAAGAAACAAGCAACAATAGAACTTAACCAGTGTTACTTCTTAAACATTGTAACAAAGAATTATTGGTCAAACACTTTAACATCTGAAGGTAACTGCTAACATACAACTAACAGACATAAGTTACTTTTAAATTTTTAAATTTTCAAAGCTTTCCTCATTTGATCAAAAAATTAAAATAGCTGATCTCTCCATGGTACTACCTGATGGTGAGATTGCATTCTCATGAGGCAAAAGGCTATGCTGCTGGTAACACTGCTGCTGGTAGGGTCTCCCAAGTCGGGCAAATTTTTGCTGAGGAGCCAGACTAAATGTGTGAAACACTTCAGTACAGTGAAGGGAAGCTACTGGGCAGCAGCAGTAGGGAGCACAGCCCTTTCAGCTTTGTCACTGCCATGGCTCCCTCCTCGGGGGTAGGCTGCCAGTGCAGCAAAGGAGAAGGGGTGAGCATGCTTCTCCAGGCTTCACTGCAGAAGTGGTTCCCTCATCAGGAGAAGGCAGCCACCATGACAAAGGAGAGGCAGTGAGTATGCTTCTCCGGACTTTGTCACAGAGGTGGTACCCTCCTCATGAGGAGCCAGACGCCATGGTGAAGAAACAGTGAGCATACTCCTCCAGGCTTTGCTGCAACCACCATGATGAAGAAAGAGGGGTGAGTGCATTCCTCCGGGTTTCAAAGCAAAGCAAAGCAAAGCAGCTTCATTTATATACCACTTCATATCACGCTATGGGATGTCTAAGCGGTTTACAACTGTGAGCTGATTGCCCCCCAACAAGCTGGGTATTCATTTTAGCAATCTTGGAAGGATGCAGGCCTGAGGCGAGCCTCAGCCCTGGCTGGTACTGAACTTGCAACCTTGTGGTCTATGAGTGAGTGGCTGCAGTAGAGGCATTTAACCACTGCGCCACCAGGGCTGAGGCAGCCGCCAGGACAAAGAAGAAGAAGGGGTGAGCACATTCCTCCAGGCTTCGTTTCAGGGGTCATCTCCCTCCTCAAGAAGAGGCTGCCACCCTAGGGAAGAGAAAGAGTTGAGCACACCTTTTTGGCTGCTGCCACCCCCCTAGCAACCCCTTTACCTGCATTGGGTGACACCAGGTATGGGGATACCACTGATCATCCTGCAGTGCCCCCCCCCCCCCGGCCAGCAGAACAGACTTCCATTGTCTTGCATGTCTGACTGGCTTTTAAGGTGAGTTTGAGGGTCATTTTCAGTCCTGACAATAGTGCCATAATCACAAATGGTGAATCTCAAATGGAAGGTGGGTTGGTTCTAGCAACAGCAATAGCAATAGCACTTACATTTCTGTACCACTTCAAAGTACTAAGCACTCTCTAAGCAGATTACGATGTGTTAGCCAATTGCCCCAAATAACCTGGGTACCCATTTCATCAACCTACAAAATGATGGAAGGCTGAGTCACCCTGGAGCCCTGAGAGTTCAAACTCACGTTTTGGCTGCAATGCTGGCATTTAACCACTGCACCACCAAGGATCCTTTTAAATCTAGTTGTGAATTGCAGCCAAGAGCTTCAAGCTCCAGCTTATATAGCCAGTTGTTCAAGTCTTGCTTCCTACCTGCTGTTCCACTGTTTCCTAGTCCAGCTTCAACAGTCTAACATCCTACGTTTAACTGTGTTATGTACTTGTTGTCAGTTCTCTTTCCAAAAAAGCATATTAGGTAAACCCACATTCTGCAGAGCCTTCCACATTACTAGGAGGTGGACAGAAGAACAGTCCAATTCTGTGGGAGAGATTAGCCAGACCTTTCATCAATGATCCAGGCCTTGTGGAATTGCATATGGATCCAAATATCTGTGAGTGTTCAGTTGATATCTTGTGTGATGTCTAAACTTCTGCTTGTTTTCAGCCTTTAAAGGCAAACTTTGCAGTTTTCCAATGTAATACAACTGCTCATTTTTCCTTCTTTCCTAATATTGTCAGCTGCCGTCCACAGGAAGATTAAGTGAAATGGATGGTCAATTGATCCATGGCACAATTTTAGATTTTCCTGTTCCAGAAGAATGAGATGCTGACAGGATAAACAGAGCCTGTCATGTTCTAACTGGGAACTTTGCTCTTTTGTCTGTTCCTATATACTGAGTGCAAGAAGGCAGTGGGAGATGGTGGGGAATGGAAGCTTTGCCTGGCTGCCTGGGAAGGTGATTGTTTTTGTCTCAAAAACCACTGGCTCACTGCTGATGTATAGGGGCTTTCTGAGAAGCTTATATGGAGTCATGCAAGATATAGCTTCCATGATATGTTAAGGCTGAATCCTGGAATTAAAGGCAATTGCTATAAATTGAGTTCAAACCGGGGGAGAAAGTTTGCACTCAACTCAGCAAGGGAAGAAGAGAGGAGGGGTGGGATTTTGCCCTTCCCTGTAGGCTTTGGCATCATACATCATCATACACAGGGACTTTAGCTGCTTTAATACAGTACCTTTTTCCTTCCTTTAATTGACAAGGATCTGTTCTCTCTAGATCAGCTCTGTCAAACAGTGCCTGGGCATTCCTAGTCTTTGATCAGCTAGCTTTGATTTGCGACAGCTTTTAACATTCCTTATTTGTTCCATAAAAGAGAATTCAAGCCAACCTCCTCACCGTGTGTTAAATCATAGCAAACATGAAGATATAATGAAGAAAGAGACCAAAGAATGAACAATAATTGCTAGAAGATAGCACTGTTGAGATGTGTAAGAAATGGTGAGTTGGCTGAAGATCTATTTTAAAATGGGGAAGTCTTGCATAGGCTAATGAAGCTTGCAATTTGCAGCATCGCAAAATGATAAAATTAATGCTATAGGATGACACTTCACTAAGGGATATTTCTGTACCATATACTTTGTATCCGTGCCCCAGCATGATGCTTGGAGCGGCTGGAAATTAACAGTCTCAGTTTTAAATAAAATATAGACATTAATTCCTTATAGTTTATGACTATTATCATACAGAGCTTTGCCTGGACTTGAGTTTTTAATTACAAACTGAGGAAGCACCCACCCACCTTATAAGAATCAGCAACATCATTCAACACATCCCAGCCTCTTCCCAGCCCTGCAAGGATCATGAACAGTTCCAAATATGGATTTTAGTATGCCACTACCCCATTCACTAGGTTTTCAGGGTTTTGAATGGAGGATGTTGATGTATGAAACTAGATCTATCACTAGGTCCATCTAAATCTAAAGATCATGGGCCCTTTTGGAAGTACTGAGTATGTTCATTGAAGGTAATCAGACCCCTCAATGCTTCACACACTGAGCCTGAGCTACTTCCATTTCCATCTAAGGTTGACAACTGTAAGAACTGAGGTTCTCTGTGTTATATGTAGCAGCATGAAAGGTGTAGCAAATCAGTCAGTGGGCAAAATTTTCCCCATTATTGTATCTTCAGCATTACCACCCTTGTAACAGTTATTAACCTAACACAATGGCAATCGTATCTGAAAGTTAATTCACACAATCCTTGTGTTTATAATCCCAGTCATTTCATTTGGAGAGCACAATTGTATGAAATCTCATGCACAGCCTTCCTAAGATGGACTGAGCAATGCAGCGAGTACAACACTTCATTCAGATAGCCCATGCATTTTCTTACCAAGATAACTATTTTGAACTTAGTGAAGACTTTGGCAACAGTGCCTTCTGGATACATTATGCTACAATTTCAAATGATTTTCTGATCATGCTACCTTGGGATTACATGAGTTATAGCCCAACACATTGGCGGGGGGGGCAGGTCAGGGAGAACTGGTTTAGATTGAAAACAGACTATCTTCAAGTAGGCTCTATTAATACATAGTAATGACATGAACTCAACAATCACATCAGCAGCCAAAACACGGATTACATTTCCTCTAGAAAAGTCATGATATTATGTCATGCTGTCATCACAAAACTTATCATGCTGCCACCATTGAATTCCTGATCTTTGTCAAATGCTATTTAGGAGAAGCTTATTGGCTTTATATCTCAACACCTGGTTGAATCAGGCATTTAGAAGGCAGATTTGGGGTGGCTGGCTTTTTCTTGTTAACTGCTTTTTATATTTTATTTCTCCCTTCTGGAATATTGCACATCTCAGATGCCAGGAGCAAGGAAGCATATTAAGCAAAAGGTCAAAGAACTGAATTTGTAACGGAACAAAAACCCAACAAAATGTTTGGCCATGTTCCATGGCACACTTTACTGCTGACATGACTCCAGGGGTGTATAGATGTACACTTCTGTGATTTAAAATAACTTTTTTTGTTCACAAAGAAATACAATCAGTGTACTTCACAGTGTTTCAGAGACTCAAAACTAGGAATATAATATCTGATGGCATCCTAGGGAGAAGGTTAGGGTTTTGATTTTTAAAAAAGAGGTTATTTTTAAAAAGCATTTACCTGTTTTAAAACAATTGCTTCATGTTGGTTTGACTCTCTTTGCAAAAGAAAGGCTTAAAGACAACTGATAATTCACATATGGTATAGAAAGTACCATGATTGCTTTGAGAAGAATAGCAGTGAAGTAGATTTTAACGGGTGGGTTTTGTTTATTCTTTACTATGAATTTTGCCTTGATAGATTTGCTTGTATGATTTAATTACAGTTTAGTATTTTAACTTGTAATTTATTGCTCTGAGATGCTATGAATACTATTTATTGTGCAAAAAATGGAATATATATGTAATAACTATATAAATAATAAAGGAAATAAACATGTAAGGAATCAAAAGAAAAGGCATATGAAACTAGAAACAAAACAACTAGTGACAGTTCAGAAGCATTACCTTTTGAACTTCAACTCCTAGAATCCCCTATGTCACATGTTGCAGTCCCCAAAATAATTTTTCTAAACTATGAGACATAAAATGAGATTTAGATCTTTGCATAGGCTTACTTATCTGAGTTTCCTTGGAAGTTAGTTGTCTGGTGACAACTAGAGGACTGTCCCCAATTATAGCAGGGCATTAACTGGGTCTAATATTTTGGACTGAGCTTTAAATTAGCTTTCTCAAAATAATACCTAAGCTATTGTCTGTTATGGTCAGCTGCCAGTGACATACAGAACCAACTGCATTTCAAAACAACATTGAGCTAGTGCCTCTTGATTAAAGGTATGTATGGAGTTTATCACACAGGCAGGAGCCTGTGCAAAAACAGGATTCAAACTGAAAAAAAATCCACAAAAGCAGATTGTTTTTCAGACAATGTCTGAGATTAATCCACACAGAAAGTGGAAAAAGCCCGCAAAAGTGGGTTGATTTTCAGATGACATTGGGGTTAATGAGCAATAACGTGACATTAACCCAGACAGAAAGGCAACAAAGTGTGCTTCTTTTTACTTTTGGGATTTATTGCTCATTCTCTGAAAATCAATACACTGTTGCAGTTTTTTTCTGGGGTTTTAAATCCCATTTCTGCATGGGGTTTGGAGACTTTGCTTCCACGTGATAAACTCCTATGTGTGTTTTTCAGCCCACCACTGCAGGATGAGCTACTCCACCTGTCTGGACTATGTGGCGCTTAGATAAACTTATTGACTGAAATCTCAGCTATAAAGTTGCAGGTTGACTCTGGTCATCCCCTGCCACAATACAATAATGTGAGTTAATCCTGAGCATCTTTTGGGCCCTCCCACATTCCTCCCACTTTGTCCTCTTCTTTAGTTGCTGCAAACTGAGTTCAAAGTACAGAAGTAGTTTATAGAATCTTGTCCTTCTCAGTAGACTCAGGCAAAAGCACACTTCTGCACTCACTCCTAGCTTGTGTGTTCCTCCTCATTAATAATTTTTCCCATGTTGCCCAACCCACCACAGCTCTAATCCTATCAGGCTTTGACCCTACCCTTTTTCTTGTACAATACGAAGAGGCAAAGTCTCCCTGGTTGGTGTTTAGCATGCACACTGTACGAAGATAGTCCACTACAGAGTAACCATGTTATACAACTTTTAAAAAACATCTTGTATCCTTTTTGAAGTACTTCCTTTCATATCATCAGTGCAGAAAGTTGAATCTGCTGTGTGTGAAGGAACCATAATTTCCACCAAAAAAGTCAAAATATTTATCTCCCTTTAGTTTTGTTGTGTGCCTTCAAGTCATTTTCGATTTATGGCAACCCTAAGATGAACCTATAATGGGGTTTTCTTGGTAAGTTTTGTCAGAGAGGATTTGCTATTTCTATCCTCTGAGGCTCTGAGTGTGACTTGCCCAAGGTCACCCAGTGGGTTTACATGGCTTTGCCGGGATTCAAATCGTGGTCTTCACTGCAACGCTCAAAACACTGCGCCACATTGGCTCCCTTTAGTAGCCATACATAATTGGTGTTAGTCTAATACAGTGATTCTCAAACTTTAGTCCTCCAGATGTTTTTCATGACTGTAGGCCAAGCTGACAGGGGTTTCTGGGAGTTGATATCTAAAATACTTGGAGGACCTAAGTTTGAGGACCACTGGTCTAACATATGATCATGAAGGTTTTGCTTTCTACCACCTATCCACCTTAGAGCATATGTTTTAGTTACTTAGAATAGTGTGAAGGCCAGACAGCCACTGGGATTTTACAAACATGGTGGCCCATCCTAAACTTTTCCTAGACCTTGAAAATACCTCAGGGTAACCTTGCAAGTCATTATTGTTTTCTTAAAAGTGTGAATTGCACAGTAAGACAGACAATAAACAGGATGTTTATCGTTATGTGCCTTCAAAAGGTTTTTGATCAATCGTGACCCTAAGGGAAACCTATCATGGGATTTTCTTGACAAGAAAGGAGATTTGCCATTATCTTCCTCTAAGGTTAAGAGAGTGTGACTTGACTAAGGTCACCCAGTGGGTTTCCATGGCCAAGTGGAAATTTGAATCCTGGTCTCCCAGAGTCCTAGTCCAAGACTCAAACTACAATACCATGTTGGCTTTCTAAAAAGGATGTTAGAGCATACAAAATGACTTTTATTTACAAGGGCAGATATTTTTCACAGATTTTTTTAACTATCTGGAAAACACCATAGTTGTTACATTAACAGCATTTCACATTTATCGTATAAAACTGTTGAATTTAAGTTCTTCTGGATTTGTCGTACAGTCCTTGAATCCTAGGACTGGAGGGGACCACAAACTCAGTCTAGTCCAATCCTGTACCATGCAGAAATACATAATTGAAGCACTCCCAAAAGATGGCCACCCAACCTCTGTTTAAAGACCTCCAAAGATGCAGAGTTCACCACACTCTAATGCAGTCCATTCTGCTATTGAACAGTCCTTACATAAAACAATTTTTTTCCTAATGTTTAGGTGGAATCTTGGAATTTGAGTCCACTGGTGTTTTATTTTGTGTTTTGCTTTGTTCTAATATCTGGAGCAGTTGAAAGCATGCTTCTTTAATCTTCTTCATGACATCCATTCAGATAGCTACAGTAGCATCACTGGACGGGTGTGGGAGTGCAGACCACACTGGGTGATACCCCAGAAGGGAGGTGATATCACAGAAGATATCACCTGGGAGTGCATGGGGCATCTCTGGGCACACGCACATGCTCCCGCATGCACCAGAAGTGTGCCAGAAGTCATGTACCAGAAGTTCCTCCCCATAAATCCCACCCTCCATGAGTGACTGCAACAGGTGACATGAACCCTAGGGACGCCACTGGATAGCTATCATGGAACCTCCTAGTCTTCTCTTCTTCAGGCTAAACATACTCAGCTCTTTCAGTCAGTTGTCCATCATAAGACTCAGTGTCCAGACCTTTGGTCATCTTTGGGCCCCATATGTGAGAAAAGCAGGATATAAATTAAACAAACTATACTGGTCGAACAGCTGTAATAAAATGATTTGATTTGATTTGATTAAACAAACAAACAAATAATTTTCGTCACCCTTCTCTGGACACATTTCAGCCTGGCAATATCCTTCATCAGCTGTGGGGCCCAGAACTGGTCACAGTATTCTAGGTGAGGGCTGACCAAAGCAGAATAGAGTGATACGATTATTATCTTTCATCTGGACACTAGACTCCTGTTGCTGCAGCCCAGAATTGCATTGGCTTTTTTGGCTGCTGCATCACACATTTTATCTTGAGAAATTCTATGGCAAATGTGGGTCATTTAGGACACATTCACACTTACATTTTTGTCCTGAGGAGATATCTCTGTGCTGATGCAATCCCAGATCAGTGTTTATATTACTGAATCTCTCTGTGGCATTTAAATCCTTTTGCCATTCACACTTGCTACTGTTTGGTTTTAAATGGAGGTGCCTCCATTTCCATGAATGATGCAGCACGATCCAAGTTATTTTTGTAGTGTACTCGCATTACTGAAGATGCAGATTGTTGTGGCTCTCAAAAAAAGACATGG
>CM034708.1:182210714-182226560 GCA_020142125.1 Phrynosoma platyrhinos | reverse complement strand
TGCCAATTGGGAACCATTCTGTTTCTCCATGTTCTGTCCTGACAGGAGCCTCTTGTCCTGCGTACAGATTCCTCATTAAAACTATCAGATGTGTTGGCACTCCCATGTCTTTAAGGGCATTTCATAACTTTTCATGTTCTATGCAGGTTTCACTATAGTCTATAAAGCACATGCTGATTTTCTTTTGGAACTCTCTGCTACACTCCATTAGCCATCATATGTTTGCAATGTGATCCCTGGTGCTTCTTCCTTTCCTGAACCCTGCTTGGACCTCTAGGATTTCTCTTTCCATGTGTGGTTGTAGTCTATGTTGCAGTAGTTTGAGCATAATTTTGCTTGCATGGGAGATTAGTGCTATGGTCCTATAATTGCTGCAGTCTCTTGTGTCTCCTTTTTTATGATGGGGATATATATTGATCACTTACAATCTGTTGGCCATCATTTTGTTTTCCATAACTGTTGATATATATTGATTAGCACTAGAGGTTACTCTGGGCTGATGCAGACTGGCTGGGGGTGGAGCTGGGATGGGGCAACCACATGCCAGCTGCCCCGACTCCACCCCGACGCTGTGTGCCCATCCACACAGTGCACGGCATTAGGGCACTCTCTTAGTGCAGCGAGCACATACACTGCACCAAAAAGGCACAAAAGAGCCGGGGCTGTGGCTCTAAGGGCGGCGTTTTGCCGCTCTTCTGGGGGTAGCAAAAAGGAGGATTGGGACTGCAGCATGTGGTTGCCTTGGCCCTGATCTGCCTCTCCCAGGGGCCATCTGCATCTGTCCTCTGTCAGTATGGATTGCAACAGTTCTATTGGTATATTATCTGTTCCTGGAGTCTTGTTTTTTGCCATTTCTTTTATTGCATCTTCCACCTCACTACTTAGAATTTGGGATTCATCTTCATATGGCTCTTCTCTCCATGTGTCCTTTATTTTATCATCTCTTTTGTGCAATGTTATGCACACACAAGTCTAAAACCAACTGCTATTCTAGAGTCATCCCACTGAATCAATATAACTTAAATGTCGATTTACAAGTTCTAGTATAGTTGAAACTAGCAATTGGACTTATGCCAGAGATCTGTGTCAATGTTAATAACATGACAATGAAAACATCTCTTAATCTACTTCAACATTTTTTCATCAAGATCAGAATCTGCAGTGTTCACTTTTTGTTCTCTTTGCACCAGGATCAGATTGGATTAATTTAGTTCCAGAGCAGAATGGTGCAGTACAAAATGAAGAAAAATTCAAAATATGTGTCTCCAACATGACCATATAAGGGAAGTGCTAAGGTGGTGTGATAAGAAAAGAAGAGAAAGGGGACAGGTCTTTTAATGTGCAACCTGGGGCAAGAATCTCATCCTGCATTCTGCAATCACAATGCTATTGGGAGTGATTATGTGATGACATTGAACCTATATAATCAATTATATCCTGCATCTCTGTATTCATTTGCTAGTTTTAACTGTTACTCACAGATGGTTGAAAAAACTATGGTAAGAGATCAAAAATAATAACCACATATGATTTACATAACTTTAAAGCAGACAATGAAGACACTGAAATAGTTCAAGATTTTCCATACCTTGGCTCAGTCATTAATCAGAATGGAGACTGCAGTCAAGAAATAAAAAGACTAGGACTTGGGAGGGCAGCTATGAAGGAACTAGACATGATCCTGAAATGTCAAGATATATCACTGAATACTAAAGAGAAAAGGAGGGGGGAAGAGAAGCAGTGAAATTGTGAAAAAGAGATGACAGAAAAGGAATAGGGTGGCCCCCTACCAGTACCAGCAACATTCACTTCAGCTTCTCTAAAATACCTAAAATTTTCTACAGTGTGTTCAAATAGTTTGTCTCACCTGCAATAAACAGTCAGGTAAGCCTACATAGTGAATCAGTGAGAAAGACACAAATAACCATCATACTGGCAGAGTTTGTGTTAATTTCTTATTTGGAAAAATTGAAATAAATGCACCAGTTCAAGCATTATGACACAGTACATTATCTGGGTAAATGTTGATATTAATGGCACTTAAAGTGATGCTTAATTAGTCAACAGCAGTGACTTGAGACTGTGAGGTACTTCATATAAGAGATAAGTATGATTAACTATGAAAGCTGAAACAAGAGAAAGGAGAAAACATTGCTCAGTATTGAAATCTCTATTAAGAGCAGGAAAAACAAAAGGAATTCATATAGTTTATATGAAATCATTGTTTAACTGGTAATATAGACAGGATTTCCTGTAAAAATTATCGCAATTATAGAATTAGTTCTTTTCAGTTATCCATTAATGCAGTATTGTTTCCTTTGCTGAAGACCTCCTGAAATTACAACATTAATAAAGCATGTTTTGCATCACTGCTGATCCATTAAGACAAATGTGGCACTCCTCCCTCCAAACTCTGGCTACTGCCTACCAGCCAGCAGCCTACTCCTGCCTGCTTCCTCCCGTCCATCTAGTGGCACAGTCTCCCCCAGATCAGAATTAAACATAATATTGTAACACTCTGTTGAACCAACATAATAGACTATTGATTTAAATATTAAGAAATGTTAGTGTCATGCAATGAAGGAGGAAGGGGACAGAAGCAAAACTAATTGCGCCCTGTTGACTTTGGCTTCTCTGTCCAATGGATGCCCCCTCCTACCAGGACTGATAGGCGTTACCATGTTTTATCATATAAATCTTTTTAACTGAAGAGTTGGACTATGGCAAGTGTTTTTGAGATTAATTAGATGATAAGCATAATAGGAAAACAGTGGAAGAATGATAGAACATAATGTTTTTCAAAGGGATCTATCCTGCTTCCAAAGCTGGGACACCATTTACAAGACATTGTTGAGAATGTAAAAGAGGGAGAGTAGTTTCATTAGGCACACATATAATTATAGCAATAATAAACCAGGTTGTAAAGATAAGAATTGCCTTGCTGGATCAAACTAAAGTCTATATAAATATGGCAGACTCCAGAACAGAGCTTGGAAAAGTTACTTTTTTGGACTACAATTCCCAGAATGCTCAATCCAGAACGGCTATTGTCCCAAAAATAACTTTTCGGCATTTGATTTCCAAGTGTAGCTGTCTCATAGTAATAGTCATCAATGGTTCTCTTTCCTCACCGGCTTCTCAGATGCAGAAGTTCTGTTTAGCTAACTGCCACTGTTATTTTCATGTCCCTTCAGTGGAACAACCCACACTGCTGGACATCATAACCTTTTATAGCAGCAAATTCCATATTCTTCTTCCTTTGTGTGAAGTACTTCCTTTTTATTGTCTCCAATAACTTTTGATTTTATTGGATGAATATATAATTTCCTCATTATGCATCCCTATTTCAGTCTTTCACAGTTTCATGTCTCATTCTATTTTCAAACAGAACCTGAAAGGCATGCCCCAAACTTCTTTTGATACTTACTTTTTAACCAAAGGAGAGGCACATAAATACAAAACACAATAGAAGAGTAAATGCAAAGTGACAATACAAGTTAGCGTCACAGAATTTTCCCTTTGTCTACATGATCATCGTCTTGTTGTACCTCTGGCCAAATTAATGACTTACAAAGACAAAACAAAGCTGAAAAAATAGTAGAGGAACAGAGAACATATTTGCAGTTCAGGAAACAAATGATAAAAAAGGATTGAGGCAAGGGTGGGGAAACTGCATTATCTTCTGATGCTGTTGAACTCTAGTTCCCATGAGCTCCAACCAGTATTACCAATGGTTAGGTATCTCAACCTGTTAGATGTCAGATTTCCTTTACATATATCCCATATAATAAATTTGAATTACATATTTAAATACATTCTTTTACTTTCCCTCCTACATAATTTAGGAGATTATCACATATGAATATCCCCGAAGGGATAGACATGTGTTTCACCCATCAATGATGGATCTAACTGCATTCCCTGTAGGCAGCACACATGCAACCTGAGCTTATCCCATGACTTCAATAACAGAAAAATCTCATTCTTGAAAAGCTACGGGGTAAGCCCGGGTTGCATATGGGCTGCCTACAGGGAATGCAGTAAGATCCATCATTTATGGGTTAAACATGTATCTATCCCATTGGGGGTTATCACACGCAATAATCTCCTAATTAATTCTTCATTATTAGCACTATGTCACTGGATTTTCTTACTTCTTATTATACTCATGTTTTGTTTCTTGCTCAAATTTATCTCCATTTTCACCAAATCTTCATTATTTCTTGCTCATGGTTCTGCTCATACAACTTTCCTGAACTGCCTAGAGCAGGGGTAGGCAACCTTTCCCCTTTAAGGGCCGAGGGACTTCAGCTCCCAGAAGCCTCAGCCATGTTGGCCAATAGTCCCATGTTGGCCAATAGCTCCTGGGATTCTGGGAGCTGAAGTCCCTCGGCCCTTAAAGGGGAAAGGTTGCCTACCCCTGGCCTAGAGGATCTAGTACAACAATGAAGAATTCTGTTTTTATGGCCTCTTCTAACTAATTCTAACATGTATTATTTTATTTTTAATTTTGCCAACTGTTTATATCAAAACTATTGTCATTCTATTAAGCAATAATATGGGAATTACAATTTATGAATAACATTAGTATTAAAAACATTTCTAAGGATTCTGTATGGTGTGGTATGGGAGGAGGTCAGTGTGACACCATGAGTTACATGAGTTACCTTAGTGAAGCCATCATCCTTATGTGTACTCTGAAGGAAGTCTCATACAATGTAATGGGGCTCATTCCCAGATTTGTATCTTAAGTCTTATTAATTGCAATATGAACAGTTAGTTAAATGCAATATTCGACTATTTCTTCTTTCCAAATGCAGCATATGATTTACCTCTGATGACTTTTTTGCAGCAGTGTTAAGTGCTGTTCTTTCTTGAACTATCTCTGCTTTGCCTGATGTCTGAGCACACTGGCCTTGTTCGGCTGCAGGTGGTGCCTTGGGGGGAAGATCTGTCAAAGAGAAGGGTTGTGTTTTGTTTTGTTTTTTAAGAGAGGAAGAAATAAGCAGGTGTTAAATTTCCAAGTTAATTGAGCAAGAAATGCCTCTAAAGTCTTGCTTGGTCCATTAACTACAGTGTTATTTGCAGTAACTGGATATGAATGTTAAATTGTTTTATAATTTTCTCTGATAATTGACAAACTCAAACAGAACTCTCCTCTTCTTATCTGCTAACTCTGCTTATTTCCCCACTGTGTGAGCCAAGTCTTCCACACACACACACACACACACACACGAGACAAATTAACATAAAGAGCCACCGGTTCTGCTTGTTTATGTGAAAATTATATGGAGGAAAACAGAAAATTAAGGCCAGTATCATCTCTCTCTGTCACCAAATCTTCCAATTAGTATTTAAAAGAGGTGTTATTAGTGTAGCATGGCAGGCTTGTGTTTCACTTTATGAGCAGCTAAAAAGGAATGTAGAGACTATTTGAAAGATAATGGGAAAACTTTCAGGCTGAAGCCCTGTAGCAGGGATTTTTACCTGGAGACAAATGGAAATATGTAGCAATAGATGAAATGAGGGTGCAGTCATATTTCTGCTTTAATTAACTACTGTTTCAGATTTTCATAATAAGAGTGTTCTCATACTTTACATCTTTTAGGGGCAATAAACAATTTATTCAGAACAATATTTCTGTTTTCTTTGCTTATATTACAGGGCCCTAAGCAATTAATTACTGTATTACACAAAGCCAGTTAACATGTTATGGATTAGTTCACATGTTGTAAAGAGACAGATTACTCTTGCATTGCTTTGTTCATATCTTGAAGCACAAATGTGACTTACAAAGACAAGACTGAATCAAAATATTTTATTACCTGACGGGACAGCAGAAGTGGACCCTTACTCACCCAAGGAACAGAATACCTAAAGCCATCCACATTATTTTGGTACATGAGGCAGAAAGTCTCACAAATATCTCTCCCCATCACCAGGACAGATGTCCCTCTCTGACCTGGCCAAATGACAACATGCTTCCTAACATTTCACAGGTGAAAACCAAGAGACATGTGGCCAAAGAATATCACAGGTCAAAATGGCAAAAACTGCTGATGAGTAAGAACACACAGGCTAGGAGGGGCTGCAGCAATTTGCTTTTGATTCAGCCTACTGGGAAGAGCAACATTCCCACCCTCCATGCCTATCTCCTTCCCTTCCTCCCCCACTAAATTAATTACATGTAATTGTTTGCATTTTGAACTCAGGTTGTAGCAATTGAAGTAAGCTGAAGACAAAGGTGGAAAGTGGGAGGTGGAAAGAAAATCTAGGACCTTTTAAAAGCAGCTGAAATGTGGGGAAACAGCGGATTAACTGAGATTGTTCCTGCCCGATCAGGATACGTGGAGGGTAAGCAACATCTTCACTTCTTCACAGAATGAACAAATATGTTTGATTAACTAGCTTAATCTGTTCATAATTAATGGCAAGATGCAAGCAATAATGACTCATGGAATTTAATATTTAAGGACAAAAAATATCACTTCTTTACTAACTCTTTTATCTAGAACTGTGATCCATTGGTTATGCAATTTTTAATTAGAGTCCAGATGACACTGCATGTCCTATCTTGTCCTCTCATTTTAAATTCCTAATTTGTGGTTAATGTGTATTTATTCAGTTCCTAGTGTAATTAGAGCACCAACCTAATAAGTGGTTCTTATTTATTTAGATCCTAGAGTAATTATATTACCATCCTGTCCAGTGTAAAGCAGCAATTCTGTTGATTTTTTAAAAAGGATACTCTCCCTTTAATTAAAAACCATCTCCTGGTGGCTTCTGTATAATTAATTGTTTCCTGATTCTTAGTGAGGATATAACTAAACTGATCAATGATTAGAGTCTCCCTGTTGTTTGCCGAGAAAAGAGTGGTAGTTTAATTACCACTTTCCTTTTCGCAACCCACAGTTCTTCAATCTTCTAAAAGAATATTGGAAGCACAATTTTACAACTGTGATAATTAAAAAAAGAAGATAAACCAGGCAATTGCTGTGGCGGCAAAAAGGCTGCAGCAGGTCAGAGGAAATATAGGTGATGGGTTGAGGGCCAGGGGTATGAACTTTAAGGGTGCAAGAGTTGGCAGAGAGAGAACAAAATTCTGAGCTCTGCTCCATTCTGTGGCCACGACAAACTACACTTTCCAGAATTCCATAGCATTGAGCCATGGAAGTCAAAGCTGTGTCTAACCGGATTATTTCTGAAGTGTGGATGCAGCCTACAGAAACCCAGAGCTACACTTGCCTTCCTGAGGTTGTTGAGTCATAGAAAAGGCTGGAATGCTTGGAAACTATCAGAGACTCAGGGATGCAGTGAAGAGCCCCCCTCCTGATCACTTTGGCAGCCCAGAAACTCTCCCTCCCCCAGCTACCTTGCCACTGACAATTTCTGCCCATCCTTGGACAGAAAAACTGAAGTACCCTGCTTCAACCAATGGCTCTTACATACTACACATAGTACTATGATTATCTACTATGGTTGCAACCTATGGAACCCTGGGATTTGCAGTTGGGTGAACCACTAGAGGTCTCTGGGCTGAGAATTTTAAATTTTCCTCCCCAGACTACAAAAACCATGGCAGTTAAAGTGGAATCATAGTACTATAATTGTGCGCTGGGAAAGTGGTTCAGAACATCTATGTGGGGAGCACTCTGTCTACTCCTTTAGCTTTGCACTTCTAGGGATAGGAAAGCACAGCAGGAATCATGCCAGCAGCATTTGGACGACAACTGTAATCTCCTGCAGGTTTCCTCTGTGGCGCTGCACCTCCCATCATTAATATCACTTTTGCTCTAAAGAAAGGTGCACGCTTTCCACAAAGTAAACTGCATTGCACTGGGTGGGGTTTACTGTAAATATTCTTTGGCTCTACCTATGTCATACACAGACCTATCTTTCAATTTTAGACAAATTTGTTAATAGATAATAATAGCAGCAATAATTTGTTGTTGATGATGTTGATGTTGTTATGTGCCTTCAAGTCAAAACTGACTATTGGTGACCCCATCCTAAGGTTTGCATGGTAGTTTGTATGGAAGATTTGTCATTGCCTTCCTTTCTTGGGCTACAAGACACAATCTTGTAGCCTAAGAAAGGAAGGCAATGACAAATTTTCCATGCAAACTGACATACAGACCCTAGGATGGGGGTCACCATAAGTCAGTTTTGACTTGAAGGCACATTACATCAACATCATCAACAACAAATTATTGCTGCTATTATTATCTATTTAAAAATTTGTCTAAAATGGAAAGATGGGTGTTTCACAGTACAGGAAACATTCAGGGGTAGCTGTGTTGGCCATTTAGCAAATTCAAACAAAAATCCATCAGTGATACCTTTATTGGCCAACCAAAATGCACAATATACTTGTTACAAGCTTTTGAAGCTCCATGGGCTTCTTCATCAGGCAAGATGTTACAAACCAAACAGGAGAAAAACAATTGGAGATGTTAGTCAGATGCCTACATGTTGTTTCAGTCTTTAGTTAAGATGGTATATGGTGGGGAGGATATATTTTGTAGGCAGGATCCTCCTCCTGGCCCTGTGGCTATAAGATTTGCAAAGTCCAGGAAATTTAAGATCCATTTGTATCTTAACAGATAGATAGGTCTGCGTATGATATAGGTAGAGCCAAAGGATATTTCCCAGGGGCAATCATTGGGTTTTCTTATCTCAGCAGGGATTCAGACCCTGGTCACCTGGTGTTCTAGTCCACTACTCTAACCACTACAGCACTCTGGCTCTCTGGCCATATTAACAATTAGTAATAATAAGTAAAATGTTTCATTAATCCTTGGCGCACAACACAATGGAGCACTATTGGCTGACTGTAGCATTTTGTTTAATATGATTGTTACTTATCAGGAGGCACTTGGTTGTCTCCCACAAAAGCAAAGGATTAGAATGATTATTCATTATAACGTGAATGCATTTTATTATGAAAGTATCAGTCAGTGAAACGTTTCAAACCAAAACATTATTCCAAATTCCTACAGAAGCATCAATTTCAGTAAGTCTGCATAATTCTAGTAACATTTATCAGCAGCAGCTTATAAAGTTCTTCTAATGTATTTTAGAGAAGGTTTCTATAATTTTAATTTAACAACTTTAGCACCAGAACTAGGAAAATGTTTTGGCAGCCTTCACCCAAACTGTTTGTTAATTCCTTCTTACCTGTTAGCATCACTTTCCTTCTCCCTTCTTCAAGGGGTTAGTTTCTTTGTTTCCTCTCTTTAGAGAAGGGAGCATCCATGGGGTTCAAACCCCAATGATGGCTGCTAACTTATTGCCAAACATGAGAGCCAGCATTAGGGATTCTTGTAACCAATTATAGCTTATATCCTTTTGTCTATCTCCTTCCCTATCCTTGGATTGACTTCCTGGGACAATATACATAACTTTTCTTCTTTATTTCACTAGCATCATGGGTAATGTCTCCTGTTTCTGCTACAAGTTCATATTGCACTACTCCTGCTATACTCTTCATAATATAAATACTAAATATTCCTAGAGACCAAAAGTCTCTTAAGTCTAACATTATGTTTCCCATGCCTAGCAGATGCTTCTTCACCACAGCTAAGCCACTATTACATTCTCATTTACAAGAGTAAGGACAATTGGCATTTAACCAAGATCATCTAATGGGATTTCAATTGCTAAAGCTCTGAAATGCAAACACTTGTGTTGCAATTTAAACTTGCTGCTTACGTTGGACATTCTCTGAAGGAGGATATTCCGAAATGGTATCTGAGGCAGGCATTGTTGGTAAATGACCTTTGGTGGAAGGTTTGGAGGGGAACAGCATTGCATAGGAAGTGCGCCGCCTAGTCCGACGTGCTATTTCACGTTCATTGTGCAAAAGTTGCTCATCTTTTAATAAAGCCAGGACTTGCTTAGCCTTCTCCCTCACATGAAAACCTGTTGAAAACATACTGTTTGAGTTAGAAAAAGACTTGGAGAAATTGAGGAAATATGTACCAACATTTGTGCTCTGTATTGCTTAGTTGGTCCGCCACGGGATCCTGTGGATATAGAAGACACTGAAGTATCCAGTAACATTAAGCTTTGGAAACCTAGGACAGAGTTGGCAAAACAAAAGTGGGAGGAAGTTGAACCCCAACACTGTGCAAGCAGAAGGCAATCTTATAGAACAAATCTTACCATTCTCTCTCTTCCTTTGTACCCATCTCCCAAAAATATCTCCAGATTTTGGGGACAATCTGCATAACATTATAAAATGTCCTACCTAGCTTCAGTGGGAGAGAGAAATCAAGGTAGGAATTTTTGTGAGCTCTCCAAAATGCTTTTGCCTGATCACTATCCCAAATATACTGTATACGTAAGAACCTCTCATTTGAATAAAATACAAGTATACTGGCTGTCATGTGGATCATGACCACCACGTGAGTAAGGGAGATTCTATAGCTGCTGCTTCCAATCCACCCTAAATCTGCTCTCCCAGAATGTATGCTTACAAGAAAAACTTCCATGTTCACCAGTCTTGCTCTTTGCCCTAACTCATCTTTTAATAAGGTAGTTCATTTGCTGCAAAGTTATTCACACAATACATATCCTAGGAAAGCTTTACACATGCAGTTCTTGGTGTAGTTTTGTCCTTACACTACATCCTAACAAGCAAATATGCAAAAGAGTGAACTATAAAGCACAATGCCTGGAGTTGGTTACTGAGAAGAGATAACCTCTTGGCACATGCTTGCCTGCCTACTTGGTAGGAAGTATCAGGAAAACAGAATTAAACAAAATACATTAATCCCCCCCCCCCTTATCCATAAGGGATAAGTTCAAAGACTCCCAGTGGATGACAGAAACTGCAGATAGTACTGAACCCTTTACTTGTAATGTTTTCAGACCACTATTGACCATGAATAGCTGAAATCACAGAAAGTGAAACCACGGATAACAGTGGAGTACTGTATACGTATAGAATACGTATAGTAATGGCCGCAAGGAAAGGGATCTGATCCTTCTTGGTTCACAGACTAGAAGTGGTGCTCACTAACAAATCTGAATAAATCCACAATATGATAGCTGACATGTTTCATCTACAATATGGCAATTCAAACACTGAAAACTATGTATTAGTCAATTAATGGATACTGTCCATCATAATCTGTGATCTAAGCAACAGCATATTCTGTAAATTTATATTATTTAACCACAAATGAAAAGGATATCTGTCTGAGGATAAAGATATTGCATCCTTTAAAACAAAGAAATGATTTCTTTGCAAGTCATTCTGTCACTCAACTCCACAGGAGAGCAATATCCAGTGCTCTGCTTCTGTATTGCACAAGAACAGTAACAAAGCAGTAGTGGAATTTTGCTTCATTAGATGATTTTCTGATTCTACAGAACAGAAAAATAAAATCAATTGTCACATCTAAAGTATTAAAATACAAGTGACACTGGTCACTCTTGGAATTTGTTTACATGCATCCCATAGAGATCTGATTTTCCTCTTGTATTTAGCTTTCCACCACTGGAATTCAAATGACAATAATGAAAAGAATCAAAAGTGCTGGACAGTTTGCCAGCTGTCCAATACCCTTAACAAGAGCTGTAAATAATTTAATACATTTACCAGTGCATTTTTTTTAGTTCTTTATAGTAATAACTGCTAATCTAACATTATTGGATTAACATCTATGTTTACATAATTTGATGTTAATTTTAAATTCCATTTATTTATTCTTCCTGCTAGTTAATAATAATAATAATAATAAACTGATAAGAACAGATACTACAAGTTGCCTAATCCCCTGCAACACATAAACCAGTCTAATAACTTTTTCAAGCATTTGATGTTTTATTTATTATTTCCTACTTACATATTTGATTTCAAGGCTCTTCCAACATTTATTTGATCAAGATAGTGTTAAAAGGATCATGATGTTATCAGAAGCTTATGGGATACTCTATATTATTCCTCCATGAGTCCCTTTTGATTTGATGTTGCAAATTTTGTTATTGCTATCGTTAGTGTGTTCCTTCAAGTCAACTTTGGTCCAAAACGCACTGTAGAAGTAATCCTGTTTGAGACTGCTTTAACTGCCCTGGTTCAATGCTATGAAATTCTGAGAACTGTAGTTTTGTGAGACTAGTAAGCTTATCGCACGGCACTTAAGGAACGGGAACAGAATGGAGCAAAAACGCATTTTACTGCACGAGAGAACGCCACTAATGCCACCGGGAGTCCCCGACCCGTTCCTCAGCCATTCCTGGCAGCTAATTTTTGAAGGACAATTTTGAACCGTCCTTCAAAAATTGGCTGCCAGGAACGGCTGGGGAACAGATCAGGGACTCCCAGCGGCATCGGTGGCGTTCTCCCATGCAGTAAAATGCGTTTTTGCTCCGTTCCGTTCCCTTGCGTTCCGTTCCATTCTGTTCTCGTTTTTTGAAGCGCCATGTGATGAACTTATAATCTTCTCTGTCAGGGAGCTCTGGTGCCACAATAAACTACAATTCCCAGAATTTTCTAGCACTGAGCCAGGGCAGTTAAAATGATTCTTTCTGCAATGTGTTTTGGACCTCTGTCTTATGAGGACTCCATCCTAGGCTTTTCTTAGCAAATTTATTTAGAGACATTTACCATTGCTTTCCTCTAAGGTTAAGGGAACATGACTTGCCTATAGTCACCCAGTGCTTTTTCATGGCTGACCAGGAATTCCAACCCTGGTCTCCTGGAACCCTAGTCCTAATCCTAGGCTGTCACATTGCAATTTTTGACACTGGCCAATAGATTTTACTGTTTAATTTGCAGAGTTCTTCCTCATCATCTAATGCCAAATCATTAAATCTAGGCTGAAGAACCTGTAGCTCGCAACCTAATTCCATCCAGATTGCATCTGCAGCCTGTTCAGAGCTCTCTAGATAGTTTGCCACTTAAACACTTTGTGAGTGAAGGAGAAGTAGAAAACACTTTGATAGAAATTCCAAAGGAACAAGCAGATATATTAAGATTAAGATACATTAGATATATTAAGATTAAGAAGTGAATCAGCAGATAACTGGACTGGGGTGAGTCTAGCCTGGCACATGTATGTTTTGGGAGTAGCAGAGCCATGCTGGACCAAACCTTTCCTTTTATTGTTTCACCAGTGCCATGCAGAGGGAAGAAAGGACCTGGGGGAGGGGGCTCAGATGCATATATACACATTATCCCAAGGGAGGATGTCCCAATACTGAGTCAGCTCTTGTCAAATGCAGCTTCTTGAGCACTACAGGTGATGCAAGCCACCTGAAAAGAGACAAATGAGCCAGATAATATGGTGGCAGTTGCGGGGAAAGAGAAAGAGAAATATGGGCTGGCACAGAGAGAGTAACAGAGCAATAAAAAAATCCTATGTAATCTTGTAAACTGCCTACTTTGGATTGTGCCCATCCTCATCAATGGGCTATTCACTATTCACTATTCACTATGGGCTCCAGCCACTAATTGACTTTCTCTATGGATGAATAATCTTTCATAGAAAAAGGCTTTAATCTCACTCCTGCTTTAAAAGCTGAGCCTTTCTCCATCCAAGCCTGTGTTCCTTCACTGAATTATGATCTTTACTAATAACCATGCTTCATAACATTGTATGAGGGGGTGTCATAAAGTTTTAATTATCACCTTTAAAAAAATTTGAGTTTATTTTGATTTGTAGTTATTAACTTATCTCTATGTATTCACCATCCAGATTTACACATTTTTCCCAGTGTTTCTTGACCCTCTCAATACCTGATATTGTAGAAGTCTCCAGATCGCGCCTTACTAGGGGATATCATAAAGTAATAATTATCACCCAGAAGTTAATATGATATATTCATGAAATTTTGTCAGTGTCATCATTGGTCCCTAAGTGCATGATGTTGAGAAAATCAACTCATTCTGTCATTTACTTTAGTGACAGGTTGTGCCAGAAGTGACTAAAGTGTAAAATCCTCGTAAGGCGCAATCTGCAGATTTCTACAATAATGGTATTTGGAGGGTCAAGAAACAGTAGGGAAAATGTGTAAATCTGGATGGTGACTACGTAGCGATAAGGTAAAAAACTTTACGATATCCCTCATAGCTTCTTCCCTTCCTGTCCTGATCTGAAGTGTTTACTCAAATAGGCACTCAGAGCAATTCAATTGACTTTTCAAAGCACATTTCACCTCACCTTGATCCTTCCCAGCTTCATCTACATGCTGGAAGTCCTGTAACACATGAATGTTAAAGAAACCCTCTTGACACAACTGTATGACTTTCTTTGATCCATTCTTGAGGAGATAATCCAAGAGTGTGAGAGACTTGTACACATGCCTCCAGTTCTTTCCATGGTCATTCATCCTGTGCCAGATCATGCTCATAATCTCAGAAAGTGAAACCATGTTGTATGTCAGGTCACTTATCTCTAACATCAGAGAACTAGAGGGGCCCCATGGATCATTAGAAGTTGCTTCTCTGACTTTTATCTCTGCTTCAGAATAATTTTTCACAAAATTCTTCACATGCCTCCTGAATGCCATGAATGTGTCACACTCTTGTTTGATTTCTAAACTATGAGAAACACTGCATGCTTTTTTGTGATGATCTCTCTCTCCTGATCCATTCTTCCATGCAACGAATTGCTAAGATTCTTTTTAAAAAAGAAAAAGAAAAAGATTAATATGTATGATACCATTTAGGGATTTGAGGGAAAGGGTTAATAGTATCACCATTACACCATTTCCTCCAGCATTTTAAAGGGACACAGGTGAACATCAAAGTCCATTTCTACCAACAGGTAGGCATTTGGGGAATAGCGGTGTCACCCACCTTAGGTTGTCACTTGGTGTGGCCTTTATCCCCCACAACCCTCTAGTAATGCCCCAGTAAGGGATAATGCTACTGAAATAATGTACATAATGGCAGTGGCATCCCCCAAATTGGTGACACCCGGTGTGGGGGTGGGGCTTCTGGAAAAAGGGACTTTCAGCATGGAAGCGTGTGTATGTGCATGCGCATGCACCATAAAATCAGACCTGTGGCCCCATGGCAGTCCAGAGAATGACCCAGAAGGCCCAAGGCCCCAGGAAGGCCCAGAGAGTGGGCCCAGAGGCCTGGAAAGACCTCGTAGGGGGTGGGGGACCGACCGGGTATCACCCCCTCTTCTGGGGTATCACCAAGTGTGGTCTGCCCCCCCTGCCCCCCCCATAACACTACTACATAATGGTTCTAACTATGATTTTACTATTAACCTTCCAGCTTTGATCTACCTGGTAGACTCTACCAGAACATCACATCTTTGTTGGTCATTGTCCACATTTGTATCTGATCAATAATAAATGTTTAACCTCTGAGTAAACAACTGTGTGAACTAAAGTTTATATATATATATATATATATATATATATATATATATATATATATTAAAAAATCTGTAGAGTTTATTATTAGGTTCAGCCCACAGATGCAGAGCCTCTGAAACACAACCATTCAGTTTAGGACTAGTCTACATATAAATATACTATGAAAATTGGTGCACATTTTTGCACATTTGCATAAATGGTTGTCTTCACTTTCCTGTACAAATTCACATCTATTCACATCTATTCTCCCTCAGTCAAAACTCCGCAGGCATCCATTGCATGGGAAGCAGACAAATGGCCACACATGCAGTAATGCACATTTCTGTGGATTTCAGCAGATACTGCAGTAAAAACTATAAAGTCTTTCCACTGAGTTTAAAGAGTTGGGGAGGGGGCCTGCAAAAAAACCAAACTCCTGAAAATCATGTGTGACTGGATCACATTCTATTCAACTGGAATGAGAAGTATTTTAAACATGTAATAATAATAATAATAATAATAATAATA
>CM034708.1:182189259-182205094 GCA_020142125.1 Phrynosoma platyrhinos | reverse complement strand
TATTATTATTATTATTATTATTATTATTATTATTATTATATTAGCTTTTGTTTGTAATGTTCTCTACATCAAGAAAGATGTAGAGCATTTCAAAATAAAAGCTTAAAAAAAACACATTAATATAAATATCACAAGGTTGCGAGTTCAATACTAGCCAGGGCTCAGGCTAGACTTAAGGCCTAAGCGGACTGCCAGAAATAGTGCACATTATATTGAGGCACTGCCCTGGCTCAGTGCTAGGGAATCATGGGAATTTCATTTTTTTCTGAGACATTGAGCCTTCTCTGTCAGAGAGCTCTGGTGCCACAATACATTACAGTTCCCAGGATTCCCTGGCACTGAGCCAGGGCAGTGCCTCAATTTAATGTGCACTATTTCTGGCAGTCTGCTTAGGCCTTTAGGCCTGCATCCTTCCGAGGTTGCTAAAATTAGTACCCAACTGTTGGGAGGCAATGAGCTTACAGTTGTAAACTGCTTAGACACTCCATAGCGCGGTACGAAGCGGTATATAAATGAAGCTGCTTTGCTTTGCTTTGTGGTGCCTTGTCCTCCTTTGTGGTCAGGACATCCGGTCAACCCTGCCTCCATCTAAATTCAGCATCTCCTAATATTGGCCAGCTACATTTTAGTTCTTTTCTACATAATGCAGGCCCAAAACACACTGCAGAAATAATCCAATTTAAGACCGCTTTAACTGCCCTGGCTCCATGCTAGGGAATTCTGGGAATTGTAGTTTTGTGAGGCATTTAGCCTTCTCTGTCAGATAGATTTCTGGTGACATAGCAAACTACAATTCCCAGGATTCCATAGCACTGAGCCAGGGCAATTAAAGTAGTCTCAAACTGGATTATTTCTGCAGTGCGTTTTGGACCACAGTCAATTCACTTTTCAAATAAAAGGACAACTCTGAGCAATCAGCTTTCATTGTACAAAAAGAGGCCATTGATGTGAACTTCAGTAGACGTGTGCATGTGTGTTTTGTGTGCCTTCAAGTCGTTTCTGACTTATGGCAACCCTAAGGAGTTTTCTTGGAAAGATTTATTCAGAGGAAGTTTGCCATTGCCTTCCTCTGAGGCTGAGAGTGTGTGACTTGCCTAAGGTCACCCCTATAGCTTGCTAATCACCTCTTTCTTTTGTTCTTTCTTTCTTTCTTTCTTTCTTTCTTTCTTTCTTTCTCAATATACTATTTGCTGTTGTTGTGCTCCTTCAAGTCATTACCAATTTAGGGCAACCCTAAAGCAGGCTTATGCCAGGGTTTTCTTGGCCAGATTTGTTCCAAGGGATTTTGCCTTTGCTTTCCTCCGAAGGCTGAGAGAATGTGACCTGCCCAAGGTCACCCAGTGGATTTCCATGGCCAAGCAAGTATTCAAACCCTGGTCTCCAGAGTCATAGTCCAACGCTAAAACCACTACACTATGATGGTTTCCGCAACATACTATACTATATTCATGGGGTTTTTTAAATGCATATTTACTGGAAGGAACTAGGCCAAAATTTTGAATTGGAGTCTGGACTTTTCCCCTAAGGATCAGGTCTTTGGTCTAAATGGATACATTAATGTGTTTGAACAAATGATTTTTGGAAACAAACAAAATTGAAGCTGGAAAATGATTAGCATCTGTGTTTTAGTTATTAGAGCACTGGATTTGTGGTGATGCTACTATTTCCCAATATCTACTAATCTTATTTTGTTATTATATGTTAGTTTTTTGATGTTTTGCTGTTGTTGTCAATGTTGTGTTGATGAATGTTGCATTTATCATTTGTGCTGATATTTAATAAATATTTTAAAAAAAGAGTAGAATGAAAGGCACAAAATTATAAAAGTGGCATAAAACAGATTAAACCCACAGCTCAAAAGCTCTGGAAAAGTAAAAGGTCTTTGTCTGGTCACACAAGTCATAAAAAATTTTGAGTTATATAATAGTTTGCCCCATTATATTATGCAGTCTCCTTTTCTGGAAGATTACAAAATTCATTTTAGGTTAATATTTTTACTAGCCCAAATCAAAGGTCACACAGACAAAAAAAAAAAGCAAGAATTGAGATCTCCAGATCTATTTATCGGGCAAAATGTTACAAAAAGTGGAACAGAAAACGTTTCTGACTACACATTGAAGTAATAAAGTCCATATGGTCAGTCTTAAAATCAAATGTGGGAGGGAGAGAAGAGGCAGTATCTGCTGGACTTAAACCCATCTCACACTGCCATGCCCTTTTCCTTGGGTGCATCTACACTGTAGAAATAATGCAGTTTGACACCACTGTAAGTGCTATAACTTCATCCTATGGAATCCTGTAGTTTTACAAGGCCTTTAGCCTTCTCTGCTAAAGAGATCTGGCGCCTCAAAAAGTACAAATCCCATGATTCTATAGGGAGCCATGCCTGTTAAAGTGGTGTTAAACTGCATTGTTTCTACAGTGTAGATGGACCCTTTAACATGAGTCATGCGTAATTAGACTGTAATCCTGACAGGCAGGGAACAGTTTTGTTGTTCTTTTACTTGTAAAATGCCATGTACAGTGATAGTGCTATGCAATAATAATAATAATAATAATAATAATAATAATAATAATAATAATAATAATAATAATAATAAATACGGTCAGATGATGTGGTACTTTTCGGTTGTGTCCCCTAGAACTGGTGAATGAAGACACAAATAAAAAATGGGACCCTCCCTAGTTTTGAAAATATAGTATAGAATTTTTGAAAATATAACCAATTGTTACTTGGGACTATCTTCATATTCTATGAGGGAGAGTTTCTTGGTTATTATCTACAATATCCTTCTGTTATTGAAAAAGTTTGGGGCTGCATCCATACTGCAAAAATAATCCGGTTTGTCACCACTTTAACAGCCATGGCTCAATGCTATGGAATTTTGGGAAGTGTAGTTTGTTATAACACCAGAGCTTTGCTTTGCTCTGGTGCCACAACAAACTCCTCCTCTCAGAATTATATAGCATTGAGCCCTGGCAGTTAAAGTGGAGTTCAACCAGATTATTTTTGCAGTGTGGATGCAGCCTGGATTTGATCAGGTCTAAGAACTCTAATTACATGTTGTGGTGCTATGTTGTTGTGAAACAAAAGGGATCTTCCGTAAGATGTCTGCAGAACTTGTGACAACTCCATGAACAGGGAAATTTTTCAGCTTCGCAAGACTGCAGAACAATATATCACTTGACAGCAAAAAGAAATAAAACCACAGCCGTTAACTCCCCACCCAGCCCTTTTGAGTCGTTGCATGTAAGTTCCTCTACGGCTCCCTTTGTGGTTTTCTTCTTGATGGTGCGATTGGCTAAAGCTTGAGAAAGGGTAAAGAGGGAAAAATATAAGGGGTGAAAACCTAGTGACATGCTGAACTTCTCTAAAATTGTCTATGCTTGACCAGAATCCACTCTGGCAGTGAGAACAGGCTGGTCATGTGTTATGGTACACAACGTTGTCGAATTTTTATTTTATGAATTCTGCGAAGGTGAGATCTAAAAAAGGCCAACAAAGTAAAAACCTTTTCCTGCCTAGTCTGCTCTAAAAGGTACGTGACCAATATTTTCTCATACTGCGTTAGCAATAGAACAGATGGGATCTGCAACAAAATGTGGTTCCAATCAACTATTCCATTTTCAGGATGCATAATTTTATTCTCTTATCCTTGCCAACAGATACTCTGCATCCTATGGCCTTGGGCTATTTTGTGGCAGAGAGGACATTAACTCCTTAGAGATTTGTTTCCTAAATATTTTTCTCCTACTGGACACCTTTGGGTGAGCATGTTGATGCCTTCCTCTTGCTTCTCAAATGTTTACATGCATAGCTGTGAAAATATGATATCTGGGTTCAGTATTAGTACAGTGACAAACTCAGTTTATGCCATAAGCATGAATTGATTACATTTCACTTTTCATTTATGAAAATGCGTCTTCATATATGAAGACAGATCGCAAGAAGTGAAGCAACATGGAATTGACTTGTAAGGTTTGAAAACGATGGGAAAGTAACATTGGTAATGAGAAATATTTCAAAATAAATATAGAGCTGCTTCAGTCTGGATCTTATTTGTTCTATGTGCCACAGTATCAAAGAAAGATGAGTTGGACCCACTTTAAATAAACACTATACTTGCATCATTTACAAGTGTAGCAATCTTAGAAGTATAGCATATTTCATTAAGGCAATCCCATCAGGATACAGCATGATGTGATGGAAAGTCAGGTAAGAAACTTTATTCTAAGTTCCACATGTGATGTTCATTTTGCATATTGTGAGATTTTTCTATATTTTACAACCAGCTGGCAATTGAACAGTTGTGTGTTGTACAATACTTCAGTGAAAAGTAGTTCAGAGTGGGTGAGGACCACAATTCATCTTTTTTCTTTTTTTTTTTCTTTTTTTTTGGCACAATGTGAAGGAAGTTCTTTCTAATGTTGAGATAGAATCTCTTTTCCTGTAGTTTGAATCCAGTGTTCCATGTCCTAGTCTCTGGAGCAGCAGAAAACAAGCTTGCTCCATCCTCAATATGATATCCCTTCAAATATTTAAACATGGCTATCATGTCACCCATTTACCTTCTCTTCTGCAGGCTAAATGGAAGAACAATTCACCCGTTTTCCGCTTAAATTATCTTTGTGTGTGTATGTGCCTTCAAGTTGCCTGTTGACATATGGTGACTCCATGAATTTCATAGGGTTTTCTTAGGCAAAGAATACTCAAGAGGTGATTTTGCCAGTTCCTCCCTCTCAAATATAGTTTACAGCACCTGATATATTTATACTTATTTGAAAAAAATTATTAAGGAGGAAAGGTAATTTTATTTTGTCATGTAAAAGTACATGGGAAGCTCTTTTAATTAAGTTCTTAAATCATTGTCTTCATTCCATTTCTTCTTTCTTCCTCAGCTAAAATAATTTTTTGCCTAAATGCCACTACCTTGCATTATTTGTCCTATTTATCATTTGGGGCTGCTGCTAATGATCAATAGCATAAATTTAACCATCCAGCATTCAAAACATATTTCTCCTTGGAAATGTGGCTATCCCAGAAATTAGCTTGTTGATTTAAAGACGTCTGCATCAAGCGATGAAAGCAATGACACAAACCCCATGATCCATGAAAAATAAAAAAAAGTCTGAAGAAGTGTCTAGTCTATGACTAGGTATTTATTCCCCCTTTACCAACCTCAAATGCAATCCCTGGTGTAGGCAATGGATAGAAGTTGGTCTCAATAATACCAATAGCTTTGGCTTTTAGAGTCTTAACCCCCAAGTCTTCCAGGCACAATTCTTAACATATATTATGATTATTACTACAATTCATCTTGCTCCTTTTCTTCTGAGCTTTCTTAAAACTCAAAGTGACCTTTTAAGAAAACGAAAGAAAATAAACCTACTTTAACCATCTGTGCAGGTAATGATTCACCTAGTTTTGTTGTTATGTGCCTTGCTTCAAGTTGACAATGACTTACAGTGATCCTATCATAGGCTTTTCTTGGTAAGATTTATTCAGAGGAAGTGTGCCTCTGCCTTCCTCTAAGACTGAAAAAGTGTTATTGCCTAAGGTTACGCAATGGGTTTGCATGACCTGATCTCTCATCTCAGAGTCCTAGTCCAACACTTGGGACGTTTTCACACGGGGCTTAAGGCAGACGCAATCCTACCTCCGTCCGGCCCCAGTCCGGCTCCTTTGCAAAGTTTTCACACGACGTCGCAGCAAGCCCCGCCCCATCCAGTGCCATCCCCGGCGCAATCCTGTGTCAGTCCGGGTCCTTGCTCCGCGTGTTCACACGACGTCGCAGCAAGCCCCGCCCCGCCCCATCCAGTGCCATCCCCGGCGCATTTCTGCATCATCCCCATTCTTTTCAATTCCTTTTTTAAAAAGGAATTGAGTTGCCGCTGCCGGAAGCAATCAAGAGCCATTCCAGAATGATGCTGCTTTCACAGGTCTGAAGCTGCAGGATCCATTCTGGAATGGCTCTTGATTGCTTCCAGGCGGCTTTGAGACCCCAAGTGTGAAAACGTCCTCAGATTACTACACCACACTGGCTCTCCTTTACCTGGCCAAGTAGGTAAAGCAAATAAGTCCCTATGTGGCTTTGCCATCTCTGGAAACATACATTTAATTTTAAAAATTAAAAAGATTGAAAAGGCAAAACAATTTAACAATTAAAAAAATTCTGATTACATGCTATAGTTTACAGGAGCTTTCTAATAATAAATCTAATAATTCTAGAGAAGTTAAGAAAAAGAGAGACTTCATTGCTCTTCTGATTTAATTGCTCATGAGTCCATTAAACTTGCATTGTCATTTTCATTATGCGTTAGCTGTGACATAGCATATGCCATACTCTCGGTGTCTTTCCTTCATGCTATGTACCATGTCCTAAATTAGAAATAAGAGAAGCTGATATTAATATGATTTTTCTTTTGACACATGAAGAATATGACAGATTCACACAGCAAAAATGTATATTGTTGTTCCCAACTTATGGCAAACTTAAGGCAATATTTGTTGAGAAATACTTTGTCTTTGCCTTCCTCTGAGGCAGTAATGATAGAATTTCTGTAGTACAAAACATCTGCAAGGCACCAAATTGAGACGAACTGCCTGGAACATTAGTTGTTGTTGACTCTGATTCATGGCAACCCAATCATAGGTCTTTCTTGTCAAGAATTATTCAGAGAATTGCCATTGCCTTCTTCCTAATTTGAGAGAGTCCAAGGTTTTAATGGATTTTCACTGTGGATTCAAACCCTAGTCTCCTAGAATCCAAATCAGCTCCCAAACCATGCCACCACATGGTTTCTTGCCTGGAATATACTCTTTTCAATATGCTTTCCTATCCTCCAGTGCACTGCTATGAGCAAATAGGTATTTTCTTAGCAAGAACCTTCTCCTCCCCTCCCCTTTCCCCCCCCCCTTCTTCATTCATTAAAATCTCATGGGTTTTTCACTGGTTTGAAATATCAGCAGACAGTGCAAGCTGAAGCTATGTGTTTGCTCACAGGCTTCAGGCTACAAATGTAACTGTCAATACAGCAAGCAACTTTATAGTGATGGGGTAGCTTTATTTAATCTGGCACCCAAGCATGGAGCAGGGAAGAATTCAGTTTACCAGTATCCAGAAATCTAGGAGTCTGTAACACTAGTACCAGGAGCCAAGGAGCAGGGAGGGGGAATAATATTAAAAGGTAGATCATGTTTGAGTATATTAATGGAACATTTACTGGATAAGTACCAGTAAACTAAGGACATTAGTACATGAGCCCCATTCTCATTGAAATTATGCTAGGTAATGAAAAAACAAACATAGCAGTTTGAAAGTAGCTATTATCCCACATCTTCACAATCACACAACAGGAGCTGCCGCCACCATTGCACTCTCTTCCAGACTTCCCTTTAAATCCACCTCTCTGCCCTGTGCCCTATTCTGTATGCCTTTTTTATTTTTTATTTTAATTTTAACTTTTTAAAAGCAATTCTGCAGTTCTGGTAATTTTTAAAAATTAAAAAAAATACATAAACAAGAACCAGGCTACTTGGGAATAGCAAGGGGGATGGGGGATAAGGAGAGTGGAGGGCACTGCAATATCATGTCACTGCCTATCTTGCAACTGCCACAACAGCAATGTTTTGCACATGAGGAGTACTGAAACTATAGCACAATTGGGAGCTATTGATGAATTTCCCCCATCAAAGAATAGAGACACTCTATCCACACTTGGCATATACAGCAACTACAGGTCAGAAGTGATATTGTATGATAAATATTACCAAAGATGCTATTTTTTGCTATTACATGTGAAAGGGATCTAAGAGTCCTAGTAGACCACAAATTGAACATGAGACAACAGCAACTAAAAAAAAAAAAATTACAATTCTAGGCTGCATCAATAGAAGTATGTATATAGATCAACAGAAGCAATAGTGCCCCTCTATTCTGCTTTGGTCAGGCCTTACCTGGAATACTGTGTCCAGTTCTAGGCACTACAACTCAAAAATAGCATGTTGACAAGCTGAAGCGTGTCCAGAGGAGGATGACCAAAATGGTAAAAGGTCTGAAACCATGCCCTATAGAGGTAATATGATAGCCACATTTAATATTTGAAAGGATGTCATATTGAGGATGGAGTAAGCTTGTTTACTGCTGCTCCAGACGTGAGAGTGCCAAAGCATGTGACAGTCTTGATGAGGAATTTTTACTCAGGACAAGAGGCTACTGTCAGAACAGAATACGGAGAAACAGAATGGTTCCCAATTAACAAAGGAGCCAGACAAGGTTCTACCCTTTCACCCTATCTGTTCAACATGTATGCAGAACATATTATAAGAAAAGCAGGCTTGGACATAGAAGAAGGAGGCATGAAAATAGGAGGAAGGAATATCAACAATCTAATTCTAAGATATGTAGATAACACCATAATACTAGCAAAAAACCTCACAGACCTGGAACAACTACTAAGGAAAATCAAAGAAGATAGTGCAAAGGCAGGCTTAATGTTGAACATAAAGAAAACAAAAATAATGACTACCCCAAGGACTTTCACAAGTTCAGCCTAGATAATGAAGAAATAGAAATAGTAAAAGAATTCTCATACCTGGGATCAAACACTGATAGAAATGAGGACTGCTGTCAGGAAATCAGAAGAAGGGGAGGGTGCTATGAAAGGACTAGAAAAGATTCTAAAATGCAAAGATATACAACTCAGAACAAAAGTCAGAATCATAGAAGCCATTGTATTCCCTATTACTATGCATGGATGTGAGAGTTGGACTTTCAAGAAAGAAGATAGGAGGAAAATCAACACATCTGTGATGTGGTGCTGGAGAAGAGTGCTGAGGATCCTATGAACAGCCAAAAGGACAAACAAATGGGTCCTAGAGCAGATCAAGCTGGAAACCTCCCTGGAAGCCAAGATGACCAAACTGAGGCTGTCATGCTTGGGACACATCATGAGAAGGCATGAATCGTTGGAAGATAATAATGGGGGGAAGCAGACGAGGGCGTCCAGGACGCCCTGGGCCGGCGTGCCGCGGGGCCGCAGCCTCCGCACCTCGGCGCACCGGCGGCGTCCCTGGAAGGAGCGCTAAATCAGCGCTCCTTCCTCAAGACAGCGAAAGTGCGCACTAAAAGCGGCGGGCGCACTTTCGCTGTCTTTTCCGCCGCGGCGCATGTGGTCACCGCGGCGTGAGGTCATCCCCGGAGTGCCGGCCGTGCGGAGGGCCGGCGACTCCGAGGGCGACCTCAGGGAGAGGAAGGGGCGCCGGACGTGCGGCTGCCCCTCCTCTTCCGGGCCCGGAAGACGACTCAATTAGTCGTCTGCCGAGGCCCAATGTTAGAAAAGGCAGAAAGCAGTAGGAAGAGAGGAAGGCCACATGCCAGATGGATGGACTCTATAAAGGAGGTCACAGGTATTATGGGGTTGCAGGAATTAAGTAGAGCAGTGGAGGACAGAGGGTCTTGGAGATGTCTGATCCATATGGTTGCCATGGGTCAAGGTCGACTTGAGAGCAGTTAATAAGAGAACAGGACCTGGAACAATGGATTCAAGCTGCAGGAAAAGAGATTCCACCTCAACTTTAGGAGGAATATCCTGACAGTAAGGGCTGTTTGACAGTAGAACACAACCCCTCAGAGAGTGGTGGAGTCTCCTTCTTTGGAAGTTTTTAAACAGAGCCTGGATGGCCATCTGTTGGGAGTGCTTTTATTGTGAGTTCCTGCATGGCAGAGGGTTGGACTGAATGCCCCTTGAGGTCTCTTCCAACTCCACTGCTAGCAAAACGTCAGGAAGAAACTCTTCTAGAACATGGACACACAGCGCGAAAAACCCACAAAAAACTATGGATGCCAGCCATGAAAGCCTACGACTTCACAGTAAGATACTACTTTTGAGTCACAGAAATCCATGGTTTGTAATCCACTGATGTCCTTAGAATTCTTTGCTAGAGAGCTCTGGTGCTATAGTTCAGGAGAGTACACTAGAGCTCTCTTTTAAAGAACTCACCAAGTTATACATCACAGGATTCCAGCTTGAATGCAGTCAAGGCAATGTTCTACCTTGAATGCAGTCAAGGCAATTAAACCACTGCATGAAATCATGGTATCAAACTGCTGTTACAGTAAACTGTAGGTACATGCCAAGACCCAGTCCAGACCAGACTGAGATACTTGCTGTGGGTGCTTCATCTGTATGGTTAGAAGATCTTCAGCCTGTTGTAGAGGGCACAGCATTCCTCTAAAGAATCAAATTCATAGTTTTGAGGTACTCCTCGATCCAGCATTGACCCTGGAGACACTGGAGGCCTTACTTGCTCAAAGGACCTTTTAACAGCTCAAGCAAATGATATCAGCTCCATCCCAAAGTAAGCAGAGAAGACCTTCCAACTGTTATTCACACTCTTGTAGCCTCCTGTTTGGATGATTGCAATGTAATATATGTGGGTTTGCTTTTGAAAATAAATTTCAGTTGACCCCAAACAGGGCACCTAAGACTGTTACCTCAGACTACCTAATATGATAATATTATGCCAGTGCTTTGAAATATAATCTTTTCAGTGCCAAATGAGGAAATTTTATTTTATTAGACATTTAAAGAACAGTGTTATTAGTGTTTCTGTATTTTTGTATGTTTACCCTGCTGCTAAGGGTGATTAAAACTAACCCCCTGCTATGCAGGAATACACAGCTAAAGCACTCCTAAACATTGGCCTTTCAACCTCTGTTTAAAGACCACCAAAGAAGGAAAGTCAGATATACTCTTGGGCATGCTATTCCATGCTAGTTTTAACTTGCCTTTATGTGCTGTTACATTTTCTTCTCTGATGCTTGTTTCATCTTGATTTTACAGACTACTAAGTCATTGTCTGATTGCATTGCTCTATTACATAAACCAACCTGAGAACTTTGGTTTGTTGGCAGTTTAAAAGTGCAATAAGTTAATATTCTGAATCTATAAACAGTACGTGTTGTCCAGATTCTGTGAGATTTGCTGGAGCCTTTGAGAAATAATGAATGAGAGCAAAATAAGGACCATTCTGAAGAGGGTTTATGCCAGGGGTAGGCAACCTTTCCCCTTTAAGGGCCAAGGGACTTCAGCTCCCAGAATCCCAGGAGCTATTGGCCAACATGGGACTATTGGCCGACATGGCTGAGGCTTCTGGGAGCTGAAGTCCCTTGGCCCTTAAAGGGGAAAGGTTGCCTACCCCTGGTTTATGCAGTCAAATGTGAGCTTGTGACAATCTCTTTCAAGCACCATCAGTCCCATAAGACTTTGAACAGAGGCAGTAGAAGACAGCTGGTAAAACAAACAGAGTATTGTATCAAACAGAAATAGTGAATACAGGGAACACAGGAGTAGTATTGCAGATGTATAGTCCCCGCATATATGTAAATAAATGGCTAATTCACAAGATTTGTACAGATATGAGAATTTTCCTTGTTAAATGCAGAATCTGATCTTCAAATCCATTCCCAAAAGGATTCGGAAGTGCCTGCTTATCTTTAAAAAAAGTGTGTGAGTGAGTGCAGCTAATTTTCATTGGTGTGATGAGGCTACGTATATTTCCAGTGACTGGAAACGGGACAAATATTCATACATTAGCAGCCATCCAAAAATTGTAGGCATCCTACCATAGAGCAAGAACTGTTAAGCAGCCTAGCTATTATGTCTGAGTGTGAATGCAAGATAAATCGACTCTGGGGACATAATAGATGATTTTGCAAAGGAAAAGAACAAGACAAATAACACTTTGAGGGGGATTAATCTTTTTATAAAATGGTTACAGCTACTCTCGCTTGTTAGAGTAAAAATACCAATAGGATAATATGCATTAGGACCAACTTGAAAATTACAAAATAGCAAGTTTTGCAAGATTCTTCTTTACACTGGATGTTATGTTAATCAAAAACAGCAAAAGAGGGGAAAGGCAGGGCATGATAGAAAAATGTAATGTTCTAGCTTCAGAAATGTAATTTCATCCGTAACTTCAGATGTACTTTCACAACTAAAATGTAAACTTGTTTTTCACAGGTCATGAAAGCTGTGTATATAGAAAGGGGTAGTGACATGTGTGTGGAAAGGGCCTGTGTTACAATCATGTTGCTCCTTGCCTATCATGCATGGGCCTGAAAGCAAATGTTTCGGGCATTGGGTTCCATCTAAATGGGCTCCTAATTGTAGGGGAAATGATAATTATCAACAAGTCATGGTAATTGTAACACTTGTCTCCTCCTCATGAGGCAGCAATTGGTGCTGCAGTGTTTGCCTCTTCTTTGAAAATGCAATTGCTATCAGCCAGGTAATCTGAGAATTACATGAACATAGCAACAGGAGGGATTAATCTCAGAGCATTGTTCAGAAAGATAGATTGTTGAATCACACCTGAAATCAAAGGTCAGCTCTGTAAAACTATGACAGTTCTGATCAATCTGTCATTTAACTTTTTCAACTGTTTTTAAAATGTCCCAGTTTCTCTCTCCCTCTCCTATTTTCCCACTTTCTCCTTATCTTATTGCATAGGCTGCAAACTGGGTTGAAAGTGCAAGAGGAGTTTGCCCTCAATTAACTCAGCAGGGGACAAAGGAGAAAACTGGAAAGAATCTTGCCTTCCCTGTAGGCCCTGGATTACATTTCAGTTTCTCTGTCTTCATCTAGTCCATTATAGCCTCCAGTCACCAGTTTAGCACAGGAACAGCTTCTTTGGAATTAGGTGGAAGTGAGTAATAATATTGGATTAATAATCCCAATGCAGACTTATCTGAATGCACAATAAAGCAGCCTTTATTCTACCTAAATGCACACTTTGTGCAAATAGCACTTTACTGCTGAAATGTACAGTAACTGTCTAGCACACTTGCCCCAAACAAAGATGTCAAGAAGGGTCAAATAGCCAACACAAGAGGCACCAGATCAGGATAGTGCTACATGAGAATAGCCCTTCTGCCTTTGCTGCCGTTCAGAATCACTTTGCCCCTACACTTGCTATTCATAATAGAAGGAAATCTAGAAAGGAATCCCCTATTGGCACCAATAGAATTGGTTTTTCACCATTGTGAATAATTAATGAATAGCATATTCACCATTGTGAATAACTAATTAAAGAGACAATTACAAATAGAACAGTGTCTTACATGCATCCTATGCCACACAGTTTTCAAAATATCTACCACACAAGACCAAACTATATGACAAATGTGACATTTGGTGACTCTAATAAGGGCCATACTACACAATTCTAGCACTATGATTCCATTTTAACTGCCATGACAACATCCTTTGGAATCTTGGGATTTGTAGTCTGGGGAGCCCTCAAGCTCTCTGGCTGAGAATTCAAAATACTCTACCTGAACAGCAAGGACTAGGATTCCATTGGATGCAGCTATGGCAATTAAGTAGAATTATAGTGCTATAGTTGAGTAGTTTTAAAGAACCTTAATGAATAAAGGCTCATAATGGGATATTGAGCAAGTAGGTTTTTCTAAGGTCTAATAACATACTTTGCCAAGCAAATGTTGGTACTACCGTCAAAATGTTTATTTTCACAGTCTATTTTCACTTCAGAATAGTCTAAATTTGCAAATTTTATCATTTTTGTTCATGCCTGTGAGGTTGTGCACACAATCTAAAAGCTAGGTGCAGTTTTGCAAACTGGAGAGTACTTTTTACATGTATATGCAATGTTGTATATTTTCACTTTGAGTCGGGATTTCCTGTGATTTATTTTCCCAGGCTGCAGGTGTATATGTTTTAGATTCATGTATACGGTATCAATATGAGCAGATAGCATGCATTTCCTTGCAGGCCTAAAAGATATGGGAATAAAATAACATTAATATGAAGAAACTAAAGCTATGCTTTATGATCATTTCAGCTTATTTCTTTATTTACAAAAAATCAGCTTCAACTCAGTGACAATTTGTCATAGTTACTGATAATTATATGCACATATAAGCCTGGAAACATTAAAAAAACATGCACCTAATTACTTTGCCTCATTTTTTTGGTTATAAAGCAAAAGGCAATTTTAAAAAATACTCATGTATATGTTGTATGCCTTCAAGTTGGTTCTGACTTATGGTGACCCTAAGGGAGGGGTTGGCAACCTTTGTTGCCGGGGGGCTGGGGGGGAATGGCGCAGGGGGCAGGTGCGCGCACTTGCCCCCCACGCACAACATGGGCGCCATTTTGGAAGCCCCCCAGCACCTGCGGCAGGCGAATTTGCCCGGCACAGGTGCGGGGGGGCTTCCCTGGGCCTTGGAATGGCTCCCCCGCACCTGCAATGAGTGAATTCACCCAAAATGGTGCCCGCTGTCATGAGCATGTGCACGCGAGCGCAGGCGCCATTTTGGAAGCCAAAATGGCATTCACGCTTGTGCGCGGGGCGCCAGCAGCGGCAGCGGCGGCAGGACTGGCCATGGGCCGGTCCCAAGGCCTCCACAGGCCGGGCCGTAGGTTGCCAACCCCTGCCCTAAGGCAACCTTATCATAGGGTTTTCTTGGCAAGATTTGTTCAGAGGAGGTTTGCCATTGCCT
This sequence comes from Phrynosoma platyrhinos, assembly GCA_020142125.1. Lineage (NCBI taxonomy): Eukaryota > Metazoa > Chordata > Lepidosauria > Squamata > Phrynosomatidae > Phrynosoma > Phrynosoma platyrhinos. The sequence goes on along the minus strand of CM034708.1, from coordinate 182,190,566 downwards.
TTCCCTAAGGCTGAGATCATGTGACTTGCCCAAGGTCACCCAGAAGATTTCATTCATGTACTTTTTCGTTATATTCATACTTCAGAACTCAAGAGAGAGATTTCTTCAGAGTTCTATTGGGAGTAACAGAAAAACCATTCAGCCAGTGATATCTTCTGTGAGACAGGATAGTAAGGCTTGATTTTGCTATAGTTCCCCTCACACATACAAACACACATTGCTGAGAAGTGCCTTTGACTTTTGATGAATTTATATTGGCTTCACTATCATTTACCAGCAGCCATTCCTTCAGGCTCCTGTTGAGCTAGAGATGGAAAGCAGAGCTGCTTCATCATCTCTACTGAATAACCAGCTCTTTTTTAGGCTCTTTCTCTTGTGAAGTGTTCCCCAACCAGCTAATTGCTATAAGAACTCTGTTACTTTAAGAATCCATGTCCACGTTTCCTTTTTATTGTTATTATTATTAGTCCCACCTCCCTTTTTTTCTTTTAGATTACAACCCTAAAAGCAGGGACTATCTGGAAGACTTGTAGGCTTGAGAACATACTAAAAATGCTTGAAGGGGATGAATGAATGATAAAATAACATTTGCAATTCTGTTTGTTTTATGATAAATAAAATGAAGCACTGATTGTTTGTAAAGCATTAAAATCCATTAAAAGATAGAGTCTAAAGAATTGTTCACTACTGAAAATCTAATTTTCACTGTATTGCCTTTGTTCAAGATTTGAGAATTTTACATGTTTTACATGTTCAACCTGAAGATGTCCTGAGCAAAGAGTTATAGCTAGTGGTGAAAGCTAAAACATACCTTTCAGTTAACAAACACAAAAAGTTTTTCCCCACTCAAAATACCCTCTAGAGGTCCTGAAAGCCCCCAAATCATTATAAAAATGCCCCCATTTCCCCTACAAGGCATAGGGGGTTCATTTGGTGGCCAAAAAACTTTGCTTCTTTTTGCAGGGCACATATGGCGATGGTGTGCCCCTCCAAGGTCCCTAGCCTTCCAATTGCTTCATTCATTATCTAGACTCGATTATCTAGACCCATTTCAAACCAGCTTCAGGACAGGCTTTGGGGTTGAGACTGCCATGGTTGCCTTGACCAACGATCTGCGTCTGAGCATCAACAGGGGTAGTGTGACCCTGTTGGTGCTCTTAGACCTCTCAGCGGCTTTCGATACAATAGACCACGGCATCCTCTTGGGCCACCTGAGGGGGTTGGGTATCGGGGGCACTGCCTTGCAGTGGTTCCGGTCTTTCCTCTCAGGTAGGTCCCAGAGGATGCTGCTCGGGGACTGTAGCTCC
>CM034708.1:182138557-182160081 GCA_020142125.1 Phrynosoma platyrhinos | reverse complement strand
TATCACATTAAAGTTAAAGGCTATTATCACTGCTAGAGTAGAGGCCATTTTCTTTGCTTTACCTTTTCATCCTTTTTGACATGTGTGTGCTTTCTTATACCCCTAGCTCATTTCCCCGCAAAATAACACAGCTACAATTTATCATAGGTTTTGTTTTTTTTTCTCATCGGTGAGCACAAACAAGTACAACTGCTAGGATTCTTTACTCTCTTTCCATTGTTTTCCTTTGCTTTCTCCTTTACATTCTTTGGGCCTAAGCAGACGGGTGGCCATGGGCCGCCATGGGAAGGTGCGTCACGGGACCGAGGCATCCCCATGCCTCGAGCCTGCGGCGCACCGTCATCGCCCCTGGAAAGGAGCGCTAAATTAACACTCCTTTCACAAGTCACCAAAAGTGTGCCGCAAAAGGTTGTGGCGCACTTTCGGCGACTTTTCCGCTGCAGCTTTTGAGAATGCTGCGGTGGGAGGTCCTCCTCGGAGCGCCGGCCATGCGGAGGGCCGGCTGCTCCGAGGATGACCTCGGGAGGGGGAGGGGGCGCCGAGCGTGCGGCTGCCCCTCCCCTTCCCTGCGCCGAAGACGGCCCAATAAGCCGTCTGCTTAGGCCCTATGTTACATGACCCTAAGTTTTACCCTCAATTTATCCACAGGTCATAACAAAATCCATAATTTTGACCCCAAAACTTGTCCTTGACTTATACACGAGAGCAACATGGTTGAGCATAAACTGTATTTGCCTTATCTCTTAGTTGGCTTATCAATAGGCACTATTACTTCCATGAAAAACGGAATGCACTTTTTTTTTCTTTTTTTTTTTTTTTTGCACCTCAATATCTATAATATTGAGAAGGTTGGACTTGCTAAGATACATCATGGATTCCTTCCACAGCTGGTGTAAGGGTACTTTCTTGTTGTCTGCCTTTCAACTTATGGCAACCCTAAAGTAATCCTTAAGGGGTTTGCCTTAGTCTTCCTCTGAGGCTGAGAAAATGTGACTTGGCCAAGGTCACCCAGTAGGTTTCCCTGGCCAAGCAGGGATTCAAACCCAATTCTCCAGAGTCCTAGTCCAACTCAAACCACTACACAATGCTGGCTTTCCTACTACATTTAGGAAAAAGCATTTTAAATGCCTGGGCAGGAAAATGGTAGCGGTAGCAACTCTGGCTCTTCCCCTCAGTAGGTTTCCCTGCATGCAGAGCAGGACATTGTGGTTAACAAACCAGCATGGCCTAGTGGTTTGAGTGTTGGACTACAACTCTGGAGACCAGGGTTCGAATCCCAGCTCAGCCATGGAAATCCACTAGGTGACCTTGGGCAAGTCACACACTTTCAGCCTCAAGGGAAGGCAATGGCAATCTTCCTTTGAACAAATCTTGCCAAGAAAACCCCATGATAGGCCTTAGGGTCCCCTTTAGCCAGAAACGACTTGAAGGAATACAACAACAAATTATTAGTATTAGTAGTAGTAGTAGTAGTAGTAGTATTTCTTACCCACCTCTCCCCATGGATCAAGGTGGGAAACAACAACAATGAACAGATAAACAACATCAGTTAAAACACATCAGTTAAAATACACATGAATTTAAAATGACAACATATACACATACTAAAGCAATCCACATTTAAAATTCATCATTTAAAATTCATCATGTAAAAATTATGAAATGATGACCACTGCATATATTAGAGAAGCTTTATGATCTTTGATGTGAGCTTGCCTTAATATGGCATGTAAAGACACTTCTGTTTGCTTTAGATAAATGAGTTATTTTCCTTGCAGGCTTCTTTCTAATGCCTTTTGTGAATTCCCAGATAGACATGTGTTGCAGTCCACAGTTAGATACCCAGAAGGCATTCCAGCCTAGTTGTGTAAGCAATTACCTAGAGCCAAAACACCATGTCTGCAGTCCTACTTTGACCAGATAGCTCAGAAAAGTATAATAGTCAAAGTTATTGAAGGCTACTAGAAGTCAAAGAGACCTTCCATACTTGAAAGGATTAAGGCTTTTTCTCCCCAAATTCAGCCTGGAAACAACTATTGGAATGGATCTGAATAATTAGTATCATCCAAAACTGCAGGCAAGGAAGATGTGTGTGTATTTTTATTACTGAGTATTTTTTAAAAAAATGGCATCCAGCCATATAAGTTTGAAACAGTTAAGTATAGAATTGTATCACTTTGGTCTGTCATCCGGTTCTGCATAAAATGTAGAACAATTTTGATACAACAGGTTTAAGTATCAGTAGCTTTTATGATACTTGGAGAATAGCCACCATAGACTTCAGTCTCCCACAAAGGTGCAATATTAACACAATGCAGCTATACACATACCAACAGGACTTATTTCCTAAGACCATTTATTAGTGTATCTATAGATGACAAAACATTACTCAAACCCTTCCATTAAAAGCATATTTTTCTGGCTCTTGTAAATATACCCAATAGGTGACTTTGTAAAATTATACCTAATTGTGTGCCATAATAGTAGCACCTTTCAGCACACAGCTAAACACTGCATAGAGTCAGTTACTACTACTTCTTTAGTCCATCAAAGCTGAAAAGTTATGTCAGCAGAACGAAAGGCACAATTTTGTTCACAGTGTGAAAGAGGTTTAATATCCTCTGGGATAAAAAGTACTTGTAGAATATAAGTAAAGACAAAAGCAAGGGGGGGATCAAACCCCACAAATGTCAGAACAGAACTCTGTCATACCCATAGAGAAGAACTAATGAAGCAGGAGCAGAAAGGCTTTCATAAAGAGCCCACTGCTGGTCTAATGAGAAATATAAGGGACTAAGGGTTGCTTGTAGTCCATTTGATGAAAAGAGTGAGCCTGCAGTTCAGATTCAAGATTACTGGCTGGCAGTATTTAGGGAACTTGGTTGAGGAAGAGCTAAGGACATCATATTAGTTCAACACCAATTCATCAACCAAGCACATATGATAGTTCGGTCACTTTTAAAAGCTTGTTCCTGCCACTGAAAAAATAATAATCCATATGTTCAGTGGTTTAAAAAGGGCTTTGTCTCACAGTCTATCATTGTCTGCCAGTGAAGCAGGAACTAATGAAATTGAAAGGAGAGTCGTCTTTAAATACTTGCCAGATGCTTGTGAACCTTTAAAGGGATTTCAACCCAAAGCTCACTTTTAACTGTTGGGAGGTGGGGAGAGGATCTAGTTTCTCCCCTTCTTTCTAAAAAATACTTCCAAAACCTTTAATATCAAAGAGGACGGGTTGTTGCTGTTGTTTTAAAATGAGTTTATTCAAGGAAAGAGCTGTTGTGTGTATGTGCCTTGAAGTCACCTGTGGATTTATGGCAATCCCATGGATTTCATAAGGTATTTTAGGCAAGTAATACCTAAAATATTATTTTTAGGTGGTTTTGCCAGTTCCTTCCTCTGAAATATAGCCTACAGTGCCTTGTATTCATTGGCAGCCTCCCATTCAAGTACTAACCAGCATTGATCCTGTTTAACTTCCAAGATCAGACAGGATCTGGTGCCTTTAGGGTATTTTGGCATTAAATGTGCTGGACTTAATCCACTCCCCCATTGACTTTCTCTTTTCCTTATGTCTTATTTAGACTGTAAGACTGGGGATAGTGAACTGTCAAATTAATAATTTGTAAACAACTCTGATAGCCTTCGTAGCTGAGGAGAGGGGTATAAATACTCTAAATAAATAAAAATAAAGGATTGTTACTACCATCAAAATGTTTAGACATAAGAAGCTCCCTTATACTGACTTGGATTTATTTCGGATTGACCTTTTTAGTCATCAGTGCGCTTGCAAAAAGCGTGGGATGAGTCCTTCCTGAATCTTCGTTTGCGAAGAAAAGCCAGATATACTGACTCAGATCATTGGTCCATCAAGCATCTAAACCAGCCATTCCCAACCTGATGCCCTCCAGATATGTTTGATGACAGCTCCCATCATCCTCAGCCAACTTTTATTTCATTGACTGGGTATGATGGACTCTAACTTTATTTTTAACACATCTAGAGGGCACCAGGTTAGGGAAGGCTGGTTTACACTGACTGACAGAAGCTATCCAGGGTTTCAGACAAGGGTGTTCTGCAACCCTATTTGTAGAAACCAGAGGTGAATTCTGAGGCCTTCTGTTTGTAAAGCATGTACTTTATCACAAAAAAAAAATGCATTTAATTTTGAAAATCCAGGATATGTTTGCAGTACTAGATATGTCCTAAAGCTAAACAGGATCATCAATTCTGATGTGTCTTTATTCATAATCCTACAAGGTGGATGTTCTTCAGAGATCAGCCCACCTCTTGTGTTTTTAAAGTACGGTCTCTATTATAGTTATGAGAAACCAGAATTATTCTAAAGAATTGACTCCTTTTTAGACCTTCCCTTTAACTTCTTACCAAACAGGTTAGCATGCTTAGGATATGGGTGAAATGAATCCAAGTCTCTAATTGTAAGATCAACTCCAGTTTTCTGTTATATATATTTATGAAATAACCAAGAAAAGAGAAGTTAAGAAATAGTCAGTTTTAAAACAAAATGAACAAACAACTGACCTAGAGTGATTATCAGGATATTAGGAATGACTCACCAAAGGAGATTTATATGGGAGATTCCTAGGCCTTCCTACTCAGGAAGATAGGGAGGCTGGTCTTGTCTCTTTGCTACCAACATGCAGACAAGTAAAACCTGTCAGAATTAGGCCATTAAATAGCTTTGACCAATCAACAGTCCGGTTATATCTTCTAGAATGAGTCAGATTCAAATGTGCATAGAAATGCAAACAGGAGCCTACAACAGCCTGATATATTTCCAGAAAGGAGAGGGGTAAAGCAGGAGTCTGTATTTGTGTATCATTTCACTAACATTTTTAAAACTAAGAACAGCCTTGGCTGTACATTTGAAAAATGCAGGAGGAGGTATGATCTTATCCCTGACTGTGTTCCTTATTGGTTTTCTCAACATTCCCTCACAAACTGCTTCCACTCCCTGTGACAAAACAAAACTAGTTAGCAGGGAAAGGGCTAATCATCCCTTTCTTTCTTCTTCCACTGCTAGAAGGCTCAAATCATCCGCCTTCTGCTTTTCAAAAAAGGCAGTAAAATGTTATACATGGTACATCTCTGTGTTGTATCTGATTCCAATGCTACAAACAAAACATCTTAAAGAAAATGCATTCTTTAACAATGTCTTTATCTTCTTATGTGTTAATGTCAGTCATCACCAACTAAACCCAAAGGGTGCTCAGCAGTGGCTCCTCTTCATCTTGGAGAGAAGTGACCAGTGGGGTGCCACAGGGTTCCGTACTGGGCCCAGTGCTATTGAACATCTTTATCAATGACTTGGATGAAAGAATAAGGGACATGCTTATCAAATTTGCAGATGACACCAAATTAGGAGGAATAGCTAGTAATAGTGCCATTCTATTCTGCTTTGGTCAGGCCTCACCTGGAATATTGTGTCCAGTTCTGTTTACCACAATTCCAAAAGGATGTTGAGAAGCTGGAGCGTGTTCAAAGGAGGGTGACAAAAATGGTGGAGGGTCTGGAAACCAAGCCCTATGAGGAACAACTTAGGGAGCTGGGTATGTTTAGCCTGGAGAAGAGACGTTTAAGAGTTGATATGATAGCCCTGTTTAAATATTTGAAGGGATGTCATATTGAGGATGGAGCAAGTTTGTCTTCTGCTGCTTCAGAAAATAGGACACGGAACAATGGATGTAAGCTACAGGAAAAGAGATTCCACCTCAACATTAGGAGGAACTTCCTGACAGTGAGAGCTGTTTGACAGTGGAACACACTCCCTTGGAGTATGGTGGAGTCTCCTTCTTTGGAGGTCTTTAAGCAGAGGCTGGATGGCCATCTGTCGGGGATGCTTTGATTTTGAGTTCCTGCATGGCAGGAGGTTGGACTGGATGGCCCTTGTAGTCTCTTCCAAATCTATGATTCTATGATTCCTATGATCAATATGTGTGTATTATTACTGCTGAAACGGACAATTATGATAACTGTCTAATATTCTAGCACACAAGCAACAGATCTGTAGCTATGTGGTCCTCATCTCTCGCTTGATAATTTCAGCAGAACACATACACTCACACATACAACCCAGCACTCCTGAAATGTGTGATCACAGGAATTCCCAACATGTTGCTCTTGACTCATGCACTAGGCAGCAGCAGAGAAATGCCTATCTTGAGAATCACCTTTTCAACAAGTTTCTCATAAGCTTTTTGCCTGCATAGGATATTTCAAATATGGTCAAGAAGTAACATACAAAGCAGTCATTTCTGGGCCATTTCATAGGCAAGAGATGAAGATAGGGTATTAAGGAAGCTGTGAATAACATTGAGGCATATCCCCAGGGAATTTCCTGTGCAGTTCCTCTAGTGCAGTGATTCCCAAAGTGGGCAGTACGAGGGAGTGGAAGGTTCCAGGGGGGCAGTGGGTAGAAAGGGGGCAGTAGGAGGGTGGTGAGGGAAAAGGGGGTGGCAGGGAGACCTTCAGTCAAAATACTAGTATGCAAGAAAGACAAGGGGAACCAGTTGCCTTTATGACCATGGTGGGGATGAGGATTACAGTAAATTTCTTTTCAGAGTCCCCAGAAAACTACCACCCAGCCTCGCTGATCATTTTGTATGATTGTGTCTCCCACTCTTTACCTACCCATGTGAGTTCACTCCCTTACCAGCATCTTTCACTAGTAGTGGTAATTTGGAAACTTGTGCAAGGCTTGGGCACAGGGCATCACTTCTGCAGCTCAGAGAAGTGCCATCTGGGGACAGACGGGAGTTAGAGCATATGGTGGCAGGGGATAAGTGGCAGCAAAAAGGAGCTTTCACATTTGGGACCTTGGCTGAGCTTTGTGAGCTTTGCTGGGACTTGGCTAGCAGGTTAAAGTTGCACTGCTGCTCCTGCTTTCTTACATCAGACAGGCTGGGAGAAGAGGTAGCAGGAGAATTTATTTATTTATTTGTGGGAGAGTGGACATTTGAAGCTGTGCGGGGAAGACATGTCTCTGGGGAAGGAGTATCTGTGCTCGATTCTTGGAAAGAGTAATTTGTCTTGGAGTGGCTCCTGTAGTTAAAATCTCTTCCTTTCCAGGTCACACCAATTTCCAGTCCAGAGCATGTGGCCTCTGTAAACCCCCTACATACACACAGGCTGTGTCTTTCTCTGCCCCAATGAAGGATTGAGAGTCTCTCTGGAGAGAAGCTTCTTCCTTGCACCTGATCACCCTGGGAGCGTCAACTGAGCAACTGGCTGAGCAACAACCAAAATGCCTTTTGTCCACACTGGCCTTTGCTGCAAGGCTGGCACAGGTGAGAGGCTTCTTGGTTGCTGCTCAGCCAGCTGCTCAGCTGCTGTTCCCAGGGTGACAGGGCACAAAAGGAGTTTACACAAAGAACAGTAGACCTAATATCAAAAATTATGCATGGGGGGGCGCTAGGGTTGCGCTTATTTTTGTGCTGGGAAAATGCTGGGTTGGGGGCATGGTGTGCAGTTACTGTGGCCCCAACACAGCAAGCAAAGGGGCAGCAGTAAGCTGCTCCTTCAGGGCTGTCTGTTTCACCTCTATGTTTCTTGTAACAAGTCCACACACCTCCTTTGATTTTAGTAATGTGAGGGGGTTACATTTGAAAAGTAATAAAAGAGAGTAATCAATTTTTTTATTGGCCAAGTGTAAATGGCTAACAACTTCAAGTTACCTTTTCAAGTATTTTTACATCTGTGTCACATCTTTGTTGCGATTGTGGTGTGCCTTCAAGTCGTTTCTGACTTATGACGACCATAAGGAAAGCCTAGATGGGGTTTTCTTGGCAAGATTTCTTCAGAGGAGGTTTGCCTTTGCCTTCCCCTGACTCTGAGAGCAAGTGACTTGCCCAAAGTCACCCAGTGAGTATCCATGGCTGAATCAAACCCTGTTTTCCAAAGTCATAGTCCAATGCCCAAACCGCTACCCCACAGTGACTCACATGTCAGATCTAGTCCCAATATATTCTGCACTAGTCAGGCCTCTTCTGGACCATTGCATTCAGTTTTGGGTGCCTTGTTTTGCTGGAACAGATTAAGTAAAGGGAAAGAAAGGTGATAGGTATGGAGAACAAAATATATGAGGAAAGGTTAAGGGAGTTGGAGATGTTCAGATTAATGAAGAGAAGAGTAAGAGCTTTATCACATGACGGGGGGAGCCAAAATGGAGTGGGAGAGTAACAGCTTTCTCTGTGCCTCTCCACATGCCATCGTAACATTTCTGTTCTCTTCCTGAGTAAACATTTGTAAAAATGTGCCTTTTGTCAATCATATTTTTCCATTGTGACAAAAGGCACACTTTCACGACCATCTCCAATAAGAAGAGAAAAGAAGTGCTTCAACAGCATGCGAAGAGGAACAGAGAAAGCCACTACTTTCCCAGTCTGTTTTGGCTTTTTGTTTTCATGTGATGAGGACATGAGGGGTGACAGGATGGCACTTTTTAAATATTTAAAGGGCTGTCACAGAAAGGACAGTGCAAGTTTGTTCTCTGCTGTTCCAGAGGGCAGGACCAGGTCTAATGCTTTTAAGTTACAGGAGGGTAGATTTTGACTGAACATTAGAAGTAATATCTTGACAATGGAACTAGCTATGGAAACAATTACTTAAAGAGATTGTGGGGTGTCCTTCTTTGGACATCTTCAAAAAGAGGCTGGACAGCCACCCACTGGGGATGCTCTAGCTGTTGTTCCTGCAATGAGCAGATGGTTGGATTTGAGGGACTTTCAAGTCCCTTCCAACTCAGTGGTTCTACATTTCTATGGTTCTATTTTAACTTTGGATAGATATGAGACACACTTATATATAACTATTGTTAAATAATAAGCAACACAGCAATCGCATTAAAAACCATTTCAAAAAGTAATAGCAGTGAAATACTTTTGGAAAATGATGATGTAGTAACAGAGCTAATGTGGTGTAATGGCTTGAGCATTAGAAGATGACTTTGGAAACAAAGGTTCAAATCCTCACTTGGCCATGGGACACACTGGGCCAAGTCACACTTTCTCATCCTCAAAGGAAGGAAGAGGCAAACCTCCTCTGAACTAATCTTGTCAAGAAAACGCCATGATAGGTTTTCCTTAGGGTCACCATGAGTCAGAAACAACTTGAAGGATTACATCAGGTACTTTTTAAGAGGTACTTTTTAAGGTCTTAAGCAAGCATAGAAAAATATTATAGCAGAGATATATTGTAACTGTGGAGAGCCAGCATGATGTAGTGGTTTGAGCACTGGAGATCAGGGTTCAGGTCTCCACTCAGCCATGGAAACCCACTGAGTAATCTTGGATGAGTCACACAGGCCCAGAAAAACCCAAGCCTTATGATCACCATAAATCAGAAACGACTTAAAGGCACACAGCAACAACTGTAACTGCAGTGAGAAGCAAAAGCAGATGTAAATATTTTTTTAAATTTATTTTTATTCATAGAGCCATGTGAAAAGAAAACTGTAATCTTCCAGTATGGTTTATCTTTCATTTGGAAAGTTATTATGGGTCTGTGTAAAGATTACTCAAGATCTTATTCACCCCAGTAAAGGATTTTATTAATACCAGGATTTGCAGAATTTCGCTATAACAGAAGAGTCAATACTCATAGATGTACAATAAGGGAAGTTAACTACTTAATGGAGAAATATTCTCATAGCAGATTCTTGTAAGATAACATCATTAAAATTGTATGCTCATATTTACATTTTCTGGGTTAGTGGGTTGGCCTCCATTAAATCTCCAGAGTGAGATAAATAATGGGTCATAGACCTAGCTTGATTGAAATAACTGACGGTAGAATGTGATTCCACTCTGTGAATATAAATCTTTCACACTGTTATTTCCTCCTCTTCTTACAATTTTTGCTGTTTCATATAACGTTTCTTTGTGTCTGTTGATGCATGTATCTACTTTGTAGGTACTTTCTTTTAATACTGTCTACTATTTGCTCTTTAAGGGTCTTTCAGGTATTCACTCACTGCTGGATTTCATAGGCCAACTGGAAAAAGGGGGTGCTGGCATATAAAACAGGGGTTTGGCCAAATGACTTTTTGGGCCCTTTCAACCTGCTAAATTTGTCAACTGGCAGACTCTTGGGGACTGTGCAGGATTGTGATGGCAAGAGATGTTGCCAATCAGAACAAACGGAGCTGTAAGACTTTAGTGTAGAATACCATGGTGTGAATGTCCAAGAAAACACAACCTAAACAGAATGTTGTTTAACACAGTTACATCACACCAGCTGTACTGTGTGTAGGCTGGCAGATGCCTTTCCTCCAGTCTGCCTGTCACATGCTTAGCCCCAAATTCACTAAAAATGAGCAACAAGAAAATAAAAGGATGCTTAAAAGTCCAGGAGGAAATATATGAAGAAGATCCATTTCTATTCATGAATGAAAGGCAATAATCTCCAGCATTATATCCCTAGAGTACCATTATCTTAAATATTATATTTTATTTGTATAAAATCAATGGCCTTCTCTTTCTCTTTCATCTGTCTCAATGAGACTCCTTGGTATTCTTCAAAAGTTGATTGCATATCAGTTTTAAAAAAGTTGATTGCATATCAGTTTTAAAAAGCATTTGAAACATGTTGCTTACCTGTGCCATTTTTACTTTCCTAAAGGCCTTTGCAGACTGCCAGAAATAGTGCACTTTAAATTGAGGCACTGCCCTGGCTCAGTGCTAGGGAATTATGGGAACTGTAGTTTATTGTGGCACCAGAGCTCTCTGACAGAGAAGGCTCAATGTCTCAGAAAAAAATACAGTTCCCATGATTCCCTAGCACTGAGCCAGGGCAGTGCCTCAATTTAAAGTGCACTATTTCTGGCAGTCTGCAAAGGCCCAAAGATGCATACCATTGATTTAGTATTAAGTTATCATAAAGAAGCACATCATAGATACAATGTTATGCTATCAATTGCATTGATTTCAAAGAATGAAAGTTGTTATTATTTACATTTATGCTCATCCTTTCTTTAATAAATGCAAGGTGTTGTGTCTGGCTCTTTCCTACCTGCTTTATTCTCAAACAACCCTGTGAAGTAAATCAGGCTGAGAGATTCCCTGGCTCAAGAACACTTCCAGTTAATTTCTAGGCTTCATGAATAACTAGTACAGTTGGTCCTCCTTATCCATAGGTTCTTTATCTATGGATTCAACCATCCATGGCTTGGAAATATTCAAAAAATATAAATTCCAAAAAGCTAACCTTGATTTTGCCATTTTATATAAGGGATATCATTTCACTATGGCATTGTATTTAATGGGAGTTGAGTATCCACGGATTCTGGTATCCACGAGGGATCCTGTAACCAAATCTCAGTGGATATCAAGGTCCCACAGTACCCAGATCTCCCAAGTCCTGACTTGTCAATTTCCTCTCTTCAATTTTGTGGTTAACTGCCTTTAAGCCATCCCCGACCCATGGTGACCCTGTGAATGAAATACCTCCATGATTCTCTGTTCTCCACTGCTCTGCTTAGATCCTGTAACTTCATGCCCATGTTCCCCCTAATTGAGTCCATCCATCTACTATTCTACTTCAATCTACTATTCAACAAAAAACTATCCATCTTAGGTGTAGTCATGACATAGTTGTCTGAAAATATAAAATTTATTCTTAATCTAGGAGTGCTGGAAGGAGATGATGGTTAGAAACAATAGCATGAGGCAGAAATGACTGAATCAACATGTGTCTTTTAAACAGAATTTTTGACAGGTTTTTATTGTGATGTAGCATACCTCTCATCTCCTTACAGACAGCTGCATCCTTCTGTGCACTCAAAACCTTCCCTTATGACAAAATACTGAGATTCAGTAAGACTGTTCTGGAAAAACCCCAAAAAACATTTCTAATTAGAGATCCAAATTAAAAATTTAGTGTGTCTGTCTGTCTATCTGTGTAGCTGGCAAGTAAGAGTTAACTGACAATGTCATGCTTCCTTCCTTGGTTTAACGGTTCATAATATTCTGCCTTATCGTGCAACATATGACTAGTACACTAATTTTTGTTTTAACTCAAAGATAATGCAGTGAGTGATTAAAGGAGGAGCAACACTCCCCCCCCCCCATGCAAGTCACCTGCAAAACATAGAAGGGCATCAAGGGGATGGGATGGGGCAATGTCCTACAGAGAAACAGAAAACAAGATCTGAATGTTGAACTTTTTCTCAGGTAATTGCTTTTCTTATCACGGTTATTCTCACTGCCATTACATACACACTATCCTACCTATCCAACGATGCTTGTTTCAGATTTTGGAGCACAGGCATAATTGAAAAGAAGGATTACAGGAGAGTTTGCCACTTCTCCCATCTGCTCACTTGCAATGTTTCTGCTGCAGATCACCCACTCTACTGACAAAAAGTGTGGAAATGTTACTATTGCATAGAATCATAGAGTTGGGAAAGACCACAAGGGCCATCCAGTCCAACCCCCTGCCATGCAGGAATTCAAAATCAAACCATCCCTGACAGATGGCCATCCAGCTTCTGTTTAAAGACCCCCAAAGAAGGAGACTCCACCACTCTCCGAGGGAGTATGTTTCACGGTCGAACAGCTTACTGTCAGGAAGTTCTTCCTAATATTTAAGTGGAATCTCTTTTCCTGTAGCTTGCATCCGTTGTTCCGAGTCCTATTCTCTGGAGCAACAGAAAACAAGCTAGCGCCCTCCTCAATATGATATCCCTTCAAATATTTAAACAGGGCTATCATATCACCTCTTAACCGTCTCTTCTCCAGGCTAAACATACCCAGTTCTCTAAGCCGCTCCTCATAGGACATGGTTTCCAGACTCTTCACCATTTTAGTCGCCCTCCTCTGGACACGCTCCAGTTTTTCAACATCCTTTTTGAATTGTGGTGCCCAGAACTGGACACAGTATTCCAGGTGGGGCCTGACCAAAGCAGAATACAGTGGCACTATGACTTCCCTTGATCTAGATACTATACTTCTATTAATGCAGCCTAAAATCACATTGGCCTTTTTAGCTGCGGCATCACACTGTTGACTCATGTTCAACTTGTGGTCCACTAGGACTCCTAGATCCCTTTCACACGTAGTCTCATTAAGCCAGGTGTCCCCCATCTTATATCTATGTATTTCAATTTTATGCCCTAAATGCAGTACCTTACATTTCTCTGTGTTGAAATTCATTTTGTTAGCTTTGACCCAGCTTTCTAATCTATTAATGTCATTTTGAATGTTCATCCTATCTTCTGGGGTATTAGCTATTCCTCTTAATTTGGTGTCATCTGCAAATTTGAGAAGCATGCCCCCTATTCTTTCATCCAAGCTGATCCCCTTGTAGCCTCTTCCACCTTTTGGACAAAGAAATTGTCTTCGAGGCAAGCCTGGCCTCTATGTCTTCTATACTGTCTTCTGTTGTTCTGCACTATTGTTAATCTCTTGCTGATCTGTATTGTTGTTCCTCCAGTCGCTTTTTTGACATATATCAGCTCCTTGATACTTATCTTAGTTTCCAGAACTTGGAAAAAAGTTCTTTAGGACTTGAACATCCAGAACCCCTCAGCCAGCATGGCCACTGGGAGTTGTACTCTCCAGAAAGCAACTTTCCTAAGTTCTGCTTTCTCCATGTTCAAAAACATAGGTTTGCCATCTAGCATATAGTTCTTCCTTAAGAGACTGAGCTAGTAACCATAGAGCCCCCACCTTCAAAAAAAATTTTGCCATGAAAAAGCTTAGTGGTCTTGGGCAAGCACTTGTTCTCAGCCTTTAATGCCTATCAAATAGGATTTGGAGACTATTTGGAGAATATTGTAATGCATAAAAACTGTCATTTATTTCAATTTATTCTACACACCCCTCATGTTACTTCCTACTTTTCTATCATCTTTTATGATATCCTAAGTAGACAAACAAGGTTGACCTTTAACTGAGCCCTATCAGTAGGCCATTATGTTAGTTTCTTAGGTAAAGATCTATAAATGTTTAACCATCCTATGCAAAGGACCTTCAACTGGGGTTAGCTGGAAAACCTGTGTGAAGTTCATGGCCACTACCGGGAAAACAGAGAAAGTGCTGATTCCAGGTTTCACTATTCCCACAGCATATAAAAGTAGTTACTTGCCTGTGTCAGAGATTAGGGCAAGTTTAATAGTTAGAACAAGTCTTTGTGTTTATTTTAAAATACTGCAATATGATGTTCTAGCTGTTTTATTAATAGAACAGATTGTTTGTTTAAAACATAATCACTGTGGATGAGTCCAACAGCATTCTGAATACCAGTTGTTGCTTTGTATGCCTTCAACCAAAACGTGAACTTTTCATGGGGTTCTCTTGGCTAGATTTGTTTAAAGGGGATTTGCCCTTGCCTTCCTCTGAGGCTGAGAGAATGCGATATGCCCAAGGTCACCCAGTGGATTTTCATGGCCAAGCAGGCATTCAGACCCTGATCTCCAGTGTTGTAGTCCAATGGTCAAACCACTACACCCTGAATATCAGTCTCCTGCATACCAGTATCTCTCACTTTAAAAGCCTTGCATAGGCTTCTTAGACAAGCTTCTGGAGAGTACTTCTACTCTATATTCAGTAGGTAGGTTATGGCAGCTAAACCATCCATTGGGCTATTTCGATTTAGATAACTTTCAGTAAGAAAGGTGGTGAATTTAAATGTTCATTAAGAATGGCTTTTTTTGGTAACTCTCCTCCCCCCATGTCAAAATACAAGAGAAGAAGTAGGAATTCTCTGAGGCCCTTCAAAAGACACCACAGCCCCCAACTCCTAAATGACCATATAAAAGACCTACTTTACTTGATTATTGTTAAGGGAATTGAGATAATATACATGCCATGATACTGAACATGCCAGATAGCTATGTAAATACTCAGTATGACATTATACCATTATTATTATTATTATTATTATTAAAAATAAGACCATGCATGAGGGACTGCAGTCAGAAAATCAGAAGAAAACTAAGAATGGGGAGGCAGCTATGAAAGAACTAGAAAAGATTCTAAAATTCAAAGATAACACAACTCAGCACAAAAGTTAGAAGCATACAAACCATTGTATTCCCTATTACCATGTATAGATGTGAGAGCTGGACAGTTAAGAAAGATGATAGGAAGAAAATCAATGCATTTGGGATAATGTGATGCTGGAGAAGAGTGGGTTGTTCCGGGGATATGCTGTATGGATTTTATTGTGAGCTGCTTAGATTGTTGTCAAGAAGTGGGATATTAATAATAATAATAATAATAATAATAATAATAATAATAATAATGAGTGCTAAGGATCCCATGGACAGCAAAAAGGACAAACAAATGGGTCCTAGAGCAGATCAAGCCAGAAACCTCCCTGGAAGTACTTTGGACACATATTTTGGACACATCATGAGAAGGCATGAATCATTGGAAAAGACAATAATGTTAGGAAAGGTGGAGGAAAGTAGGAAGAGAGGAAGGCCACATGCCAGATGGATAAACTCTGTTAAGGAAGTCATGGGTATGGGGTTGCTGGAATTAAGCCAAGCATTGTCCCATCCATAGGGTCACCATGAGTTGAGGGCAGTTAATAACAACAGCATAAGAGTATTTTAGCAATGTTATGCAAAGGTGATAGTGATAAGGATATTTTTAAAAATGAGCACAACGTTAACAAAAAAATGTAGGTAAAGATCCACATTCATATTTTTACGAATGGCCACGTTCTGTTTCCTAGTTGCTCATATAACACACCTGCACAGACTACAAAATGACCCACTTCCTGCACTGCATTCGACAACCTCAGCAGAGAAGTACCAGAGAGTGAGGTAGAGGGACTGCTGCACTTGTAGTCCTTTCAGATCATATCAGAACCTTGCTAGCAGGAAATGGTAAGAAAAGTTTTCTCTCTCTATCCTGGGAGCATCTACTGCAGTCATATAAAAAAGATTTTTGTCTGCAGTGCAACCAGCCACTGCCTACTACTGGTTCACGAGATGTGTTTGTGGTCTGTACATTTGACTCCTTGGAACACACTATTAGAAACTAGTTTTGCAATTACTAGTAAAATTTACAATATATGCATTTTACAAATGTAAAAATATGTTTGGTGCTACTTGTAGAGCTTCTGTGCACATATAGTAGAATGACATTGTTGGGTGCTGGCTATAGGAAGAGAAAAGTACATCCCCTCTGAACAAACATTGCCAAGAAAACCCCATAACAGGTTCACCTTAGAGTCACCAAAACTTGGAAACAACCTGAAGGCACACAACAACAACAGAGTGGTAATGCATTTTGTATTACTCCTCCAAGAGCTTCAATTTTGACATTTGTGAGGGTAGATAACCCTTCCCCTGTTTTCACTTGTATTCCAAAATAGGCTTTTACCCAAATATACACTTGTTCCTCCATACAGCTTTGACCTTTGTGGCTTTGATAATTCACTGGTTTTATTAATATGTTCTCTCTATATAGGTCCTCCAGCCCAACTCTATGGTCACCTTTAACCAAAAGTCTCACTGAAGGACCTAGAGATTCCTAGAGAGAAGACTCCACTAGGCATTTGTACGTCCTCCAGTGCAATTCTATGGTCAATGTCTGGTAGATGTTGGCCACAAAGTTGCACTGGAGGACCTATAGATGCCTAGAAGAGTGTTCTCTCAGTAAAAACATAGTGTTTTCATTATTTGCAGTTTTCCCACATGCACAGGGATCCTCTGCCCCTAACCCCAGTGAATGTGGAGGGGCAAGTATATAGCCCCATTTCTACTGTATTTAGGGCTCTTTTCTCCCAGTTTCATTTGGTACTTCTACTACTTTGTCTGTTGTGAAAATGTGATCTGAACATTGATTGCATGTCAGACTTCACAACTAAGCTTTGTAATGCATTTGGAAACCGGATTGTGTTCATCATTATGGAAGTTTTATGTATTGAGGCATAATGTTCTTACAGCAAGGTTCAAGCTCACCTCTCAAAAAGTCAATGGTGTTTCCATATAAAACTCATACGTGTAGCAGCACCAAGGGTGAGGTGAGGCACCAGAGTCTCTGTCTGTTTACTTGGTTGGGCATTGCACATGGCAGTGCAGCATAATGGGTGGATAACACAATGGAGCTCTTTGGCCATTGCCCTCCAATTATGTTCTATGGTCAGCTGGGAATAAAAGGTGTTGCAGTCTAATATCATTGGAAGGGCACCAAGTTGAGGCATGCTACAATATTGTTGGTTACAATATTTGGGTGAGGATATTAACTGACTAGTTTGGTGAAACCAGGTTTTTCAGGAAGACTATCCATTTAGCTTTTGTTTATTGCACTTTTGACTGTGCTGATGGCTGATTTTAGGATTGTGACTACCTCACACCAGTGTTAGTTGTGGCATAGCAGCTAACAATGTAGTGTGACCAGAAGACTGAGCTGCTTGGGTAGCAACACAGTAGAGAAACATGCCTTTTGGGACTGGTGGGTCAGGATTGCCAATGGAAGATTACACAAAGTCCACAGTAGACAGATCCAACTAATTTTAGTTTTGTCTGTATACTCCTCCCTTTCAAAGATACTGTGTTACAACTCCTTAACATTTAACTACACTAAAGAATAATGTCTCCTATTAGTTTAGTAGGCTTCTACACTATCATATTTGATTCTCTTCTTAGGAGATAGTGGCCTCTGCATCACAAATGGGAAAATAATTGCAGTACCAGTTCAGTCAATGCAACCTGAGCAATTGGACAGCAATATACATTCTTTCAGTTTTCAAAGCAATTCTAAACACTATCTTATCTCTTCTAGTTTATCCTATTACACAGAAAGCAACATGGAAGCCATTGCAAAGTTTGACTTCAATGCATCAGGAGAGGATGAACTAAGCTTCCGTGCTGGGGATGTTTTGAAGGTAAGTATCAGCTGAGGATTTACTGAAGTATTTTTCCATTGTTAGGACTGTAAAGTTCTGCTAAGTTGTTATGTGCTTGTATAACCATCCATCATACAAGCCAGTAAATATACATTGGTTCTTAAACTGGCAGCTGTAAGCAGTGCCATACCTAGTATATTAGACACCCAGTACAGATCATTTTTAACACTCCCCTCTCTCTAAAACAGAATTATTTTCAATAATAATCATGAAATGAAATGAATAATAATAACAGTCAGAAAAGAAACAGAAATGAAATGAATAATAATAACAGTCAGAAAAGAAACAGAAACAGTGAAAATGAGATTTTATTGAGCTTTATATATACAGTTGGCCCCCCACATTCACTGGCTTCTCTTTTGTGGATTTGATGATTCATGGATTTGATTAACATGTTCTCTCTAGGAATCTTGAGGTCCACCAATGCAATTCTATGGTCAACTTCTGCTGGAAGTTGGCCATCGAGTTGCACTGGAGGACCTAGAGCAGGGGTAGGCAACCTTTCCCCTTTAAGGGCCGAGGGACTTCAGCTCCCAGAATCCCAGGAGCTATTGGCCAACATGGGACTATTGGCCAACATGGCTGAAGCTTCTGGGAGCTGAAGTCCCTTGACCCTTAAAGGGGAAATATTGCCTACCCCCGACCTAGAGATTCCAAGAAAAGCGTTCTCTCCGGTAAAAATAATAGTTTTTGGATTTTTTATTTCTATTTATTTATATTCATGTTTTTTCCACTTTTGGAGGGGCTGTGCTCCAATCCCTGTAAGTGTGGGGGTTGACTGTACAATCAAGCCTGTAAAAATATTAAGTGCTTTTGCACTTTCTTCAATAGTCATTCCAAGTCTTTGCTGCTAGTAGTGTAGTGTCATCTGTAAATCTTGATATTCCTTTCCCCAGTTTTCACATTTGCTTCCTCCAAATCTAATTCAACCTTCTTTCTTTTTTAAATAATATTTTATTATTAATAATATAATAATAAAAATAATTTTTAAAATATCTTATACATAGTATTCCATATGCAATATAGAATAAGTCACATTAATTATCCATTCTTAATTACCTTCTCTAAATCTTATTCTTATTAAACCATTTAATATTAACTAAACAATAATTAGAAAAACACATGAAATTATTATTGATATCT
This sequence comes from Phrynosoma platyrhinos, assembly GCA_020142125.1. Classification (NCBI taxonomy): domain Eukaryota; kingdom Metazoa; phylum Chordata; class Lepidosauria; order Squamata; family Phrynosomatidae; genus Phrynosoma; species Phrynosoma platyrhinos. The sequence goes on along the minus strand of CM034708.1, from coordinate 182,141,058 downwards.
TCATTCTTATTACAATCTTCTTTTCAATATATTCCATTCATAATTCCACTAAAGTGTAATACTATTAATTTATCACTAAGTAACTTATCTTTATAATCAAGTGCTCCCCATCACCAGAGTCTAATATCTTCATGTTATTCTACCCTCCAAAATTGCAACTCTTCCTGTGGAGGTAAACCACCTTCCTCTTTTACTAGAATATTTTGTACAAATATAATCACACACACACACACCATTTTAGTGGACTTAAAATCCATGGTCCTGATTATTTATGGAGGGCTGATCTCCATTGTTTAAAATGGCACATGCTTGCAGAGTCATGTGTGGCAATTCAAGTCAATGAGGCTTGAATATCCACGATTTTTCATTTTCACGGGGGGAGGGGGTCCAAACCAGATCCCCTGTGAAAAAGGAGAGGCACCCATATTTTCCATATTGCTTCAAAGTCATTCCTCTTCATTATTCCTTTTTTTAACCTTAATTTCACATGTTAACTTATCATTAATTTCCATTTGCCATACTTCTTTATACCAATTTTGTATTTGCATATCTCCCTGAACTTTCCAATTTTTTGTTATAATTAGTCTTGCTGCTGTTAATAGATTTAAGTCCTTCATAGCCTGGGTGCAGTTGATCTTATTATATATAGACAATAATGCTATCTTTGGGCATATTTCTAACTCAATTTTTGTTATCTCTTTTATCTCTTTAAATATTAATTGCCAAAATTTCTTTACAGATCTATAACCCCACCACATAAGAATATAGGTACCAATTTCTTGACAACCCTTCCAACATATCCTTGAATAATTCTTATTTATATGGTTTAACCTTACTGATGTTAATACTATCACCAAATTAATTTATAATAATTCTCCATTTTCCATATATATAATTTTTTAAAAGACATTGATTCCAAATTTTCCCCCATTCTTGAATATTTATCATTTGTGTTAAATCATCTTCCCATATTGTCCTAAGATATTCTTATTTCTCATTATGTTTTGATAATAATTTATATATTTTACTTGTAATACCTTTCAAAATTTCATTTTCCTCCATACCATCTCTTTGCCTAATTATATGTTCAGATTTAGTATATTTTCTAAATTCCATAATTTTCCTATTCCAATTTTTTGTCCATTGTTCCAATTGAGTACAATTAAACCAGGTTATTTTTGAACTTTGCAATGTCTCCTTTGTTTCTCCTCTATCCTTCATTATCTTCATCCAATCTTTTATCCTATATACTTCCTGTTTCCTTAACTCTTTCCCTAATTCCTCCCTTAAATTTTTTGGAAAATTTTCCAACATTACTACTGGGGCTAATGGTGAGACAGCAGATATTAATTTTTCTTTGTTTGTTTTTTTCCAAATCTCTAATATAGTCTTTAGAAAAGGGTTTTCTATTTCATTCATTTCTTTCATGGTAAAGTCCCTAAAAATATATATTTTCCCATTTTTTTCTCTATTTCAATGATTTTCATCTCTAACCAGTCTAATTCCCCCTTCTCTGTAATTCTGTCTATAATGTATCTCAATTGATTTGTGTTATAATACCATTTTAAATTTCGAAGACCCAATCCTCCATCTTTTTGGGATTTGTTCCAATATATTTTATTAATCCTCACTTTTTTATTTCCATTTCAAAAATTATTCACTAATACTTGCCAATTTTCTGTTTCTGCTTCTGATATTTGTATTTGTAATATACTGAACAAAAAAAATTATCTTAGATAAAATTTCATTTTTACTAATGCAATACTGCCAAACCACAATAATTTAATATTTTTATAATCTTCTAATTTCCTTTTAATTTCTATACTTAATTTATTATAATTTTGTTCCTCCAATTTTTGTAATTTTTTGTAATATTTATTCCTAAATATCTAATTGTATCTTTAATTTAATGTTTATCATTTTATCCTTTAGGAAATCTTGTTCTTCCATTTTAGTATAATTAAACAGCATTAACTCTGATTTATTCCAGTTTACCCGTAAGCCTGACATTTCCCCAAATTCCAAGTCTATCCCTTGTTGTTGGGTCTGATTTATCTTTCCGCCTATCATAACCATATTAAAATCTCCTGCCATAATTGTATAAACTCCCTGCATATCTTCCATTTCCTTAAATATTTTTTCATAAAATTCTTTTTGTTTTTCATTTGGAGCATACATATTAATCAACAAATACTTTTCTCCCCTCATTGTTCCTTGCATAAGTATATTTTTTTTAACTTTTAATACATTAAAACCACATCTTTTCGATATTATGGTTGCTACCCCCTTGCTTTTGAAGTACCATATGCTTTTTCATAGTAGCAACCCAATTCAGTTTAAGTTCATTTGTCCTTTGTTTTGCTTGATGTGTTTCCTGTAGAAAAAATATCTGCTTTCTCTTTCTTCAACAATTCTATCCTCTTTCTTTTTCTTTTGATTACAGACCCCAATCCTTTCACGTTTAACATTGCTATCCTTACTTTATTAACCATATTACTTTT
>CM034708.1:182085833-182121160 GCA_020142125.1 Phrynosoma platyrhinos | reverse complement strand
TTTCTTGCCGCTTTGAGACCCGCGTGTGATAACGTCCACAGAGAGGTCACAGGAAGCTATATAGAAATAAAAAGACATAGCTAGGGTTCCCTGGACAGAACATGATTTTGGAGTTTATTGAACTCTAAATAATGTGACATCCCCGATCCCCAATCGCTTTTAGGGTTAAAAGTGGGTATTATTGCACATGAAACCGCCACCACTGCCACCAGGCAACTACAACCCAAGTCCCAGCCATGCTCAGCTGGCTGCTTTGCAAAAATGGTAAGCTACCGTTTTTTGCAAAGCGGCCAGCTGAACACAGCTGGAATCTGTATTGTTGCCTGGTGGCAGTGGTGGCGATTTCACATGCAATAATACCCACTTTTAGCCCCAAAAGTGACTGTGTCCCATCGAGGATAGGTCGTGTTATTTAGAATGCAATAAACTTCTTTATCTTGTGAACTGGATTGCAGTCACTCATTGGTGTGAGGTAAAAAGTATCAAAATTGAGAAACTGGATTGGAATGAAAAACAGAATATGTAGCATCTCAGGATTCACTCTGTGATCATGTTGACTGAGGGATTCTGGGAGCTATTGTCCAAAAAAGTAACTTTGTCAAGCTTTGGTGTGAAAAGTAAGTTTAAATATTATGAAGCTGATATATGCAAATAAAAGACTGGAGGAACAATGATACCGATCATGAGTAGGATTGTCAAATTGAATAGGGCTCCTGTACCTTTGATGGTTATGCACATAAGAGGGAATACTAGCAGGTGTTGCTTGTTACACAACATGCAACATCTGATGAAATTCCTTCTTCTACACAACTGCTAAAACCTACAGGAGCTCTCTAGTTTTCACTTTGGCATCCCTAAGAGGTTATCTGCCTTCCTTTCTAATCTACAATAAATAAAAAGAGGTCATTGAGGTTATTAGAATGGAAAATACAAAAGGAAGAATAAAATACATTGCAAAAGGTATTGGGGAAGTATAGATATCCCAGGCCACTAGCAGGCTGTTTCAGTCTATGCCAGAGCAATGAGGAACGGCAGATCAAAGGTTGCCAAGCATTATTCTTGTACAGTGTTGACAAGGATAAAGCTGGGTAACTACAGTAACCAAAGCCAAACTTTACCAGGAAGTGGACTCTGATGTTAAATTACCAGGATGTGATTGTTGAGACAAGGTAGAAAAAAGTATGTGCTTATAATAGCAGTGGTTTTATAACCACATTGTATGGGGAAGAGCATTTCATTTATTCAAAAGAGACGATAAGATACTTTTCTCTATCTGACAGACAGTCACAGTGTCGACTTCCTATCCCCCAGTTACCCATTTTTAAAATACTGTTGTAGCATATAAAGAAGTGTACTTGCCTGGAAAGGCAAGTAATGACATGAAACATTAACAAAAGTCAGATTATTAAGTTAGTTATGAAGAAGTATGCATTAGGGGGTGAAGCATCTATTAAGCAGATTGTTTGAGGCTGGATATGGCTAAAAGGTGTGTTTTCAACCATGAGACAGAAATCATTTTTGCTGCTCATATTGTTATTGCAAAGCCTCTGAGACTCTGAATTGCTCATTTGCATTACAAACATCCTTTTTTATGCTCTTGCTTCCACATTAGAAATAATCACATATTCACATAAACATTACAAGAGAGGATCAAAGGTGATTTAACCCTACAACCAGGAAGAAAAGCTGCTAGCCACATCAGGTTACACCATAATACTTGGATGGGAAACCACCAATGAATGTCAAGTGCTGTAGGCTATTATTTCAGAGGAAGGAACTGGCAAAACCACCTCTGAGTATTCCTTGCACAGAAAAATCCTCTGAAATTCATGGGGTCCACCATAAGTTGACAGGCAAGAACAAACACAAGGGAAATCACTCTGACCTCCTTTTACTGATTTGCTAGGATTATAGGAACTGTAAGAATATTTGCAGGTCCAGTTGCTAAGAAAATATAAGTCTTAAATATATATTTTTAAAAAAAAAACAACATTGAAAGCATTAGTGATTAGAATTTAGAAAGCACTGTAACTGACTGAACAAGAAAAAAGAAAAAATATTCGTGTGTTTTCTGAAGAGCTAAAATTATCAGGAGAACAACCTCGGAGGGTTTCTGGCCATGACTAAAAAATTTGTCTAGTTGACTTTAAAACACAGATGTACACCCAGAGACAAATAACTGGCTCATACTCAGTGTGTTCAGGAACATGAATTTTCCCTTTCATGTGTTTATTTTAGCAGAGTGGCACAACCCAGTTGCATGTAAAATGTTATATTTACTTATTTTTAAAAACCTATTATATTATTGTGTTAAATATGCAAATCACAGACCAAAAACATACTTCAAACATATTGTAAACATCGATATTAATATTAGAAGAGTTTGCAAGTAGTTCCCAGAGATTGGGAAAGTTTTTATTATTATTATTACAACTCACCAAATTCTCCAACCAGCATAGCCATAATCCCAGCCGGAATTATTTTAGTTTTAATAAAACAGTATTGTCAGACTTACATCTTAGGAAGTAGACAAGGAAGTAGAATCTACAAAACTGTATGTTATAATCTTTCACACAATTAGTCTCAAAGGTATTAGATGATGCCTTTGAAAATGTATTAATGTTAAAGTGTGACAAATATTCTGTGTTATTTCTGCTGCAACAAGCTTAGGGGAAACAATAACTCCAAGTGGAGTAAATGGCCACTTTGGGGATTCATTGGGGGATTCTGGAAGCTGTATCCCAAAAAAGTAAAATTTTCTAATCTCTGCCTTGAAGGGAGTTGAAAACATAACAGAAAGATCTCCTCTCTCTTTCCAGGATATGTGCTCTCACAACAAAAAAGAAAAGGAAGCCTTTTTTCCACCTGCCAAAGAAACAGGAGCATCAGGGCACAATAAAGATGTGTCTCACTTCACATCCTGGCAGCATAAGCAGGTAAAATAAGGGAAAAGTTGGGTTTGACCAGCCTTAACAGTACAGAGACTTCTTGAGAAATTCAAGAAAGGGGCAGTTAGCTTCGCATAGGAATGTGATAGCCTGGATCTCAAGGGAAGTTAATTTTCTGTTAATAGAATGTGATAAAAATGTCTCCCTTGTTCCTAGAGGGTATTTTGGGGCAACAAATTATTATTATTTTGCAGGAGTTGGTGTGGGATGTGGGGGAGGTGTAGACCTCCAAGGTTTCCTGGGGGGGCTAATACCACCACCTACCCTTCCACAGTTCTCCACTCTGATGCAGAGAAATTTCACATTCGTAGCAGTTAAGATGGTATTCTCTAGGTGGTGGATAGACTGTACTTCCCACAGAAAGTCTGTCATATCCCTCACATTGCTTGGAGCATTGTTGGCGTATGGTCTGAGAACCGAGTCCATATACCCAGACACCACAACGAGAATTCCAGTGCTTGAGACAATGGGCCATCCAAGGTTGACTGGCTTTTGCATCTTGGGGAGTAGATAGAAGGTGCCTGGTTGGAGTGTTCATGAGGATTTGGTTGTGTACATCAGTAGAGGAATTCTCTCAATAATTGTATAGTTCCTTCTGGTATTCATCAGTAGGGTCTGTAGACAGGGATCTGTAAAATGTAGTATTGGACAATTGTCTCTCAGTCTCATTCCATATGAAATAGGTTTGGTAAATTTTGTCCTTTGTTGATTATCTTAGCCTGGACATAGCAGTAAAACTATTATATGAAGAAATCTCAATTCCACATTCTGTTCTTCAGGAAAGTCCATGTAATGTTCTTCCTTCTGTGGCTCTGAGAAGGTTTTCCTGTGTATTTGTATCCATTGTCATGTTGTGGAGACTGAGATGATGCTTGTCAGCCCCTGTTCTGGCTGGTATCATGGACATTGAAATATTCCTTGAGTGGTAGAAGAAAGCCTCTAGATCACCACAGAACTATATCATGTGTATGGGTTGGAAGGGGCATGTGCTACAACATATGTACACAACAGCACCATCTGGGAAGAAAGGGAAAGAAGCTGAATCTCATAAAACAAAGCCAACTATTCATGAGTCATATATGTAACATTCAGGAGGAAAATAAATAAAAAGGGGGAGAGGAAGAGAGAGGGAGAGAGAATCATTTAAAACAAATGTGACTCACATTTAACATGTATAGCAAGAAAGAAGTGACATACCTACCTGTAGTGAGTTATGCTGACCTTTTCTGCTGGCGAAAATGCTGGAAAGAGACCCTTGGGGCAGTTTGAAATGTTACATTTTGTAAAAGGAAATTGGAAAATATTTTCAGAACTACAAACAGGGACGCTGGAGACAGCAGCTATTATACAGCCTGGCTTTCTTTAGAGGACAGATGTGGTACACAAACCTTTCTGACAAGCACCGTACTCTTATATATGGAAAAAAGCCAATACATTTCATTTCATAATGGGTCCTGCCATTCCCTTGAATGCCTTCCTCACTCCAACCCCTGTAGTACCAGCATCAAAGAACTGACATTCAAAAAATGATAAAAGATAAGGTGAATTTAATATGGCAGAGCAGGGGATAGGGATAACATCTCTAGAAATGCATGGTTTTTACACAAGGGGTAATGGCAATATGTAGTGCCCCAGATGTTGTTAGATTGCAACTGTCACTATCTCTACCCATCATAGAGAATTGGAGATATGATGGGAATTACAGTACATATGGAGAGCTGCATGTTCCTTATTTTTGCTCCACACTGTAACTGAACCAAGGTGGACATATATGTATAGTCAAAACCATTAGCAGTACAAGAAAAGATGAGAGGACAAAATTCGCAATGTTCAAAATTCTCAAAGGGAGCCCTGGTGGTGCAGTGGTTAAATGCCTATACTGCAGCCACTGAATAACAAACCACAAGGTTGTGAGTTCAATCCCAGCCAGGGGTTCAGGGTCGACTCAAGCTGGCATCCTTCTAAGATTGCTAAAATGAGTACCCAGCTTGTTGGAGGTAATTAGCTTACAGTTGTAAACCACTTAAAGACTTAGTGTGGTATGAAGCGGTATATAATTGAAGCTGCTATTTTTTTGTGTGTGTGTGTGGGTTTTTTCGGGCTGTGTGGCCATGTTCTAGAAGAGTTTCTTTCTGACGTTTTGCCAGCATCTGTGGCTAGCATCTTCAGAGAAAAAAGCTGCTATTGCTATTGCTCAATATTGCAGCTCCTGTACGCCATTGTGTTCTATAGACCAGAAAGGGTTTTTTGGGAGAAGGGGGGAGAACTTGTCATAGTGACATAAGACTTATTTCTTAAAAAAGATGTCCCTCATTTAGACAATGATTAAAGCCACAGGTGTCCTAATAGTGAAAGGTTCCCCATCTCTTGTATAAGCTTTAGAATTAAAGCTTTCATTATGAAGCTCAAATAGAAGATTGGAGCACAAATACAGCTCCCTTTCTTTTGCCTCTTCCCTTTGGAACCCTCCTAAAGTTCCTATTGATCCAATTCAAATCTGCTATTGATTAAGCTCCCAGCTCTACTTGAAGAGATGGTAGAAACCCAAAACGTTAGCAGTGTGTACATATAGAGAGAGCTATCATTTCTGCAGACTTCAGAATGCAGTGTGCCAAATTCACACCATCAAGCTTATACTGGAAGGCAAGGTGAGCTGTCAAAATCATGTAAGACTCAGCATTTCTTTGGACAGTCTTGGACAATCACCTATCAGAATTTTCAGCCTCAAGTGAAAGATATGCATAGCATAGAGCAGAAATAGGAGTCATGAGGCCTGCCAGATACTATTGTATTGCAGATCCCAGTAATATTAGCCAGCAACGCTAAGGGTGAGGGATGCTAAGAATTGCAGTCCAGCCACACCTGGGGGCTGCATGATTCCAGCCCTTGGCCTACAGGGCACCAAGAGCTTCTTAACTGTACCCTCAATGAAGATGAATTATGCAATGCTGGGGTGGAGAAACTTGACTCTCCAGATTTAGTTGGGATTTCAGATTCCATAAATTCAAGCAGGCATACTCAATATTAAGACACTGTGGGAGCAGTAGTCCAAAATATTTTGAAGGCCAAAGGTTCCCCAACTTAGATCTAATAGTTTCCTTGCATTATAAATTTACTGTTTCCTAGGGCTGAATTGGGACTGGTAACTGGCCCATAAGACAACCTACCTGGGAGCTACATGTTTCAATGATGTTGCTTTGAAGATTGACTAGTGTTACCAAGGGCAGTAGGCATAGGCATAGTGGTTTGAGTGTTGGACTATGAGTCTGGAGACCAGGGTTCGATTCCCAGCTTGGCCATGAAACCCACTGGGTGACCTTGGGTAAGTTACACACTCTCAGCCTCAGGAGAAGGCAATGGCAAACCTCTGAGCAAATCCTGCCAATAAAACCTCTCGATAGGTTCACCTTAGGCTCATCATAACTCAGAAAGGATTTGAAGGCACGCATCATCATCATCAACAACAACAACAATGTAGAAAATTGCACTGACATCCTGACATACAAATTACACTCGTCCCTCCCCATTCGCGGGCTTGGAGTCTGTGGTCTTGGTCCTTTGCGGATGGCGAGCAGGGAGAAGTGCTCAGCCATGGTAACCAATGGCAACTTGAATATTTATATTTTTCCAGAATCGCAGGGGGTTCTGGAATGAATCCACCATGAATTAGGAGGGATGCCTGTACTTCTGAACATAAATTTTAGTTGCAGGGAACGGTGCTATAGACAAGGATTTCACTTAATAGATTAAAAAATGTTCACCCTCAAGAAAAAACCTAGGTAAGAATTTCCCATTTGCTAGTTCAGACTGAAAGCTCTTTAATTAAAGGTACACAAATATCACTGTCACTACACACAACTTAAATTGTATGAGTTCCCTGCAAACAGGAATTATTAAGTGCTTCCAGGTAATTTATCTTATTTTTATTGATTTGATTTGCATCCTATCCTTCCTCATAGGAATCTAAGTTCATCAGCAATATACATAAATTGCACTGAAAAACACAGCTGTAAAATCACATCTAAGAAAATACATTAAACCAACAATCCAATAAAGAAATATTATAAATGCCTTAAGAGTTCATTCATGGTTATTTTATTCTCTTCACTTCCTAGGAAAGACGTGGCTGGAGTCTGGATATTCAAGATGGGCCTAAAAGCCAACAAGACCTTGGAGAAGCAAGTGCACCATCTATGTTCAGGAGACACACTGATCCAGCACAACAACCACAGGTACTGCAGGGGGCTGGTTTTGTTTTGGGCAGGGAACAGTCAGAATCAGTGGGATGTGTATTCTCAAAGACTCAGACCAAATATATTCCCCTACATATTTCACTTGAGAACAAAAGGGATGTTATTCAAAATGTTGTGCCAGTCATCAACAAGCTTTTAAGATCTGTACTGGAAAAGGAGTAGCTATCTAGTTTTTATGATATTACTGTGACTTAGAGCCATTTAAATAGTTTATAATTGCCCATGGATTAGCCGAGAAACCATTTTTCTTGCCTTGATGGAACTGAAACAGCAGACATGATGACAAGTCTAGCTCTCCATGGTTGCACCTCCTTCCCCCATCAGCCATGAGAAAGGAAGCTGGGAATTATCGTACTTTTCTTAAGGGGACGAGAGAAGGATGAAAATTCAGAAAGCAAACCAAAAAAAACCATTAAAAATATTATGGGAAACAGTCAGGAAAAAACATACCAACAAGAAAAACAGAATGCAAATGTGAACACAATTATTTCCAGGATATACTGCTATACATCTTGACAACTGAATTCAACTATTGCATCACACTCTCAACCCCCCCCCCCCAGGGCCTTTCTCTCTGAATTGCATCTCATGTATCTCATGTCTCTTAGATCAGTGTTATTCAGAGTAGTAGTCTGTAGACTGGGCCACTCCATGAGCCAGTCCACGAGTTTCCGGGTGGGGAGTTTTAGCCAATGGGTACAAATATGGTACTAGTCCCCCACATTTGGGGGGGATGCTTGTCCTCCACATCAGATAGCTTGAAAATCGCTATTCTAGACTACAAACCTGAAGGTGGGGCTTGTCAATATTGATTTCTGTAAGTTACTCTGGGAGGCCTTTTTGATTAAAGAATCAAATAATATGGACCTACAGACCCACAGATGACAGAAATTAGAAAACTAACTGGGATACTTAAAAGAAGGGGGAAATACAAAAAAAATATCAGGGAAACAATGTGGTATCTGAAGCAAATATTACTGAAGCATAAATTAAGTTTGCTGGGTATATTTTATGCAGCTTTGGGGAGGATATGCACAGTATGCAACTAATTAAAAAAACACTGTCATTGTGTAGCTAAGATTGCTTTGAAAGACTATTAGTGGCATAATAAGAGTATATTATGATGTGAGACTTTCAGCTGCAATCTGATACTTTTCTTTGTCTTCCCCTGTTATTAGCGAACACGATGGGTCCGTGCCTTGTATGACTTCGAGGCAGCGGAGTGTGATGAGTTAGGATTCTGCACTGGAGATGTCATAGAAGTCCTGGACAGCTCTGATGCCTTTTGGTGGAAAGGGTCTTTACATGGACAGTTTGGTCTCTTTCCTGCCAACTACGTTGGTCCTGTGACTTGGTGAATTCTCTAACAAGGATTCTGGGTTTTATCATCATCAAACGAAATCTTCCTGTCCCCGCATAACTGACATGGTTTTTCAAAATCGTAATATTCGCTGTTCAGTTTTTTTATTCAATCGTACCATCATTTCTCCCAGAAGAAAATTAGAGGAAATCAATTCTGCCTGTTTCACAGCACAAGTGAGCTGCACACATTCTCAGTTGGCTTGGACCAATGGTGGCACAAAATCTCTTCTTGGGGCAGCTGCTCTTAAGACTGAAGTTTTTTAATTTTTAAAAAAGAGGCTAAGCATACGTTTAATTTTTTAAATGTACATGTAGCACTTTAATTTTTATTTTAGTGATTTAAAAAAAACATTTAGATCTCCTGAAACACAAGCTAACAAGCCAGGCAAATGACAGAATCAGTGTTCAGATTACTGATTAGACACCAGTCATTTACATTGCAAAACTCAGGAGGAAGTTGGCCTCATACTGCCAGAGAAAAATGCAATATGGGTTTGATTGGGTTAGGTTTTTGCATGCCCAAATTTCCTAATAATTGTGAAACTGTAGATTTTCCTGGTTGAAAACAAACAAACAAAACAAAACAACTTTTTCCAGGGTCATTCTTTGTTTATTGTTCTTTCAGATATTGTGGCAAAGATGCATATGTGTGCTTACTTCACTGCTTTGTGTCTTGAACTGGGTTTATAATTTGTTTCTATTTTGTTTTAATTGGGATTGAACAAAGATCAGACTTCTTCAATAGACAACAGCAGGAGCCCCATGTCTGTAAGAGGATTTGGCTAAGAGTCATCAGGTTTCAGGCCCCAATGCAATATTGTTTCCTGGCATGCTTCCTGTGATGGGACTGATCCTCCCCCACCCCAAAAATGATCTGGCAAAATTGGACTACTGATACTCATTTTATGAACTGGAAGTGTACTGGTTATGAACTGGAAGTGTACTAAATGATCAAGCACTGGGAAGTATTAAAACAGCTGTTGTTGTTGAGCCTATACGCACACAGATACCCAGGAATAATAAAGGCTACCTATAATCGGTCCTATGCACATGTACTTGAGGGTAAGCTCTACTGAGTACATGAAAGCACTTCTAAGTACACATTGAGTTCATAAGAATCTTCATATTTAAGGATGCTTCATTGGTAAAAGATAGGAAAATTAATTTGCCCTCCTACCACGGTACCTGCATGTAAGCAAAATTAAAACAACCTGCCTACCAATGTTGACCCCACTACACCTTAAAAACAGTTTTGAGGTCCCAGCCTTAGAATAGCAAACCATCAGGCTCCATGTGAACACAGGGTATGTCCACAGTGTAACTATATACAGTAGGCCCACTATATCCACGAATTCAAGCATCCACAGCTATAAACACACACAAACATATATACATATATATATATACACACACACACACACACACACACACACCAAAAAGCAAACCTTGATTTTGCCATTTTTAAGAAGGGTCACCCTATGGTCAGACACGACTTGACAACCTTGTCAATGGGGAATACTTTTACCTTTTTATCCTTTGGATTTAATGAGACTTGAGCATCCGCGGATTTTGGTATCCACAAGGGGGCTGGAATCAAACCCCAGTGGACACCAAGGGCCCACTGCACCAGTTTTGTTAAACACAGTTTAATGGTAATCCCTTTCCTCCAAAGAGTAGTAAGAGTGCTGAGAATTCTATTATGTTCAAAGTTGTAAACAGGGAATTACTTATTAAAGTAGTTATGTTATGATGCCCATATTTTCCTTCAAGCCAGAACAAGCTAATGTAATGTAAGAAATATGGGTGCTTTCTGAAGCTGGATTTAAAAATGTTGGCAAGTGTTTTAGTGTTATACATGTATTATTTGTGGTTGTTCTCTTAGCCTGCTAATGCATACAATAATGGAAAATGATTAAAAGAATGTGGGCGATCCTATATAAACATGGTACTTGAAAGCTTTTTAGCTGTGCAGTCTCCCAAAATACACTTGCAAGACTGTCATTAGATCTGCCTGTTAAATGATGACAAGTACACCACAGTATTAGTTACTCTTTGATTTTTTTTGTGATAACAAGCTATGTACTTACTGACAATAAGGCTTTTTGTACTATATTAATTTTACTTGTTAGATTTGCACCAGAAGGAGCTACTCTATAATCCTAAGAATGTATAAAGTTATGCTCATTGAGGAAAAAAATGTCTTGTCTCTGTTGTTTTAAATCAAAATAGATGTTTAACACAATTGAAAAAAAAGAGCTAGATATAAAACAAGAGAGAAAATAGGATGGTCATAAATACAGTAGATAAATCAAAAATAGAAAAAAGATCTTAATTGTGTGTTGTAACTGAAAGTCACTATCTATGAATAAATAATGTGGTTCAACAATTCAGTGAGGAATTAAACTTTCTTAAAATATCATTGGAAATATCAATTAACAAAATCATTCCACAGGCCTCAGCCAAATGTTATCAATCCAAATGAATAGAATTTAAACAGATGGTTTTCAGCACACATTTAAACTTGCACACACACTGCTATCATCACATTTCCAACATTGCAAATGTGAAAAAGGAATATATGTGAATATATGTGAAGGAAGAACTGACATTCACTTTAGCCGATCGCTAGGGATGCTTCCAGACAGAAGGTTCCTAGTGCAACTATCCCAAAAGCTCTAGACAGCTGTGATGCTTCTCCTTTCTTAGTGATTTTCATGGTAAGGAAAAAATACAGAAGGAGCAATAGAAAAGCATGGGATGTTTACAAATGCAGGACAATGACATGTAAGCATCACTCTAAAATTCTGTGACTGAGATAGTATTGAGAAAGGATTGCACAACTAAAACCTTTGTCTATTAGCACCTTGTCTATTAGCACCTTAAGTCTCAGAAAGGAACCAAATGTGAGACTGGTTACAAAACTGACAGCAAAAATCACAATCTTGCATCCCACTCCAACTTAGCCTGTAATATGGGACATCAACTCTATTCAGGCAGTCTAATTTCAAATCATGTGGAGGGAGTCAGAGGTATGCACTAAAATCCCTTCACTTCACTTCCAGTCTCCCATATTAATGTAATCACACTGAAGTGAAAATGGTTACAGAACTCCGCATGAGTAAACTTTCTTTATCAGCGTTTCAAGTCACATGGAGCTTTGTAAATACATTCAGCCTAATGCAGTTATGGGAAGGCTGGGATTCTGAAAAGTGGGGTAGAGTATGCACTTCTCTACATGATGTGACGTCAAAACAACTAAATAGGATACCATATTGTTCATTTCATTGTTCATATTGTTCATCCATGTCTAATTACCACTGGAGGAGAGGACAAGAGAATGTACATCATGTTGTCATAGCCTGGGATCACTTTGCTGAAAATTATAAGGAAAGAAGTGGAGCCTTGTTGCTGTTGTCAGTGGAAATTTTGTGGATTTTTTAAGATTCTTTTTATGTGTCCAGAATGTACAAGCAGCAAAATGGCACCCACTGCTCAAGCCTCCTGAAGGGCAATTTTTAACCCTTTAAGGTTCATGAATGGAATCTGATAAAAGATTGAATTCAGCAATTTATTTAATGACACAGTGCCAGGTGGACCCTGGCTTGATAGAGCAGGGTTCCTATACTAGACAAGCAATTAAACCAATGTTACACAGAATTATTACAAAAATATAAACTGGTAGCAACTGAGCAACAAAAGGCTATGACATACAAACTCACCAGTATGGAGCAAATACTATTTCCAAATGATGTATGTCACATTTGTTCTTTGTATCTTATTCCAATGTCTCAGATGTTATCATTCCAGCATAATATGTCAAGATGTTTTGGAATATGGCTCAGAATGTTTGATACATGTTTAACTTAAACTGAAATCACTAGGAATGTGTACATCTTTCTATGTTTAAGCAAATGGTTTTCTACACAACAAATGCTAGCAAGAAAAGGTCTAATCATTTTCAGTGCTTGTAAAGGATCAGCAAAAGCTTAGGACGGTTGTTAACTACTGCTCAGCTAGATTTTTCTTGAAACCAGATTTTTGCCTTGACGTTATAGAAATCCATACTTTGATTTGCAGGGTCTCTGCGGTTATTTTTTTTTAAAAGAAATAAATAAAGCCTTTACTAAAAGTTTTAACATTGAAGAAGACTACAGTACTCCACTGTATATTTTCAATATGTAATGCTTTTGACAAGCAATATATGCCAGGGGCACTGTACACCAACATACATGATTGTATTTGAAGTCCAATGTTACTTCTCTCAAAAAGTCACAAATTCTTTGCAATAATGTTCAAAAACCATGTACAATTTTCATAAAGATGTCTTCAAAAAGTCAAGTCAAAAGTGTAATCAGACAGGGTCATAATGTGAAAACCTGACTCAGGAGTAATCAAGCAGAGATGGTTAACTTGAGGTGTTTTCAAGCATTTTGTTATAGACCTTTTCAATCTCAATCTTCAATGCAACAAATTAAGACAATCATAATTCTTGTCCATCCAGATCACACCAATTTTATTCAACATGTTAAAATTCTTATACCTCCAAACATCAAATGTTCCTTCTTTTTCCAAAATGAGGGCATAATGATCCTAACTTCAACGCTCTTTTTATAAGGCTAAGCTTAACAGGTATAGGTATCTATTTATTATGGATGTAAAACCCCTGTATACTTCCATTCCACATATGGATGTCAGACCTATTATAGAAGAAATTCTGAGAGCTCTTCAGATTGTGATCCACCTAGACAATTTTTGTAAGATTTCTTATATATTATTTTGGAGAAAAACTACTTTCAATTCAGTTCAGATTTTTATTTGCAAATTAAGGGGATAGCGATGGGCAGTTTGATCACAGCAATACTGATATCTATGCATGACAAATTTGGAAAATTCCATTCTTCTCAATTCAGTTGCTAAGCCATTTAAACAGTGATAAAAAGTGAGCTCTCCTGGTTTTTTCCATTTTTTTTTCTTCCTGTTTTTTCTGTATCAGACAAAAAAAAACCTATCACGGAAAGTGAGAGATGCACAATGCCTTTTTATTTTCATTGATAGTCCTCATTCAAGAAGCATCCTCATGGGGTAGGCCCTATTTTATACTCATTCAAATGAAGAATGTTTTAGCTGATTATAAAGAAAAATTTTAGAAACTGATTAACATTGACCCATGCAAATAATACCAGAACTTTCCAAATGAATGATCAGTCAACCAGACCATCATACAATAGTTACTAAGGAGCTAAATTCTGCAAAAAGAAACAAGTAGAATATGACTATACTATGCAATATTTATCACTGTTCCTGAAGGTGACAAAGCATTGCCACTTTCTTTCACTTTCAGAAGCCTTTAATGTGACAGCTTTGTGAAGTGGGTTAATTTGCATGAAACATGAAAGATGCCATTTACTGAAATAGAAGTGACAACCGGAAAAGGCTGTAAATGTAGCTGTCAGACACTACTGTGCAGCAGGTAACAGACAAGTGAAGCAAAAATTCACAATGAACCCAGATACAAAAGATACATTCAAAATACAAGGTAGGTAGGTTGTGCTCATCCCCTTCCTGGGGAGGTACACACTGTAGCCATCTCTTGGCATGACAAAACCAGAGTGCCAAGGGACTGTTAACACCTTTTAATAAACTTCTCAGGTACAGATGGGTTGCTAAGCCTGGTTCACTCATGCATGTCATGAAGCAGGAGCCCTGTCTCAGGGAAAGGACCCACATTATGACCAATGCAGTATTTTAAATAATTGCCAGATCAGAGGATTAAAATTTGGTAGACTGAATAGATTAATGATAAAATGCCTTACACTGTGTCTTGCCCCCAGACACAGTGATTTAACTCTTGCATATCTTCTTGACAATAAATTGTTCAGGATCCCACTCTCAGAACATTACCACATGATCCCTGTTCTTGCAGAAATCAGCTTTTTAAAAAATTAATAAATATACCAGCTTCAGAGCAGCCATTATCATGTCTTCGTAATCACACAACTGGGGCGGCTGCTGCCATCATCATGCTCTCTTCCAGATTCCCCTTGAACATTCCCTCCCTGGCCTATGTGCTACCCAGCATGCCTTTCCGTGTTTTAAATTTATTTTTAGTTTTATTTCATTTAATTTTTTCACCCAATTCTGGAAGTTTGTTACTACAACTGATTTAAAAAAAAAAAAAAAGACAAAAGAAAGGAAAAAAATTAAAGGCAATCAGCTTGCTTGGGAATAGCGAGAGGGAAAGGGGACAGAGGGAGAGGTAGAGAAACTCACACCATGTGGCTGCTAATATTGCAACTGCCTAGCAGCAACATTTCACACCTGGAGACTAATGTGACAGTGAGATCATTGACAAGTTTCCCCCATCAATGAAAAGGGATGTCCTAATCACGCTTCAGGAACATAGCAGCCACTGGTTGGAGGCATCATTGTGTGGTAAGTTTTGCCAAAGCTGCTTTGTTTTCTGGCTATAATCATGGTTTAAAAGCAACATGTAGTAATCTTCTCAGACTCAGTATATCATAGAATCATAGAGTTGGAAAAGACCTCAAGGGCCACCCAATCCAACCCTTTGCCATGCACAATCAAAGCACTCCTGACAGGTGGTCATCCATCCTCTGCTTAAAAACCTCCAAAGTCATCACAGGAGCATGTCCCTTCTGCTGAAGTGTGCTCTGTGAATTCAGCCCTTGGTCTAAGCAAGTCATCCCCAGATCAAGCACTCTTGCTGATGAGACATTGTAGGATTAGGAAGTGGTTACCAGACTGGTTCCTTCAGCCTAGTTAGGGGGCCATAGGCATTGCCCTTGGAGGTAGGCCAAGTACAGCCAAGTACAGCCTAGGTGTGGGCTGGTAAAAGTGAGGCACTGATGTGGCATTGGGTTCAGAACTGGTAGAGGTAATCAGCAACCCAAGTTTAGCTGTCCTGGTTGTGACTGAGGGACGTCCTCTTCCAGATTTGTACCTGACTTCAAGGGGAGGAAGTAGCCTACTTGTGCAAGCATTAACTGTTAGGTCTTTCCTTGGCCAAGCCTTGTCCCAGGTGTCTGGCCTAACCTCTGACCAGTGTATAGGGAGGGGTTGGTGTGCTCTTCCTGGCTTTAGCCTGGTTTCTGGCTTCCCAGGACTCCTAGCCATCGCCCTGGAGGGAGCTCATACTTTTGGCTGTGGAGAAAGAGGCCTCCTGGCTTGGCCCCAGAGCTCCCACATCCCTAACTGGCCTCTGAATCCCCTGAACCTCCTTCTCCATCATGCTACTTCTGCAGTGTTTCACTTTCCCAGCCGGCATCCCCAAAATAAGCCACACCTGAGATGTGGCTCTGTTGCTAGGCAACCACCTAGCTAGCAACCCTACTGCAGCTGAAGGGGCCAGAGCATCTGCAGGGATTTGTTATAACCTGGCACAATAAATTAACAAGAAATCGAAGCCACAAACATAACAAGCATAACGGGAAAGATCAGCAAAATATTGCAGAAGCCAAATCACAGCTACTCAGTTGTCACAAGTGGCCACCCAAAAGAAAGCTCCAATCCATATACAGAGATACCTCTGTTAATAAAACCTCTGACACTCACCTTTTTTTCTTTTTCCTCCCCACCCTCTATTTGTTGTTGTTTTTGCTGTTGTTGGGTGCCTTCAAGTCGTTTCTGACTTGTGGCGACCCTAGTGCAAAAATCTTCTTGGCAAGATTTGTTCAGAGGAGGTTTGCCATTGCTTTCCTCTGAGGCTGAGAAAGTGTGACTTGCCCAATGTCACCCAGTGGGTTTCATGGCCAGGCAAGAAGTGAACCCTAGTATCCAGAGTTGTAGTCCGACACTCAAACCACTACGCCATGCTGGCTCTCATTTTATAAATTTTATTTAGCTGGAAGTTATTTATCAGCATCAGCATCGTGAGGATGGAGAAGGAGGGCTAAAGAAACACAAACCTTCAGCAACAGCACATCTGTGGTATGGAGTCTCCCAACAGGCTACTGGAGAGGGTGCAAGGAACCAGGCTCCTATATTCATATGTGGGTTGAATGCCCCAAGGTACAGGAATTCTGGCACCTAGTTATACACTAAATCTCCTGTATCCCATGCCAAACTTTATATTTTTGTCCTGCCGATTTTACTTTCTGTATTTCTTAACAGAAATGCCACACTTAAACACAGAAAACTGATCACTTTTTTATCACAGCTGTGAGATTAGAGGTGGCCAAATGTTGGAAACATGGGAGTCTGTCTATTGAAAGTTGGTGGGAAAGAGTAATGGAAGATGTGGTTAATGGGAAAACTTTCCAATACAATGAGACTTTGCAATGGTCATTCAAGACAGGACACATTTTATGAGGACTGGGTGCTTTTTATTGACTATGTAAATGACTCTTCACATCACCTCCAACCTCCGGACTCTCACAACAACTTTGAAAGGACACTTTAACAACTTAATGCAAGGACTAGGCTAACTCCAGATGGGTCGTGTTCATGAAACCTTGGAGACCAGCAATTGTTGAGCAACATCACATCCTGTGGTTATCGTTTTTTGTTTTTATCTCTTCCTTCCCCCCCCCCCCTTACTTCCTTAGTTGCATTGTGTGCCTGTAATATTTGACTGTCTTATAAAGATTTGAAAATCAATAAAAATAATTTTAAAAAACAACACATCTGCAGTAAACAATGCAATAAACAAAGCCTGAGTAGGGGAAGAGTGGGATTCTACTCTAGCCAATCCCATTGTAGCTATGTGTATCAGTGCCCAAAAGGCAAAATCTCTTACTCGGCTGTTTTAAAAAATACATTTGATAAGACATGAAACTCTGTTGTGAGTTAATTCTTTATAGAGATTTTAAATATTAGGACTGTCAATCAATGAAATATTTTAGAGGAATAATCACAGCTGCCATTTAACCAAAATATCATTTAATCAATTATATTTTAAGTACAGTATATGTGTAAACAACTGAAACCTGCCCAAAATATGTCCTTTGAAAACCTGATAAGAAAATCTGGCAAAACTGTCAATGGATTTGTGTTCATTCCATTTTGCAGTAAGCTACTACTGATAAAATAATCAACAACTCTACACTTTAAAACCAGCACCACAGATTAATAAATTTACAATGAAATCATATGCCTGTCTAATCAGATTTAAGCCCTCTTGAACAGGGCCTACTGGAAGGTTTACTGAATTGTACTTTAAAGCTTTGATGAATACAGTCAGCCCTCCATAGCCATGGATTTTTTATCCATGGATTAAGGCATCCACAGCTTGAAAATACTTAAAAAATATATAAATTCCAAAAAGCAAATCCTGATTTTGCTCTTTTATATAGGGGGCACCATTTTACTATGCCATCGTATTTAATGGGACTTGAGCATCCACAGATTTTGGTATCCTGAAACCAAACCAAATCTTCTCTCTCTCTCAAGCCTGGACCAAGGCAGATGAACTGGAGGGAGGGCCCTTCTTGTTCAGGCTAGGCCAGATGGAGTTGGCCTGCCTTCTCTCCCTCCAGATGATGAAGTATTCTCCCCTACACACAATCCATGCACTCCAATCCATCCCTTTGAGAGACACATTTTTATTCACACTACTGGTGGAGAATGACACAATTCCAAGAGAATTTCCAAAGATGGTTTTTTTTTCTATCCTGCCTTTTTCCCAGATTGAGATTCAAAGCGATTTACAACAATTTTTTTAAATTAAAATCCACAAAATACAAACGTTAAAACACAAACAATCAGAAAAAATTAAAATCCAGTTAGAACATATATCATTAAAACACACATGCATACCAGCATGACAATAAGCTATATCCAGCATATTGTGTAAGATAGACCTTATATAATCACTCCTCAAAGGCCTGTTGGAATAGAAAAGTCTTTGCTTGTCTGAGAAAAGAAAATAGGTCACCCTCTACACAGGCAGACCTCTTTCTCTCTCTCTCACTCTCCCTGTGGAAAGGGAAATCCAGTATCCTAGTGTCTTAGGGACACCCTCCCAGAGGTCACAGGCTTGATGCTCTATTGAAAACAGAAAAGAATTAAAGTCTTATCCTTAAAAGTGTAACAGGCAGGAGATAAAGCCCATGAATCTGCATGTACTAAAGGGAGGGGAAACTGTACAATAAATTAATCTGTGTTTGTTTCCCCAAATAAAATAAAATGAGTGGGAGAGGGAAGATTAAGAAATGCTTTGAGCTAACAATTTTCTGGATATACTTCAGAACTAGCTAAACCAGTAATGCTTGATGTTGGTACTACTTTGGGATGGGAGGAACTATCTCCTTACTTAATCTTTCTTTCTTTTCTTTTCTTTTTTAAACTCTGTGATGCTTACACATCAAAGACTTGAATGGAGTAAAAGCATAACACTACCTGGATCTTATCACCTGGAATGTGCATTATTATTTTTTTATCATGCCAAAAGCATTGTTACAGCAATAGTTCAATAGTATGAACATTATACCTTCTGATACAAAGCCACAAGCACAAGATAGCAGCTGTTAGGTACTTTCTGTGCAGATGAACATTTGAGTTTGGCAGATAGGACGTTTCAGCTGCAATCCTGTAGCCACTGTGTTGTATTGGGTGCATGCAACTGGGTAGGCAGAAGCAGCCTTTTCTGCTATTACCTCTCAACAGCACTACAAGCTGGCTCAGAGTGCTGCACAGAAGATGTGGAAGTGTAGGAGGAGGGAAAGTGAGAACCTTAAAACTATTAAAATGTGGATATTAAAATGTGGAGGCACCTTTTGTAAACAGACTTCTATCCATAGAAGGCACATCCTGGATCCAACCCATTTACTTTGGAACAATCCCCACTGAGTCAATGGAGCTTACTTCTCAGTCACTAGTGTATGTTTCTTAGCACATGATGTTCTCTAACATAAGTGG
The DNA here is from genome assembly GCA_020142125.1 of Phrynosoma platyrhinos. Lineage (NCBI taxonomy): Eukaryota > Metazoa > Chordata > Lepidosauria > Squamata > Phrynosomatidae > Phrynosoma > Phrynosoma platyrhinos. The sequence continues at coordinate 182,101,722 of CM034708.1, read as the reverse complement.
GGGTAAGATGGGTAAATAGATTGCACTTGAGCTAGGAAAAAAAGAGATGGGGGAAATTAAACTAGTGAAATAATGTGGAGGTGAGACCTTGAGAATTCTGTAAAAACATGTTTTTCCTCATTTTGTTTTACTGAATCAATGCTTTTCACACATTTTTATGAGTGGGTGAAATTCTACATTGATTACTCATTTAATTGTGAGTGTAGGTTTGAGTGCAGAGATATGGGTGTATTAATGAAAGATTACTCAACAACTGTCTATTTTTAGCTTCCCCATCTGTAAAAAGGGACAATAATAATTCTTAATTACATCCCTTACAGGGATGCTTGCCAGGGCAAATGAATGACTTGAAGATGAAAAAAGAATCTGTGCAATATGTCTAAGTATAAAGACTAAAGTGTTGAGACAGCCCTAATTTTACTGTTTCTGGAAGAAATATGACAGAGAAATTAGATTTATAGTGTGGAGGGACTATTTTGTGAAGAGCCATATGATAATATCTTACCTTAACTAAAATACAGATACTTGATGGATTGCATAACACAATCTGTGTCACCTGAATACCATACCTCTTGCTGTTTAACATCTGAAAATGGCCTGCAGAATAGGATAAATACTTTTGTGTATTTCTATCCAGAAATACTATCCAGTATTTCTATCTTCCACATAATCTGTTTTACATCACACTGGACTTAGCTATGCTTTTTGTTCTGTTCCATTTTCAGTTTTCACTGAAGTACTTTGTTTTATCCATAATGAGACATACATATTTCAAAGCCCTATAACAGCTTTGAGAGCCATAGGTTGACTATAGACAATGTTGTCTATAGCCCATAATTTAGGAATAAAAACAAAAGAAAAAAAGGTTTGCTAATATGTTAAAGTACAAAAAAAATGATATTAAATAAATAAAGCACTGAAAATATTCAAAAAATAATAATAGGCTAGAACATAAAATGGAATACAGAACAAAATATGGCCAAATTAACTTTTTTAATGACCTTCATTTTTAAGTTGGGGGAAGGAAATGTCTTTTTATTCATCTTGAGTTTAGGGGTCCCCCCCCCCCCACACACACACATTCTGCATTATCACAGAAACACAAAATTGTAGACTTCTGCAGGAACCTCAAAAGTATTTTAGGTCAACCCTTGGTTTAACATAGGATGCCACCTCAGCATCCTTGACATCTGGCTGTTTGTCTTCTGCTTTACAATCAAGGAGAGTCTGCCATTTTCCAGAGACCAACAGTTTCTTCCATTGTTAAATAGCACTTACCATTGAGCAGTTTCTCTTAATGTTCTGTTGAAATGTGCTTCCCTTCCATTTTTACCCATTGGCTATAGTCCATTGTTGCCTTCTGGAGCAACAGAGAATAAGGCAGCTCCATCTTGAAGACTGTGATAAATGTCTTCCTTACTTTTTACTTCTCCAGGCTAAAGATACCCAGCTATTGCAACCATTCCTCATAGGACTGGTTTCGAGATCACAGAAAATATGTCTAGAAAATTCCACAGAGATGATCACCAAATCATGTTAGGTTATTTTGAGATCAGAGAGAAAGGAAAACAATGTGATGAACTCTCCTTGTTATTCCTAAATCACACATCACACTGAATTATCTCAGTGGAGACCCAGTCAGCAACATGGTTGCTGAAATCTAATTCCAATAGAGTGATGGAACAGAGTCACAGTTTCCATCACAGGAATTGCTGGCTTTTGGTTCTTTCCAGGTAATTGCACATGGGTGATATAATATATGCACACCAGCTACTTATTTGCTGTGAGGGCTCCAGAGTTTTTCCCATAGTGGGACCTGGAGTGCAACATATTGCATTTCAGACATCCATGCTATGTGCTGCTGCATCATGCTCCCCAGCTTGCACATCTACTTTAAATAAAACAAACTCTCTTATGCCCTGGATGTTTGCAATAGCATCCATTAATTAAGAAACAGAAATCCCTCTGCATACCACATGATGTGTTCCTGATATAATCATAATGTTGTATTTGTTCTGCATTATATTGCTTAATAACATACTGATTCAGTTACCAGTAGCTTTTCCAGCCTCCCTGGTCTGCTCTAATTCAGCTATTGCACAAATATATATGCCTAATCTGCTATCAAAGCAATTCAGATTGAGCTATTAAAGTTCAGATGAAGGCCATGACCTATCTAACTTGCTACAAAATAGAGTTTAGGAGAAGACATATGGCATACCCTATGATTCATGGGAAGAACACTTTAGCCACACACTGACAATACAGGAGCAATCTTCCCAAAATTCAGGCATTGCGTTGTTTGTTGCTGTTTGAGTCAACCTCATGGCAATCCTGTGAATGAGACATCCCCAAGACCTCCTATTCTCTACTGCTCGGCTCAGGTCCTGCAGGTTTAGGACTTATGGCCGTGATTGAGTCTAGCCATCTAGGATGAGGTCTTTCTCTATGTCTGCTAACTTTCACTTTTCCTAGCATTATTGTCTTTTCTAATGAGTCATTCCTACTCCTGATGTGGCCAAAGTATTACAGACTCAGAGGGGTTGCAGACTGCCAGAAATATTGCAAATTGAGTCCACTTTTAGGGTTAGGGTTAGGGTTAGGGAATCATGGGAGCTGTATTTTATTGTGGCACCAGAGCTCTCTGACAGAGAAGGCTCAATGTCTCAGAAAAAAAAAACAATTCCCATGATTCCCTAGGACTAACCCTAACCCTTAAAGTGGACTCAATTTGCACTATTTCTGGCAGTCTGCAACCCCCCTCAGTTTCATCATCTTGGCCTCCAGGAAGAGTTCAGGCTTGATCTGTTCTAGGACCCATTTGTTTGTCTTTTTGGCTATCCATGGTATCCTCAGAACTCTTCTCCAGCACCACATCACAAATGGATTGAACTTCTGTTATAATCTTTGCTTCTTTTTCTTTTCTTAATCTGTTTGCTAAAAATTTTCCTGCTTTGTTTCTGATTCAAAATGTATTTGTCTTATCTTTCTCAGTTTTTTTTTTCTATTTCTGTTACGGTAAGGGACCTTAATTGTTGTTATAAGATTTTAACTTTTAAATGTAGCTTCTTATCTCCTTTCTTTTTCCATTCCTCCTCTGTCCTTTTTAATTCCTCAATTAATTCTTTCTCTTTTTTTAATTCTTTTTTGTCACTTTCTGGTCAATATTTGATCCAGATTTGGGAAATCTTTAACTACAGTAGGACCTTAGTATCCACAGGGGATCCATTCCAGACACACACCCCACAGATACCAAAATCCGCAGATGCTCAAGTCCCACACAGGTGGCACAGCCACGTGGTCGCACCACCATTAGGGACAACCCTGACCATTAGGGACAGCTTAGCTGAACTCCCACACTTCCTGGGCATCTTTTTTGGCAGATAGAGCACCAAGGTGGTGGAAAGCAGAGGAGGAGGGGGGGATGAAGGGGGGATGAAGATGATGCCCTCCCAGACAAGGCTGAGCCTGGAGTCTAGCGCTGGCTATGCCAGTCTCACCACTGCCATCACCCCCAACCTGCCTCCCAGGCTGGAAGCAGGCAGAGGGTATCGTGGGAATGAAGCACCCCCTTCCGTCCTCCACAACTCCTGGAGAGTCCCAGTTTCTCCAAGCCTGCCCTCCACATATACATCCCTTTGTCTGTTTCTGAAGTTCAAACTCTTTGATTGCCTCCACATTGTGGAAATAATCGTTTGACACTGCTTTAACATGGCAGAGTTCTGCTCTGGTTCCACAATCAATTACCATTCCCAGAATTCCACAGCATGGAGCCATGGCTGTTAAAGCAGTGTCAAATGGAATTATTTCTGCAGTGCAGAGGCAACTCTTCTCAAAGGCCAAGGAAGAGAGGTGAGGCTGACTTCGAGCTCCAAGTCTGCGGATAAGGAGGGCCCACTGTATTTTGATTTCCTCATTATCTAGGATGAATTTATGTAAATCCTGTGTTCATTATTTTTGTTTTCTTTATGTTTGGCAGTAAGCCTGCCTTTGCACTTTCTTCTTCAACTTTTCTTAGTAATTGTTTCAAATCTATGTTTTCTGCTAGTAGTTTGAGAGCCAGTGAGGCATAGTGGTTTGTTTGAGTGTTGGACTTTGATTCTGGAGACCAAGGTCCTGAGAAAACCCAGTCTAAAGTCTTCCCCCTAAACCACCTCTGAGGATGGTTACATGGGACAAAGAAAAGGGGATCTGCCAAACATCTCCTCATCCAGGCAAATCAATATGGATTTTTAAAATTAATTAATTAATTAATAACCCTCCTTTGGTGAATATAAGACCCAAAGCAGGCTACAGTGCAATTTAGAACACAACAGCTGAAACGATATGAAGGACAGTTTTTTTAAAAAAAAAAAACAAGCTTTAAACAACCAGTGCAATCAAAGCATCAATTTTAAACAATTAAAAACACATTCAACACATATTGCATATTTTTAAAAATACAGCACACTCATTAAACATCCTTCTCCTCCAACCAGTGAAAGGCTGAAAGCTTGTTTAAATAAGAAAGTCTTGGTCTAAATACAGTATAAATAAATAAAAAAATAAAATATATAGCAGAGACGGCTTTGTATCATTGGACATAACAAGCACTGCCTTGTCTGGTGGGAAAAGCCAATATTTTGTTAAAGCAAATTCAAGCTTGACATGACTCATATGCTAGATGTGAACCAGCATGTCCCTTTGTATAAAGCACTCTATATACATGGTCTATTTTTAATTATTACCCGTGAGCTATTATTTCACAGGGCAAGTGGCTGAGACAGAGTAACTTCCCTAAGGCCTCCTAGTGAATTAATGGCAGAGGTGAGAATCAGAATTCTTAATTCAAAGTTTGCTTTCTCAGCCATTAAATTACACCAGCTTTGTAATGATGGATGTACTGGGGAATCACAGTTAGTCATTTTTCATTGTACTTCTGCACTGTGCTGACACAGCACCCTATGTCTTTTACCCAAGGCAATGGACTGATCTCTTGAGTTACTGCTAATGTTTTCAGAAATGGAGAACTGCTTCTTTGTCCCAATATTGTTTGACAGGTGTAACCTGAGGCCTGCACACCACTGAGTTAGACTCTTTCTGACCTAAATGTTGCATTTCCCTTTTTCCTTTCCTTTCCTTTCCTTTCCTTTCCTCTCCTTTTCCTTCCCTTATTTCACTGTATCATCTGGACCAATGAAGAGTTCTGGAGAATTTGTCAGCTTATACACTTTTGTGGTATTTACGTTTGTCCTAATAAAGGTATTGCATATCCTGCAACTGTCCTGATTTGACAGAGAAAATCCCAATTAATCCTCTCTCTTCCCACTCTTTCAGCTGCTCTAAAAATGTCCAAATTTCTCTCTCCTCCTCTTGCTTTTCTATATCAGTTATTGCAAACCATATTTGAACTTTAGTTAACTCAGCAGAAAGAGCAGAGGGGAATAAATCATGCCCTTCCCAATAGGCTCAGGCAAAAGCAAAATGCTACAGCTTTTCCTAGCTTGTCTGTTCTTATTCATATATAACTTTTACCATTTTGATCATACCCTGTTGTTATTTGGCCACATGACTCCTAGCTTTTATCTGCAAAACACTGGGGGCTATAGTATTGACAAGCTGTGGATATCTCCTTCCTTCACATACGTTGCCTGCCTGTTATTATGATCTCTTAGCTGTATTGTTGGTCGTTTTTTGTTGTTGTTGTTTTTATTGTTTTAAAAAAATGTTTCAATGTTTAATACTATTTTAAGGGGTGGGTGGGTTTTGGGATGTACATTGTGGTATTTTATCGTTGTAAGCCACCACAACTGTTTCTGCAGAGGGGCGGGATAGAAATATTATTATTATTATTATTATTATTATTATTATTATTATTATTATTATTATTATTATTATTATTATTATTAATTATCATACCTACTTTTGTGTTTTGAGTTAGCTGAAACTTCCTGGGTCATGTTCAGCGTATAGTTGTAGATAGAGCTCTCCTCTTCACACAATATGTTATTCTCTATACCAGAAATCAAAACTGTCATGCTGTTAGGAAGCACTCTTGCCATGAAGAGGCAAGGGAGAGATGGGGGGATGCATGCAGCCCTCTCCCCTGAACTGTTTTTGTGCTCCCCCAGATACCACTGACTGCCTTTTTTCTTGCAAAACAGAGTTGCACTGCCTGTCTGGGAGTTTTCAGGAACCTTTTTTTAGTCCACAAACCTTTTTGCATGGGTTAACATTGAAAATACCAGTTTTTCCAAACCAAAAGAAGACTTTCAGCCTCTAGTTTTGTCATCCCCCGGCCCCATCCCACCCCAATTTTAGCCAGTTTTGGAAGTCTCTACAAACCCCGAGGATCCCAGAGGGGAAAACTATCTCCCACACCCATCAAAGTTGCCTGTAATTTGTTGTTCTGTGCCTTCAAGTCATTTCAGACTTATAGCAACCCTAAGGCGAACCTATCTCAGGCTTTTCTTGGCAAGATTTGTTCAGAGGAGGATTGCCATTCTCTTGAAGGCACACAAAAACAATGTATCACTTTCCACCCTTTTAAAAAATCTAGATACCCTCATGATCCAGTGTGGTAAAGGTGTATGGTTACAGTCTCCAACAATTAATAAAAGTACCAATTAAAAATAAATAAATCCACATATGGTTCACAAAATGGCAGGGGATTGCTGTGTTGATAAGCAATGAAGCAAACACTCTTGCTGATGTCCACGACAACAAAACATTGGCTATGTACCTACTCCTGTACAGCAAAAACATACAGACCATCCAATTGATGAGAGAACCCTTTTTTAATCAAGGAAGCCAAGTATTCTTGCTAAATGTTTGAGTACTGAAATAGGAAATGAAAAAGAGAAATTATGTTCTTTCTATCAGCAAGTACTACAATTTATTTACTAAATTATAAATTCATCTTGCAATTTATTCAGTGTTTCAGAACAGTACCCAAGCTGAGATTTTTGGTCAATTAAATGTAAATGGTCAAAATGAAACACCTCTAAGCTATGCATTATTTATTGTTGCTGTTGTCGTGTAACCTCAATTCATTTCCAACTTATGACAACCCTAAGGCAAACCTATCACAGGGTTTTCTTGGCAACATTTGTTCAGAGGGGTTTGGTTTTGCCTTCCTCTGAGGCTGAGAAAGTGTGACTTACCCAAGATCACCCAGTGGGTTTACACAGCTAAGCGGGATTTGAACCCTGGTCGCCATAGTTGCAGTCCAACACTCAAACCATTACACCACACTGGCTCTCATTTTTTTAAATTAGCTTTATTTATATCCCACCTTTGCCTGCAAAACCAGGACTCAAGGGGGCTTAGTAAACTGAAGAATTACATTTTCCCATTATAGAAAATAGTGACATTAAATGCTAGGGGGTATTTTTTAAAAGGGTCAGATCCAGATTGGCAGAAAGAGTTTTCCTTAATCCCACTGCTTTGTGGCAGCCCATCCAGCACCCTCTTATCATAAAAGATTTGGGAACCCTATTAAATTGAGTGGATCTGGGTGTGTGGTGTTTTGTTTTGTTTTTTAAAAAGAGGCTCCCTAGAAACTGGCAAATGCACTTGCCCAGAATAAAGCATATTCTGGGTGAGAGGATTGGAGGACTGCCATAGAGTGGAGAAAATTGCTTCCACTACTCCTTTTGTATATGCCTAAATCTGGAACCAACCCAGTATTTCTAAAATTGAAACAGTAGCCTTAAGGAAGGCACAAAGACTGTGAAACAAATTAAGAATCCAATGTGCATTTATTTGTTTATTCTTGTCATAAATTAATTTTGCAGAAAGACACCAGGAATGGTTCCTGGGGAAAAAATCCTTTCTCATTCACCTTCACAAAAACAAGCAGAATAACAAGCAAGAGACTAACATATCCAGGCTTGTCCCCTTTGGGTACCTCCCTTTGAGAATCACCAAGAAATAGAAGTCAGAAGACCTTTTTGGTACTGTCTTGTTCTCATCAGAGGACTCCCCATAGAGATCCACAATTCATCCCTTTGCATTGGAACAGTGGGTGAAAGAATGAATGAGAACTCTGATCCTCTTGGATCACAGACAGAAAGAGAGAGAGAGTTCATGTGTACACAGTATGACTCAACTAGACCAATTTTCCAAATCAGCACTTTGCTCTTTCTGCCAGAAGCTGAGCAGCAAGATAGGCAGAAAACATAGGCTTGAATGGGGCATGCCCCGTGGGGGTGCCACATTGATTTTCACAGAGGTCGCCCTCTGTGAATATGCAAAACTGCAGACTTTATGTCTACAAGAAAGGAGGGGCGACTGTACACATCAATTTAAGGACAAATAGGATATATGGATATTAAAATAATCCACATTTAAAATTCTCAATTTAAAAATAATCTGGATAAGCCTTCCAGAAGAGACTGCTCTTTAAAGCAATTTTAAATTCACAGAACATATTCAGCTGTCAAATCTCTTCTGGCAGGTCATTCCACAGTCTAGGGGTGGCTGAAGAAAAAGTCCTCTGGCTGACAGTTGCCAACCTAGGAGTTTATCGCATGTAGGTTTTAGCCCAATCCATGCTTTCCATAGTACCAAAATTGGCTGGCAGAGGCCAGATCAGGGATGGGTGATTGTCGGCCAGCAGCGCAGCAGCAATTCCATGTGCAGTAAAACCTGTTTTTCCTCGTTCCAGCCCAATCCTGTCCCGTGCATGGATTGGGTTGAAAACTGTGTGCGATAAATTCCCTTGTCCTGGCAGGCTGGAGTAAATGTCTGCCAGAGAACCCGAACATATGGGGTGGATTGAAATGCCTCAAAAACCCAGATAGTTAACAAAAAAAGTTAGTTGGTGATGTTTTTGTTCATTTGAATACTGCTATGTGGGAATGTTAAAACATCAGTCATGAATCTAGGACATTATCACACTAGCCCTTGCTCAATGCAGTCATAGAAGTAAAATAAAATACGAACATATCATTTGTAGACCAGCCATATCTGCACCTCTCTTATTTGCATGACCAGAGCTGCAGCTCCCCTCATGCACACTTCTGCCCTTTCCCTTAATGCTGCCTCTCTCCCTTATGCCCTACCCAGCATGCCCCCAATTAAAAAAAAAAATTCTGCACAATTCTAGAATTCTGCAGCTGCAATTTAAGCATTTTAAAGTTTTTTAAAAGTTCAATTGCGCCTGCAGAGCTCTGGGATTCCACAAAAAACTGGGCGGGGGGAATTTAAAAGACTAGCGAGGAGGAAGGGGAGAAGGGGACACTGACACCACATGTCTGGCAATCACTCAAGTGTCCCAGGAATGACTTTTTGCACCTAGGGCATTGTGGGATTGCCAGTTCATTCACTGGTTTCCCCTGTAAATGAAAAGGGACAGCTGAGGGATAGGGCAGGTATGAGTGCAAGGTGGCGTCATGCGATTAGTATCATCAAAGCCGCTTCCTCTCAGGGAAATCATGATTTAAAAGCTGTGTGTGGTAATCTCCTTAGTAAATTAAATAATTATAACATTGTCTTCTGTGTAAATACTATTAACAGGTAATACTGTTGATGTTGTAAGCCTTCAAGTTATTTCCAACTTATGGTGATCCTAAAGAACCCATCACAGGGTTTCTTGCCAAGATTTGTCCAGTGAGTTTGCTTTCGCCATCCTCTGAGGCTGAGAGAGTATGACTTGCCCACAGTCACTCACTGGGTTTCCATGGCTGAGTGGAGAACCTTGGTGTCCAGAGTCATAGTCCAGCACTCAGACCACTACACCTTGCTGGCAGCCATCTTAATAATAGAACATGATTACTCCTAGGGCATCTCATGAACACCCCCAAAGGGGGTGTCACCGGTGGGGAGATACACATGGGGAGGGGGCTGCCTTCTGAGTCCAGTATTGTATTCAGAAGGCAGGGAGATGGTGGCTGCAGCTGTGGCTGGCCAGTCAGGTTCGAAGACTGATATTCTAAAAAGATAATTTCTCTCAGCTCTACTTATTAGCAGTGGCATCACCAGGGTTGGTGTCACCCAGTGTGGTGATGGGAGGGTTGTATTGCCCTCCCATCACAACACTGGATGACATCAACCCTGGTGACGCCAGTGCTAATAAGCAGAGCTTAGAGAAATTATATTTTTAGACTACCAGTCTTAGAACCTGCAGCCAGTATGAGCATGGCCAGCAGCAATGCAGGCTCTGGGTTCTGGGCACTGTAGTGCAAAAACCCCACACCTTTCCCAAGCAATTTTCTGAAGGGATGAATATGAAGGGATGTCATATTGAGAAGGGAACAAGCTTGTTTTCTGCTGTTCCAGAAACTAGGACCCGGAACAATGGGTGCAAACTCCAGGAAAAGAGATTCCACCTCAACATTGGGGGGAACTTCCTGACAGTAAGGGCTGTTCGACAGTGGAACACAGGGGAGTTGCAGACTGCCAGAAATAGTGCAAATTGAGTCCACTTTAAGGGTTAGGGTTAGGGTTAGGGAATCATGGGAATTGTATTTTATTGTGGCACCAGAGCTCTCTGACAGAGAAGGCTCAATGTCTCAGAAAAAAAAACAATTCCCATGATTCCCTAACACTAACCCTAAAAGTACTCAATTTGCATTATTTCTGGCAGTCTGCAACCCCCTACACTCCCTCAGAGTGTAGTGGAGTCTCCGTCCTTGGAGGTCTTTAAACAGAGGTTGGATGGCCATCTGTCGTGGATGCTTTAATTGGAAGTTCCTGCATGGCAAGGGGTTGGACTAGATGGCCCTTGTGGTCTCTTCCAACTCTATAATTCTATGATTCTAAAGCAAACAGCTTCATCAGTTCATCTGTAGGCTTTCTGGCATAGAAGAAAGGCCTTCTTTACATTTTGTTTGTGATCAATCTAGCACCTTTTTGTTGAGCTGATTACTGGTGTTCCAATCATAATATGACACAAGAAGGAGATGCAGTTATGTTGCTTGTCATCAATCTCACCATCATAGTGACAGCATTCCAAATTTCAAAGTCCAGCTGGAAGGTAAATAAATTATATATTGTATAGTTATTAGATGTGCTTCTCTGGGGCGGGGGGCGGGGGGGATCTTGGATTCTACTGTGCAGAACATAAGCAACAACTGCATTTTTTTTTTTTTTAGCCATACATTGAGAACTAGAAAACACTTTTAAAATTCAAAATGTTTGTGGAAGTACCATAAATGAAAATAACATTTTAATAAAGATGAACACATTTCATGTCTAGCTCCAAAATGGGATGTTAAGACCTAATTTCATCCCCATCTTTTAATGGTTCTATGCAAACTGTCTTATAATTTCAGTTATGGATTTGCTTCTAAAGCACTGTAGGCTATTGTTTAAACAAGTGTGAAACTTAATATAAATATTAGTGGAAATGTGCTGACTATACAGTTAATGCAGACTGAAAATCTTCATATGAGACAGCTAGCACACAACCAGTTTTATATATAACCATCTTTTCAGTCTAGTCATCATAGACAGAACCAGTTCATTCTCTCTTAACCATAAAGATCAAAGACTCTGTGCTGCCACAGAAATACCAAAACACATTCATGTATCCACTTATTGATAATTACAGAGCTAACATCTGATCCAAAATATTGGGTACATGAACACCTACCTGCACATAATAAGAAAAAAGTTTTCCTAGAACCAGAAATTTAGTGCATCATCCATCCAGACAGTGATCTCCTAATATTGTTGCTTTTCAACTTGCACATTAGAATGAGAGCTAAAGGCCAAGGAACAAAGCGGGTATGTTAAACAACAAACTTCCCCTCCACTACACATATTCTTTTATTACGTACTGGGTGTGTATTTTGCTATCATACAAATATAAGATCTATGCCTACGAGTAATGGTAGAACTGAAGCAATATAACAGATATGCATACTTTAAATTCCTGACTAAAAGTTGATTCTACCTTAACATAATTAATATGCATGATGCAGGTCTAAGATTTCACTTCATGCTAGAAGCTGGGACAGATGAGTGAACCATTTTCCCTCTCTTAATAAGTACAGAAGTATGTTGAATTTTAGAGCTTTTCAGATTTTGGAATGCTTATATATACATTATGAGATAACTTGGAAATGGGAGCCAAGTTGAAACATGAAATTCATTTATGTTTTGTATACACTTTAGGGATGTAGTGGCTCAAGTCGTTAAGACACTGACTCTGTTGGTTGCAAGATTGGCAGGTTGGCAGTTCAAGGCCCAGGTGCTGCATGATGGGGTGAGCTCCCTTCACTTCACTTCTGCCAACCTAGCAGTTCAAAAGCATGCAAATGCAAGTAAATAAATAGGTATCACTTCAGTGGGAAGGTAAACAGCGTTCTGTGCAATCAGTGAGTTATGGAGATGAGCACCGCCTCCTACGGTCAGACACGACTTGATAACCTTGTCAACAAGGAATACCTTTCCCTTTTTATACACCATATACATGTAGCCTGAAGTTAATTTTAAACATAATATGTTCAATAATTTTGCGTGTGAAACAAAGCTTGTGTACACTGAACCATCAGAAAGAAAAGATGTCACTATCCCAGCCACTCATGTGGACAATTTTGGATTTTGGAGTATTTAGAATTTTGAATAAATGATGAAAGCAGATAAAACTGCCCCAAGGATGCTTGCTTTCTCTATATCTCTCTCTTCTTTTTTTTTTTTTTGGCAAAGCTTTAAATTTCTGATGGGTTAGTAGAAAAATATATCAGCTTTTAGTTTGTGTGTGAGAGAGAGAAAGAGAAGGAAAGGTAATGGGAGGGAGATAACTGAACCTGCTGCATAAATTCTTTGACCTACATTGGTCCTATAATCAAAGTCACCTCTAATTTGGGCAGGTTTAAGGAGAACAAGTTAGGTTTTAGCAAAGGATGAAGCTGAAGATATCCCTCCCCCTTCCTAATCATTTTGTATTTGTAATATGTGATTTAAAAGGCACAGGATTAGTATATGCATGGCATATGCATAGCCTTAAGTACTGTCTATATCACAAATAGGTGCCTGACAAGATGCCACCTACACCAACATCCTCTTAACTGCAGTCAAATCTTTATGAACTTTTGAGTCACAGTCATAGCTTGAGACAGAAGGAATTAACCTCACTAGTTTTCAGGAGATTTAGGTCTCATCTTGATTACTTTGAGCTATCCACTTTTCAAAGCTGGCTTTAATTGCCATGCAAACACTTTAGTTTGTCCAGTGCACAAATACATTATTAATGAACTTAAAATGAATGTTATGGTGCAGGGGAATAAATGTAAAAATAAAAAGGCAGTAAACGAGGATTTTGTATGTAAAGAGCTAGGCATCCAAAGGTGCATAACCAGAGTCTGTGACAGAAAGTGCTGCGAGAAAAGAAAAGAAAGGCTATTTAAGGACTAAAATTGCACAGGAGAAGCTGGCAAAGAACACATAGTCTATGGACAATTGCAGCTACAATTAAATGTTAAATATAAGCTGTTGCATCTTATTATTATCTAGTACACAACCTATAAGGCAATACAAAGTAAAGTAATCAGGGCCAAGTAACCAGACCACATGTGGGAGGCATTGAAGGTTCAAAGCTGTGGAAGTACAGGGGAGATTTCAATGAGAGGGAATGTTTCTTGCAAGGACAATTTTAATAGCTTTGGGGACCATTTGGAACCAGATTAAGGGCAAAAGCAAATGGCCATGAAGGAGCAGCCTCTGGCCACTCCGGCCCCAATCACGCCAGGACTGTGGCGACCACATGGGCCACTACCAAACTGAGCAGCCACCACAGGTCCCAAGTCAGCAGCACCTGGAGTGTATTATCTCTGCTCCTTTTTGGGCTAGTTTTTAGTCTCCTGACACAGCCTTGGTGCAGCTTCTGGCCACTTTGGAGGTGTGCATCAACTAAATGCATAAATAAATAAACAAGTCAGCATATCCTAATGTGCTCCAGGTATATTAAACTACAGCTTCCATCATTCTCAGCTAGTAGCCATGATGGTTGTGGTGGTGTGAGTTGAAAACATCAAGAGGCCAACAGGTTGGGAAAGGAACAAATAGACCTTCCTGTTATACATGCCATACATATCCTAATCCGGTGTCTTTTAAATACAGTGTGATAAAAGCATATAGAGAAGTTGAACCGAATAAAAATATGGGAGATGTTTTGTGTTATGGGGGACAGAATAGATTTCTAGCACTTTTCACATCTTCAGTTGCTACTCCTGTTGATAAATATTCTCAATGGCCTTCTTTGTTGGAGATAATGCAAAAGTGGTGGACAGAACTACATGTAGCCTAGAAGGGTTCAGCTACAACAGCTGGCATACATTTTGTGTGCCTGTTTTCTTGATCATTTCTAATTGATAATTCTGATGGTGCTCAATTACACAGATGTTATGGTGGTCCCATTTTGTCATTAAATGCCTGTATGCAGCCACAAGGTTGTGAGTTCAATTTTAGGGGCTCCGAGGTTCACTCAGCCTTCCATCCTTCTGTAGATTGCTAAAATGAGTACCCAACTTGTTGGGGACAATTAGCTTAAACATTATATAAACCCCTTAGGGAGTACTTAGTTCACTGATAAGCAGTACATGAATGTACTTGCTATTGCTGCTATTGCTATTTACTCCTCACATCCCAGGGAGGCTTGATTCCCCCTTCTTCCCCTTCTGGGGTCCATACCATCTACCATATGATATGCCTACCTCTCCTCTATGGCCTTTACACTTAAATGGTGAAAACTCTTCCCTGTGTAAGGAGATGGGAGTTTAGGAGGGTCAGTTGAAGAAGGCACTCCTGCCCTAAGCATGTACATAAACAAGTATCCACCACACCTACAACTAAACACAAAGCCAGGCCTAAGACCCTTGAGGCAGGAAGGGAAATCCCAGGCATCAAAGTTTATATTCATGTCTCAAAAAGGATTATATTGCCCATGGTTTATCAGTTAATTTAGTAAATCCACCTCCTCAGGTGAGGCTCTTAGAATGGTTCCAAACATGGTAGTTGTTGTTTGTTGTTTGTTTTACAAATATCTGCTATCACAAGAAAATGCCATATTGTATAAAAATGTTACATAAAATAACTTTGTGAAAAATGTATGCATCATATGGTCTTTAAACAGAGGCTGGATGACCATCTATCAGGGGTGCTTTGATTGAGAGTTCCTGCATGGTTAAATGGGGTTGAACTGGATGGCCCTTGGGGTCTCTTCCAACTCTATGATTCTATGTAGATGGGGAAATTAGGTCCATTCAGCCAAATGTTGCCCTATGTGCCAGGATCTCAGTTCAGATCTATGTCTGAACTTGATTTCTTACAAAATCATTAAATTGCTTCTCAATGAATGCATAGGAAACCAGATTGGAATGTATCAAAACAAACACATTTCTGCACACTGTCAGTAGCAATATCTAAAGATGCTGAATTTGGATGTGCACTCATGAAAAAATAAAAATAATATGTTAATAAAAGAAAATGCAACATTAAGTATAAGCTGGCTGCAAAATAGCAGACCTGGTTTCAGGCCTTAATCCAAAATGTGAAAAAAACTGTCATCACAACTATATATTTAGATAGATAGATAGATAGATAGATAGATAGATAGATAGATATAATAACATGAAAATGAAAGAAGATAGCATTTCTACAGATGCAGCATCATTTAAAATTAATTAGCTGCTGCTTATAAAAATAGATAATAGCTCTTGAAATTAAAACCTGTTATAATGCAAGATCAGATGAAGTCCTAAAACAGAGATAAATGAGCCTACACTGCAATCCTGTTACCAGGTTATTTATCTGTTTTATATTGTACTAACAGTGGTAAAACCTCTTGTATGAATTAGCTGAGCTGGTGTGAAATACCAGGATGTTAATGAGCATTCAAAATACTTATGTGATGAAATTGTCCAGATATTATAAAGCAGGAGTAGGCAACCTTTCCCCTTTAAGG
>CM034708.1:182059670-182078383 GCA_020142125.1 Phrynosoma platyrhinos | reverse complement strand
TATTCCCATAATATGCACCTATCAGGGTTATGGGAGCAAAAGTAGGGCATCCTTTGATTAAGGTCCAGGTAGTCTTGTATGGGATAATATGTCTTTCAGATAGCCTGGCCCTCAACCATTCTCTGTATGTCTTTAAAGAATTCAGATAAACCACCAGAATATAAGAACATGTGATCCAACCCAAGAAAATGTCGGACTTAGTGGACTCAGACCTCATAACCCAAGACAGCATGGTAGTATAGAAAACTAAAACTTTATTTTGGATTTCCAGACAGAAGTTCACTAGCGACATAGCTGTGTCAAATCTGATTTCCCCCAATCTATCCTTCCAGCCCCTCTTTCGCAAGCCTCAGTCCTTTGATCTGGATCAAAAGGTCCTTTGAACTTTCCTCCCTCTCCTCAAACTCCCCCTCTCTGTTATTATTGCATCTATCCCAGGAAAGAAAGTGTTCTTTGTTTACCATCAGTGTTTGCATCAGGAAGTAAACAGGGCCATAAACTACAAATCTCTCTTGCTGTTATCCATTTGGTTCCTGGCTTGCATTCCCTCCAGATTGCTGTTTTCCCTCCCTTTCGATCTTCCTTTATTCAACCATAGTGCTATTTCACCAGCTCCAATTATCCCTATCTTCCCCATATTCCTTATCATGACAGATCCATAGACCTATGGATATAACAGAAAAATCCTTCAGTTTCTGTCTAAACAAAAATAAAGTTTTAAAATTAAAAGATAAATTAATTTTAAAAACAGAATATATCTCTTTTCCCTTTTTTACATGCATTTCTGTGCCTTTGCTAACTAGCACTATTCTTTATTAAATTAATCAGAGGTAGGAGCCCTGAGGACCACACAGCAAAATATATCTATGAAATCCACAAAACAATACCTTTATGGGAACAACTAAAACAGAAAAAAAATACATCATGAAACCTTTCAAAACTTCACTGACTTCATCAGGCAGGTGTTAAAAACCATACAGGTGAAGAAAAGTGACTTTGGCCTGAAACAGATAGGCAAGAAAAAGCAACTTCTGACCGCTTCAGGAGCAGGGCTTGCACATGATACATGTCCTTAAAGCAGCTGGAAGCTATGCAGGGAATGTGCCAAGAACACTCAAACACAGAAGAGCCAGCACAAAAAAAGAGCAGCAGAAAGCTGCTCCTGCTGGTGTCTGGGTTGGAGACCACAGCAGTGGCCTGGATTAGGACTGGGACTGTGCAGTTGCCGTCCAAGCAGCCGGACTGCATGACCCCAATGTTAAAGTCACAGGCCTACATTTTGTCAGATGTCACTTCTGTTGTCAGTTAAGGTGGTCTAGGATAGAGGGATATCAATGTAGACAGAAATCAGTCCTCTGCTTGGCCATGTGAGGATCAAGGACAAAGGGCAGTAAAACACAGGCAATAAAATTTCAAATGCAGCAGCAGCACCAAACTTCTATTGAAATCCAGAAAAACTGTGTCCTTTGCAGGGCTAACTGCCCCTTTCTCAGGCAGAGAACACGCTGAATTTTTCAATAAGTCTCTGTACTGTTACATCTGGGAAAAAGTTTAGGTGTTGTATAGGTAGAATTTGCCAAATGAAAGAGTCCACCTTGTTGGAGGTAAAGACTCAAAGAATTATGTCTGTTGTCAGTAACAGTAAAGATTTTTAACATCGCTACCCAGGATGACCAGATTCTCCTTTTCTAGGACATGGGCTACATTTCAGCCTTCTGTCCAGAAGGAATTTCACAATGTTCTCCATTTTGAGCATGACTAAGAAGCATGGATTTATATTTATATGAGTGTGTTTAGGTTTTTTTTTCTTTCTATTTTTCTTGAATATCCTACATTTTGCACTGCCTTGTCCTCCTTTGCAGTTATGATATCTGGTCACCCTGACTTTATTCTGATGAAGAAGCCAGTGAAGCTTAGACAACTTGAATGATGTAAGTTGTGCATTTTAGTTGGCACAATAAAAGTATCATTGTTACATGGATTTTAGATTCTTTATTAAATGCATCCACTACAGCCTCTTGAAGCCTGTCTTTCCACAGGTACTCAAAGATATCCTGAAACACATAACCAAAACTCTTGACTAAAAACCAATGTGGAGTAGGATTAGATGCTACCCCATAGACACACTCTCTTTGATAAGTGGATATATGATCTGGAGCAAACTAAAGTTTATTTGGGGGTGTGGAACCTGTTCCTTATTCATTTCTACCTATCTTGGCTACAGTTGGCTTAGGGCCCATACCTGACAGTACAGAAACTTACAAGTAATATCTAGAAAGCTTTGACCCAGATAGGACCTGACACCAACCTAAAAGAACTCTCTTCTGGACATACATGGGCATATGAAAAGGTTGCACTAAACTTATTGTGAAGTGCAGAGACCAGCATTCTTTTGTGCCTCTTATGGAAATAGTTGCCATGTATGTACAGAAAGCTTTGGACCAGATGCAACTCACTGCTATCTGCTACGGTAGTGTTTCTCAGCCTATCTGACATGGGGGACTAGCAATTATTCTTTTTCACTGTGTCAGGGAAGAGCACTAAATTTATGCTAGTTGGGGACAATTGTTTTTTCTTTTCTTTTCTTTTCTAGAAACTTGCCAGGGGCTAGCAGCCAAAGGCTCAAAGAGGGGCACTGGTCACCACTTTGAGCAGAGTGTCCTTGTGCTAGAGGACACTGTCCTGGTTGCAAGTATTTCATTTGGGATGGCCCAAAGCTGATTGTTGGCTGTAAGACAACAGTTCCTCATTTCAGAGACAGGGCCATGTTAGTCTGGAATATTGTATGCAAAGGGATTTGTAGCATGTTGACATTAACTGTGGAAAATAAGTTTACTTCATGCATCTGAAGAAGTAGACCAAGTGTACAAAAACTTATGCTACAACTTCTTTCACACAGTCTCAAAGGTGCTACAAGTTCCTCATCTGTTATTGTTATATTAGCTCATCACACACCATGCTTTCCACAAATTATGGGTTACACTGGAAAGTATCATTGTTCTGAAGGTGACACATGATCCTTCAAGCCTGTGTGGTATACTGGTCTGAGCAGTGAACTATGACCCTAGAGACCAGCCATGGAAACCCACTGGATGACCAATACAGAAGGGATATTGATAAGCTGGAGTGTGTCCAGAGGAGAATGACCAAAATGATGAAAGGTCTGGAGACCACGTCCTATGAGTACTGGCTTAGTGAGCTGGGTATGTTTAGCCTGGAAAAAAGCTTAAGGGGTGGCTTGATAGCCCTGTTTAAATATGTGAGGGGTTGCCTCAGGTGCTCCTCTTCATCCTGGAGCAAAGAAGTGACTGTTGGATTGGTATTAAAAAGAAGTGGCCAATGTAATCTCGGATCTCCTCTTCAGCTTGGAGAGAAGTGACCAGTGGAGTGGTATTAAAAAGAAGTGGCCAGTGTAACCTTGGATGTCCTCTTCATCTTGGAGAGACCAGTTCTTTTTAATACCACTAATACCACTGGTCACTTCTTCACTCCAAGATGAAGAGGAGCCATTGCTGAGCAGTCTTTGGGTTTGGTCGGTCAACCAATGACAAATCCATTTTTAACAGTTGCACTCTAGCCCACATTTTGCTACCTTTTTGGCCAGAATATCATGGGGTAGCCTGGAGTGCTCTTCCTTCCAGTCTCCCCTCAGGTGGAGAGGAAAGAGGAGCGCCTGAGGTAAACCGTTGACGGCCTTTTGCTGACTTTTTCTGAGGGAGAAAAGTTGCTCGCCTTCGCCTATGGCAGAAGCCAGGCGGACAGGTGAGGCGAAGAGGGAGGCCCCGGCTCCACCTCCACCTCCACCTCCCTCAGGTGCGCTTGGCAGAGCCAGGTTGTCGAGGGACAGAGAGCGGAGAAGGAAGGAAGGAAGGGTTAGGGGAGAATGGCGGAGTCCCAGCTCCGTTGCCTGGACGAGGCCTCGTTCTCGAGTGAGCGGCTGAGCCAGCACCACCCGCGGTTCTACTACAGCGAGGAGCAGCGGCGGGCCTTGGAGACGCTGGTGGCCAAAGGGGAGAAGGCCTACCGGGCGCAGCTGAAGAAGGAGCAGCTCCAGGAGTTCCTCTCGAGCCAGGAGCTGCAGGCCTTGAGGGGCGGCTGGAGGGCCTACGACGAAGGAGGGAAGCCACCGCCGCCGCCTCCTCAGCTCTTGGGGCCCTCAGGGAAGGCCCTGTCGCTGGCCTACTGGCCCGAGTGCTCCGACACCGAGATCCCGCCGCTGGACCTGGGCTGGACCCACAACACTTTCTACCGCGGGGTGACCCGCTTGGCCCTCTTCACCCAGCCCCGCAAGGAGGACCAGGCGCCTCACGTCAAGCAAGTGGCCCGAGAAATGGTCCAGCAGGCCCAGAAGGTGAGTGAGTGAGTGAGGGAGTGAGTGCTCTCTCCTCCTCCTCCTCCTCCTCCTCAGAGGACGGCAGCCGTTGGTTAGGGTCGCCCGGCGTCCTCACAGCGGCCAAGGAGGACCAGGCGCCCTTGAATGTAGGACACTGGGCCCTGGCCAAAGGGAAGCTAACCAACACACTCATATACATGTTAAATTCATGCTCAAAATGGAGGACATTGTGTGGTTCCTCCTGGAGAGAAGGTTGAAATGGAGGATGTGGGAAAGGATGGATGTTTGGTCACCCTGAGGGCAGAGTGTACAGAGGTCCTTAGCCCCAAGGAGGACCAGGCACCGTTGAATGTAGGACACTGGGGCCTGGCCAAAGGGAAGCTAACGAACACACTCATAGGACCTTATCCCACGGGGCCAAAAGCAGCAAGAATCCACTAAGAATCAGGCGCTATAGCGCTATACATTCCCGGGTGATCACACGACGTCGCTCAGAATCGGCTAAGAATCAGGTGCTATAGCACTATAGTTTTCCGGGTGATCACACGACGTCGCTCAGAATCCGCTAAGAATCAGGCGCTATAGCGCTATAGTTTTCCGGGTGATTACACGACGTCGCTCAGAATCCAACAAGAAACCGCTCGGAATGCAGCATCATTCGGGTTCTTTTGAATGTAGGTTTCAGCGGGCATTGCAATAGCGCTAGCTTATCCATAGCACTATTATAGCGCTAGCGCCATATTTATACTAGCGCTATAGTACTGCAATGATGCTCATATCGCTTTCTTGCCAGTTTTGAGAGCAGCGTGGGATAAGGTCCTTATACATGCTACATTTATGCTTCTTAGGCATGCTCCAAATGGAGGACATTGTGTGATTCCTCCTGGAGAAAAGGTTTTGTGAAATGGAGGATGTGGAAAAGGATGGATGTCTGGTCACCCTGAGGGCAGACTGGCCAGAGGTCTTCGGCCCCAAGGAGGACCAGGCATCGCTGAATGTAGGACACAGGGCCTGGCCAAAGGAAATCTGACAAACACACTCATATAAATGTTAAGTTAATGCTTTCTAGCCATGCTTCAAATGGAGGACGTTTGGGAATTCCTGCTGGACATAAGGTTGAAATGTAGGGCATGTCCTGGAAAAGGGAGGGCATCTGGTCAGCCTGGTCAAGAAGAAAAATGTAGGCCATTACCACAGAAAACCTAAGCACTAATATAAATATTAAATTCATGCGTTTTAGTCATGCTCAAAATGGAGGACATTTGGGAATTCCTCCAGGGCAGGGTGGCCAGAGGTCCTCAGCACTAAGGAAGACAAGTCACTGTTAAATGTCGGACCCTGAAGAAAAACTGACTAAAGAAAAGCTAACAAACACACTCATATAAATTCATGCTTCTTAGTCATGCTCCAAATGGAGAATAATTTGGAAATCCTATGGAATTCCAGGGTGACCTAACTGCCAAGGAGAACAAGGCTCTTTAAAATGTAGGACACGGAAGAAAAATGTAGGCCATTATCAAAGAAAAGCTAAAAACATTCATATAATTGTAAATTCATCCTTCTTAGTCATGCTGTAAATGGAGGACATTGTGGAATTCCTCCTGGAGAGTAGGTTGAAATGGAGGATGTACTGGAAAAAGAGGACATCTGGTCACCCTGGTCGTGGACCTTGTGAAGGAGATATCTCCAAGTCCCCCTGCCCAGGGTGACCAGATGACCTAACCTCCAAGGAAGACCAGGCATGTTAAATGTAGGACACTGAGTGCCTGACCAAAGAAAGCTAACAAACACACTCATATAAATATCAAATTCATGCTTCTTAGGCATGTTTAAAATGGAGGACATTTGGGAATTCCTCCTGGACAGGAGGGCAGGGTAGCCAGAGGTCTTCAGTGCCAAGGAGGACCAGGCACCATTAAATGTAGGACACTGATGGGGAAAAATGGAGGGCCTGACAAAATAAAAAAATCAAAACACTCAAATATTATATTCATTCTTTTTAGTCTTGCTCCGAATGGAGGATATTTTGGAATTCCTCCTGGGCAGAAGGTGGAAATGGAATCTATGTCCTGGAAAGGAGGACATCTGGTCACCCTGGGGAAGGGTGAGCTCAGGTTGCCACATCACTCCTGTTGTTTAAGAAAGAACTTCCTCATCCTCTTTCTTAAGGCATTAACAGTGCCACCAGGAAGAACTTTAACTTAAGGCAGCCACGCTGTTTCTTCAGCCCACTTAAATGTTTTCCTTCAGGTCTGAGCTAGGCCATGGTCTTCTGAAAAGCTTCTGCTACAAATAAACCAGTATTTTTATTTGGACTGAGACTAGGTTAGATTCCTCAGGAGAAGGCAGTGGCAACAAATCTTGCCAAGAAAACCACAATTGCCATAAGTTGGAAACGACTTGAAGGCACATAAAAACAACAAAGCTAACAGTGGCAGTTCCTTTGGAAGCATGTTTTTGGAAGATGCCTCTTGTAATAGCCTCCAGTCCTTTTAGAACCAGAATTTATCAGCAAGCCTACTCTAAAGTATAGTCCACATTTCTGATTTCTGTCCAGTTATTCTCTCTCTGGCTGTGTCTGCACTGCAGAAATAGCCCAGGGTGACACCACTTTAACTCCCTGGCTCAATGCTATGGAATCCTGAGAATTGTAGTTTGTTGTGCCACCAGAGCTATCTGACCGAGAAAGCTAAATGTATCTCAAAACTACAGTTCCCAGAATTCCATAGCATTGAGCCACGGTAGTTAAAGTGGTGTCAACCTGGATTATTTCTACAGGGTGGATGCAGCCTTTTTTGTTGTCAGCCTGGAGGAACATCCTGATTGTATAATTTTTTTGGAAAATCCAGTTCCACAGGGCAGAAACACACCAATATGCTTTCATGGGGTCCCACATTTTGACACTTCCATTATTCCATATTGGTTTCTCTCCCTGAATAAAAGTAGATTATTCCTGAATCTATAAAACCTTTAAAAAAATTATATTCTTCTTTTTCCAATGTGGATCACAACATGAATTAAAACAAGGGACATGAATTAAAGCCTAGTAATAAAAAAGTTTCCAAAAATTAAATAAGCCAGCACATTAAAACATCAATACTTTGAGTTGCAGGCTTAATTGGGTTAGGCTGGAAGGAGTGCTATGCAAATAGCAAACTTCAAAAGCTCCTGGGACAAAAAGCAAATAATGGTTTATCCACTATTTCTAAAAAAAACTGTGAAATCCAGGGGCTTACTCAGAACCATCTACACTGCTTTTTGTGTGTGTTAGGATTTGTAGTTTGTGATGTCAAGAGCTGCATCCTTAGTTAGTCTTCTGTTCAGCCAGTCTAAATATATATATCCAAATATACTACTAAATATACTACCTATATTTTATAATTTTATCTATATATTTTACCCGAATATATTGTCCCTAAATTCACTGAGTTCAGATGAGCTACTTTCAGAGCAAATCTCCTTTGCCAGAATCAGTCTGCCAGTCATTAGTACCGTAATTAAGTATGCTATATCATTTTGTTAATTAAATGATGAGAAAGGAGTTTTTAACACTGAAGCAACAGACAATTATGTTCTTGGGAAGAGTAAAATGTAAAAATAAAAAGAATGCTGTCTTCCAGGGATGAGGTGTGTGTGTCTGGAACGAAGGGTGTCCTCTTTTTAAACTTGTTTATATTAAACATAAACATGACTACGGACAAAATTTGTACAGTCACCCCTTCACTTTTGCGGACTTAGAGTCTGCGTCCCTCACCCGTTTGCAGGCGGCAAACAGAGGGGGAGCACGCCGCCATTCAAGCCAGTGGGGCTTGAATATTGGCAATTTTTCCATTTTCATGGGGGTGGTCTGAAATGGATCCCCCACGAAAATGGAGGGTCAACTGTATATATCTCTAAAACAAACATACATAAACAAGAATACCCAGCAAAACCAAAACAGACAATACTTATGCTACTGACTTCCAACCCCCTAACTGATGGATATGTTCCACTATTCCTATACCTCCTGTATATGAAAATACAGTTATGCTTTATGTTTGCCATTTGTCCCGGAAAACCAGGGGAGTAAAAAAAATGTCCCAGATGACTGGGCTGGTTGAACCAACAGATTCCAGATTCTTCCTTTGTTACACAGCATAGGCGTGAGGGAAGCCAAACTTGCTTATAAGCCCAGGGCAAGCAAAGTACAAGTGCTCCACAATCTTTCCATACTGGGCTTTGCCTTCCCTCAATCCTGGAACAAGCTGTATCTCACATGACCCTTCCCTCTGCTTAAGGAGGTGGTCAAACACAGGGCTTCCCTCCAGAACAGGTCTCTCGCTCCCTCATGTCATCAATGAAGTGGAAGAGTCTTGCTGTGAAAGTGAAAACTTGAAACCTTCATTTCTTTAGAGCCACAGTGGCATACTGTTCTTTTTCGCCAGTGAGGAAGAATGGCGGTGGTGTTTTGTCATTCTGAACTTGCACCCAGCTCAGAATACTAGGGCCAACACATTCTAAACATAAACCAGAAAAGGGGAAATGCATCAGGAAGAGGCACCAAGGTGCAGTGGCATAACCAAAGGGGTATTGGGGGTTTGCCCTGCACCAGGTGACACCCCAGAAGTGGGGTGACATGCAGCTGGACCCTCCTCCACTTCAGGGTGAAAAGGGGGGAAGTGTAGGTCTCCCTCTTTTGCTGACACAGCAATGGTCTTCTCAGGAGGAGGTTGCCATGGTGGTGGTGAAGGAAAAGGGATGAACATTCCCTTTTAGCTGCCCTAGCCCAAAAAAAAAAAAAAAAAAAAAAAAACTCACATCAGATAACACCAGGGGTGGTGACACCACTGCCATTGCAAACTTTTAAAAAAGGCCACCTTGTTTTCTATTCCTGTTAGGGCCCATGACAGAAACTAAACCAGCAAATCTGTCCCTCCCCATCCCTACAAACAGTTATGTACAGTACAATTGGCCTTCTGTATCCACAGATTTTTTTATTTCCTTCCCACCCCCTTCAAATTGTTCTGCACAGTTGAGTTTAGAACAGTTCTAATACTTTTGTTTTCCACCCTACAGGCCAGAGTATAAATATATATACTTAAGACTTAAGATTTCCACTTTTTTTGTTTGTCCTTCAGCTTTTCAGTGATAACAGAACTCACAGAAAACTTTTTAAAACTGAAAATGACTTCTTTATTACTTTCCCATGCATCAGTTTTGAATGTTCCAACACAGTATGATGGTATACTATATAAATCTTCACTTCCCCTCTCTCCTGGCTATTTTGCTTATGTCCAGTTTTTCTGGCTTCTCTCTGAATGACAAGCAGATAATTTGCATTTCAGAAACCAAGAGTACTTCTCCCAGTACTTCCAATCCCTACGTGTTTGGACAAGTGAAGCTCTTTAACTCTTGCTATTTCCTGTAATTGTGCACCACTGACAGGGACTAGCAGTGGTGGGTGTGGGATTCTAGGAGTTGTAATGAAAAAGTAACATTTCTAAGTGGAATGTACAGGGTGCTGTAGATATCAGTAACTTTTCAGTCATATAAAGTTGCCTGTTTTTCCCTAGTGCACTCCATATTTCCAGTTGTGCTGTTCAGGTGAGAATGGAAACTTATTGACTTCAAAGGTAGATAATTCAAAAATAAAATACATAATTCAGAATATTATAAAGCCAGCAAATGATAAGCAAAATTAGTGGGAGGAATTCCTTCTTATAACCTCCACACTAATTAAATACTCGGTCTCTAAACTGATATTCAGTAGCGCTATGTCTTGCCACCTCATTAGTAGTCAAAATGGAGTGAGCAGATGAGTATCAAAATAACTCAGGTAAGAATTTTACATCTGGACAGGGCATTATAATGAAATCTGGATGAGGAACATAGGAAGCTGCTTTTTATCAAGTCAGACTACAAGTTCCTCCAGCTCTATATTGTCTATACAGTTGTGGCCTTCCAGATGTTTTTGGACTGCTGAGAGTTACAGGCTGCAGTTTGGTCACTACTGTCTAGCACAGGGGTAGGCAACCTTTCTCCTTTAAAGGCCGAGGGACTTCAGCTCCCAGAATCCCAGGAGCTATTGGCCAACATGGGACTATTGGCCAACATGGCTGAGGCTTCTGGGAGCTGAAGTCCCTGGTCTAGCATGACTGGCAGTAGCTCGCTGAGGTTTTAGACAGTTTCCTCCTACCCAGGACTGAACCCAAGAACTCCAGCATGTAAAATGTATTTTTTCACTGAGTTGTGGCCCTTCTTCCATTTCTAGTTTTATCTTCTGCAGTGGTTCCCATATCTGTGCCTCCAGATGGTGTTAGTACTGCAACTCCCAGAATCCCTAATCTTTGATCACGTTCCCTCTAGCTTCTGGGAGTTAAAGTCCAACAACACCTGAGGATCCATGCTGGGAAACTGTTCTATTGTATTTTATGAATTTCTAGTATACACATGAAAGTTTGTTGTCTGCCTTCAAGTTCCTTATGCAAACCTATGATGGGGTTCTCTTGTCAAGATTTGTTTAGAGCAGGTTTGCCATCACCTTCCCCTGAGGCTGAGAGCATGTGACTTGCCCAAGGTCACCCAGTAGGTTTCATGGCCAAGCAGGGAATCAAACCCTTGTCTCCAGAGTTGTAGTCAAACACTCAAAACCACTATGCCACACTGGTTCATAACTCTTGCTGTATACAAAATAGTTTTCTCTGAACTTTTCAGTCTCTGGGTTGCTGGTCTATTTTTCCTTGCATGATCTTTTGACTATACAAAACTGCTGAGGAAGCAAACCAGTGGATAAAACTAAGGTGTTTTCTGCTATATTGTTGTCTTTGTGGGCACAGCTGAAAAAGAATATATCAAAGTTAGATTGGATTTATAATTGAAAGTAGTAATGTGCCTACAAAAAAGTTCAGTGACAATATTCTGTGAAAAAGAATGAGATGAGGAATGGAATTTTACATATGTGAGTAAATATAGGAATACTTTATACCTTTAGTACCAGTTCTACTACCTTAGCTTACATACAAGCCAAGACAAATTACCCCTCCAAAAATTAACTTCTCAAAACAATGTAAAATAACTAGATATGTGGATGTTACTAACAATGATACTATTAAATCATGAAGAAATACAAATTTTGATGCTATCAGCGCGTACTATAAATTGTAACATGAATCCAGTTTTTCCCATTATCTATACATTGTATGCAAACAACAAAATCTCAGGGTGGGTTTTGTTTTTTTTAGTAAAGTTACCAACTTTGAAAAAACAATAACAAACAGTACACAAAGGAAAGGGTTATTATCAAAAATATTCCACTCCCTGGTGATGTTCGCAACTATGGGTATGGTTTTTAAGGCTAGGTGCAAGAAAGATTTTTGATATCAACATCAGCACATAGAAATAAATATTTGAGATTATAGTTATAATGTTAGATAAGTAAAAAAAAACCCTCTGAAAATAATCTACAGATGGTACTGTGCATCAGCCTGACAAAACAAAATATTTCCAGGCTCAAATGTAATATGCTTACTCTGTAGAAACGGGATTGATTTATTTAAACATCTGTCATGTGAATCTAGAAAAGTAGATGAGTTCTGAATCTCAATCACCTAGAATCACACATTTTCATATTGAATTTGTTAGATCTTTATTTGTGCAAACATCAAATAATCATATATAACCTAATTGATGCTGGGGGGGAAACGTTGATAGCCAAAAACTGGAAAACTAATAATTCTCACTATGGAATTATAGTTAAATAGCTATAGTATGAGACATATATCAGATTTGAATGGGAGGGGAAAATGAATCTAAATAATAAATTTCAAGACGTTTTCCTCCTTTTTTAGCATTCAGGATTTTTCAGGTGCTAAATAATATCACATTAACTTGTGTAGACTTGTCATGAACGAAAGAATGAATCTAAAATTATTTATCAGCTCTTTGCTCAGGAATTTAATTAACAAACATGTTTTCTTTTAATTAATTTTGTTACTTAGTAGAAATGTGTAAAAACGGATTAGCAGTAGTATCCTAGTGCTATTTCAAGTGTTCTAACTCGAGAACAATGTTTTAAAGTGTATTAAATGCAGATACTGTTACATTTTGCATGGCTGTAGGAATATCTTGCTTGTACACCACAATCATAGCAATATTAGTTGCAAAGCATTGGCAGTCATTAGGAAATCACCTTAGGGTCAATATAGATATTGATAAAACATACAACCCCAGCCCCCATAAATTAGTAATCGTTCCTTCTCAATCTTCCTTCTTAAGATACACTTTCCCCAAGTATAACCAGCAATTTGAAAAACCAATGCATTAAAGGCAACGGCATATCCTCCAACATTTCACAAATGAAAACTGGGACACATGAGGCCAAGCAAGTAGCAAAGCTTATTAATGAGGAAGAACACATAAGCTAGGAATGGCTGCTTGCTTTTGTCTGGGTCTATTGGGAAGCAAAAAATTCTACCCCCTCTGCTCTTTCCCCAACTGAAGTAACGTAAGGACAAAAGAGGAACATGGGAGGAAGAGGGAGGAACTGGGATGTTTTAAAAACAACAATTGTAAAAACAATTGAAAAATTGACACAACAGAAGATTAATCAGGATTGTCTCTGCCAAACTGGGACATTTGGCAGACATGCATGGAGTGTTCAGCATAGTCTTATATCTGGGAACAACCTATTTTCTCTCATAGCCCTTCCTCCAGCATTGTTTGTTCTTCCCATGTTGCTATTGCTATCTCACACACACATGCTTCAAGTCTATATTCTTATTTGTACAAGTGCAGTGAAGGCAGGTACAACAGTAAAAATTATTTATCCCTATAATGTTGTGGCCCAGTGTGTATAATCAGTGAGATTTAAAAGAGTCAGAACCATTATAAATGGGATTCCATATTTCAGCAACGGACACTGCTACATTGTAATGGGTTACTTTTAGAAATGCTGTATTTATTTATTTTTACATTTTTGCTGACTTGGAAAAAGAGAAAAAATTTCCACCCAGCCAAGCTTGAAAGTGCTTGAATTTAAGAGATACAGCTGTCTTAATAGTTTGCTAAATAATAATAATAATAATAATAATAATAATAATAATAATAATAATTTATTTATTTATTTATTTATAGCCCACCTCTCCCTGCAGATCGAGGCGGGTTACAACAAATAGGAATAACAATAAAATACAATATACAGTTAAAACCAGATTTCTAAATAATCCCTTACCCCAACCCCCCTCCCAATCATAGAAAAGAAAAAGAAGCAAACCAAAAACAATAACAATATAAAATGAATAGCAATATAAAATAATTAAAAGCAGAAGAAATAACAAATTAGCTAAAATTAGAGGTAGTTAGAGGTGAGACATCTATCTTTTTTGGGGGGTAAATGGGGGATATCAATATCAGTGGAGCGGAGGCTAATCTGGAAAGGCCTGCCGGAAGAGATCCATCTTAACAGCCTTTTTAAAGGCTTCTGGAGTGGTAATATGACGGATCTCCTCCGGCAGCTGTTCCATATAATAATATCCTGAAGTTCTTTATTATTTCTGTACAGACTTTTGAAATATTTTATTTGTTAAATGTTATTACAAGTGTTGCAAGACAGAAATTATGGGGCTGAAATACCCTGTTGTCATTTTTTATGCCTCCGATCTTGTGCATGCATTTCTTAAAATGAGACTAGCCACATTACTGCACTACACTCTTACAGTGCTGCTATTCCACTTTTACTGCTCTGGCTTCCTCCTGTGGTATTCTGAGGCTTGTAGTTCAGTGAGGCCTAAGAGCTCTTAATACTTTTAAGTGAGGCTTTTATTATGCAATTGCTGCCTCCAACTCAACCTTTTGTGAGTGGTTCCTGACATCTTATCATTACATTTTTTGGTTACTAAAAAAAAAATCATTGAATAGGAAACAACAAAGACAGAATTGCACAATGTCTTTTGTTTGTCAGCTCTAGGAGATAACTTTCTAAAAGCCTGCCTCCTTGGTTAATTCATGGTGGTATAATGAGTGAGTTTAAGTCTGTATTCCTGTATGCAGTTAACTTGGGTGCTAAGTCCGATTAAATTCAATGAGAAACCAATATATATGTTTTGAACTTCATTGCAAGAATCAGGTAGTTTTCCTTGTAACTATCTAGTATTCTGGGATTCAGATGAAAACAGGGTGGATGGGAACACTGACTTTATTTTCTACTGTAATATGGAACCAGAAATACTTAGCTGACTTTGTACTTTGCCCAGAAACTAACTGGCAGTCACTAGGGTGAGTCTGATATTTAATAATAGTGAGATATGGTCATGCTCACAAAAATAGTAAAAGAACATTCCCTAAATCAGGTATATCCAACATATTCAGCCACAAGAAACACACTGTTCAAAACATTGTCTTAAGATAGTGTTTCCTAAATTCCCTTAACTGTCTCAGAATGAAATAGTCGTTGAACATTACAGGAGTAAGGACTGGATTAAATGGGATAGTGCATGCTTCATATGAATGGCAAACAAGAATGTGCAGAGACCAATTTTTGAACCATCCCTAGAAGAGAAACAATTACATTGTGTCAATTACTTCCTTGTTCATATGTTTGTTAGATTGTTTCAAAGTCATTATCCTATCTGGGTTACAGTTCTGTTTATGCTGCTGCTGGTAAACCACCGTGTTTTTTGGGGGGGGATGGGACTGTAATCTTTGTTACAGGGTAGATAAATGCCAGATTGGTTTGTTTGTGAGTGATGGAAAGAGATTTTCCAGACTGCATAGGTTAAAATAATTGTGAGAAACTAGTCAGGCATGTAGCACAAAGAGAGAAAGAAACATTCTGGGAGTCCATAGACATCTGCTTGACATAGAACACTCAGTGGAAGCCCTGAAGTGGTTCTCAACAAGAACTGACAAGTTTCGAATGTGTGAAAGTAATAAGAACCATGCTGTGAAATAATAACTTCTTGAACATGTTGAAGCATATGTTTCTCATAATGTAGAGTATCATCATATGATATCACTTGGTATATCACTTGTTGGCCTGATGTGTTTTTATAATATTTTTCAAATAAGTGTCATTCTTCTTTCTGTCCATGATTAGATCATTGCGATAGTCATGGACCACTTTACTGACAGAGACATCTTCCGGGATGTTGTAGATGCAGCATATAAGCGGCGGATCCCCGTCTATATCATCTTGGATGAAGAAGGCTCAAAGTTCTTCTTGGAGATGTGCAAGTGCATGGAGCTTAGTGATTTCCATATCAGGGTAAGAAGATGTACACTTTGTATTGATTGTTGAAAATACTTTGTGAGATGTGAAAGTACAGATTTTACTGTAAATCTAAGATAAACTGCATGACAGGGGGTTGGACTGGATGGCTGTGTGGTCTCTTCCAGCTCTAGGATTCTATGAAGAACTACGGTCTTGATGAAGGACTTGATATTTCCTTGAGGTTGTATATAGCCAATTTAAGAAATGAACATGGATTGTTATCATTGTAATAGCCTCCAGACCTTTTAGAACCAGAATGTGTGAGTAAATCTAATCTATATACTAATAATACTATAGTCCACATCTGATTTCTCCCCAGGTGCTCTTCTTTTTCTTTGGCTGCATCTGCACTGCAGAAATAATCAAGGTTGACACCACTGTAACTACCATGGCTCAGTGCCATGGAATTCTGGGAATTGTAGTTTGTTGTGGCACCACAGCTCTCTGACAGAGAAGGCTAAATGTCTCACAAAACTAAAATTTCCAGAATTCCATAGCATTAAGCCATGGAAGTTAAAGTGGTGTCAAACTGGATTATTTCTGCAGTGTGGATGCAGTCTTTCTCCTTTTGCTTTCTTCATTCTCTTTCTTCTCCTAATAAAGAAAAATGAAAATGGAGACAATACCATTGATGCAATCTACCACTGCTCAAGGTGCAATACATTTGTATGGCACAACCCCACAGATGAAGACCAGTATTAAATGTAGAGGAAAAGATACCTTTTAGAATCAGGATATTGTTTCAGATCTCGCAACTTAAATAAAAAAGTTATTTTATTGGGTTCTGGGTATCTAGTGTACATTGAAGTTAGAGAAATGCAGTATTTACAGAATGTTTACATCTAGTCCTGTGATCCTAACTGCAGAGATTATAAGAATTCAGAACCCTTTCCTCCCCTATCAGTCTCATCAAGTTGACTGTTTTATTTTGCAGACACATGGATTATTTTATTTTAATGCTTCACTTGGTACCTCCCAGGTATTAGTTTCAGCTACTTTTATAGTCACATTATCAAAGCTGTAGTTTCTAAGGTCTTTGTTTTAACAGGTCACTTATTGTATTGTTCTTACTAGTGCATACAGTTTTGTGTGATCTAACATAATAAGAGAGTGCCCAAAATATTCATGAGGATAGCCAAGGATCTTGCCCAAGCAAGAAATCAAAGAGACAGCAGAAAATATCAGAAAAAAATGTAACATTTAATAGATTTGATTCTCAGTTCTGGAATCTAGTATTCCTGCAGCAACATCTATAATATCTCATAGAGATATTAATTATAATTCAGAGCTTTAGCACATGTTTCCGTACAGAAGCCTCCATATAAAACAGACATGGTTCCTCACCCCATCTCTTTAATCTGAAGGACTGAGGGCCTGAACAGACTGCCAGAAATAATCCAGCTTGAGACCACTTTAACTGCCCTGGCTCAATGCTAGGGAATCATGGGAATTTTAGTTTTTTCTGAGACATTGAGCCTTCTCTGTCAGAGAGCTCTGGTGCCACAATAAACTACAGTTCCCATGATTCCTTAGCATTCCCTAGCCAAGGCAGTTAATGTGGCCTCAAAATGGATTATTTCTGGCAGTCTGTTCAGGCCCTGAATGACTGCCATTTGCCAGCAAACCTGTATCTGCCTGGGGTTATCACTAGTCACCTTCTGATTACCTGGATTTCCAGCTTGTGAACAACTATTATCCAGATAGGCAAATTAGCTTGAACACACTCTTACGTATTGAAATTTGGGGATATTTGAGATATTTAACATAGGGAAATAAACATGCAGCTTTGTAAAATTAATTAAGCTATTCATTTACATTAACAAAACAGTAACATAGATTACCACTTCTCTTGAGGAGGAACATAGACTTTTCAATCTAGGCACAAAATTTATATATTGAAATTGTATATAAGGAATAACACATTTTACATCCTATTTGCTGTAGCTGACATTGCATCACTTACAATTGCAGTATCTAATAGCCTGTATGTGCCCTGTTTCTAGTGAAACTTTCTCCCCATCCCCTCCAGTGTCAATTAGCTGCCACTGGTTACCAGTTTGTTTTACAGTTCCAAATGACCTGTAGGCATAATGTTTTCAAAATAATTTCCCTCTGCACCTACCCAAGATCTCCATTCCTCTTCTGTATATCAAATGGACAAAACAGAGAGGTTTTGACTGCTGTGTTTACTAGTTCATAGTTGGTTTGTCCTTTTTGGTTTTTGTTTTATGATCTGTTGTTTTATTATAAACTACCTTGAGTACATTGCAGCGTGGAAAGTTAGGGCAGGAAATATTGACACATATAAATTGCTAGCCCAGTGATATGACTTGATCTAAGTTTCATAAGTAATAAGAAGAGCCTAAGACAATGTTGTTGCTGTCTAAAGTTGGATGACTATTGTACCTAGTTGCCAAAAGGATGGAATATTTGGGGGTTTTCACTCCTGTATCTCAGACAAGGCTTGGATAATGCAACTGCAATTTATTGTGGGTACAGACAGAAAGATATAAAATTACCTGGGAGAGAACAACAAAAAATCTGTATTTTAAACACAAAAAAATCTTGTTAAACCATATTGCTAGCCTCAGTAGCTAAGGTTAGCAATTCTATGATATGGTACCTTTCTGTGGTATGGTATTGAATTTACTAGGTTAACATGGGGGGTTGCAGACTGCCAGAAATAGTGCAAATTGAGTCCACTTTTAGGGTTAGGGTTAGGGTTAGGGAATCATGGGAAATGTATTTTATTGTGGCACCAGAACTCTCTGACAGAGAAGGCTCAATGTCTCAGAAAAAAAAACAATTCCCATGATTCCCTAGCACTAACCCTAACCCTAAAAGTGGACTCAATTTGCACTATTTCTGGCAGTCTGCAACCCCCCATAATCTGAGTGTGAGAGCTGCTTTCTCCTTACAACAATGAATGAACAAATTTATTTCATTATTGTTTTAAGAAAGAATTAAAAAGGAAGTCAACTTGCCAGATTCTGCTATGACTTCCATTTAAGCCTGCTCAAATACTTTTGGGGTTAGGGGTGAAGGACCCCTGTGAATGTGGAAAAACTGCAAATAAAAAAACCTTTTTACCTGAGAGAACACTTCTCTGGAAATCTCCAGTGGATATCTATGGTC
>CM034708.1:182048491-182059570 GCA_020142125.1 Phrynosoma platyrhinos | reverse complement strand
TTGTTTGTTTGTTTGGTGCTTCAGCCCCCCAGTTGTTTGAGGGACAGCAACCCGGCCCCTGGCTCAAAAATGTTGCCTACCCATGTGCTAGGGGACCTACAAATGCCTATGTTTTTCACAAGAACTATATGGTCAGCTTTGGCAGAATTGCACTGGAGGACCTAGAGATTCCTAGAGAGAACATATGAATCAAAACTGCAAATAATCAGATTTACAAAAGTCAAAGCTGCAAATGTGGAGGGCCAATTGTATATCCCTTCCAATAAACCTTTTGGTATCAACAAGATATATAATGCCACCTTTTACGTACACAGCAGTGTTTTGTTGGTTGTGGCCCCAGCCTAACATTACAAGCTCTCCTGCTAGAGGGTATTGAAGTTTACAAAATGATTAAAACTCCCTTTTCATACTCCACTGATCCTTAATTTGTTGCTGCTAAGTACCAACAGATGGTTTTTGATAAGAGCATGTGGGTATTGTTGTTGTTTCCATTTAGTGTGAAATTGTTATGTGACTACCATTGTGAGTTGCCTTTAGGTCTCGTGGGGAAGAGAAAGAAACTGGAAGAATAAGTAATAAGGAACCTCTGAGTGTCCAGATCTATTAAATATAGATACCATATCCCATCCATGAGGTCCAGAGGGTTTCTTCTCATCTTTGATTTT
The DNA here is from genome assembly GCA_020142125.1 of Phrynosoma platyrhinos. Taxonomy (NCBI): domain Eukaryota; kingdom Metazoa; phylum Chordata; class Lepidosauria; order Squamata; family Phrynosomatidae; genus Phrynosoma; species Phrynosoma platyrhinos. The sequence goes on along the minus strand of CM034708.1, from coordinate 182,058,905 downwards.
CTCATCTTTGATCTTCTCATCTTTGACTTTGACCATGGCTTCCTTAAAAAGGACATCAGTAAAGAGGTGCTTAAGCAACCCAACTGATGATTTACCTGACATGCCCAATCTTCCTTTGTGACTTCAGTTATAAGGGAATGTTGAACACATACTAGGGTGCAATATTAGTTCCTGTGGGAAACAGCTAGGTGGAAAAGGTTTGGTCAATACTACACAAAGTGCAAGCCCTAAAATATACTACACAGAATCTATCTATCTGATAGTTGGGGACAGATTCTTCAGCTATGTAAAGGAGATTTGAGGACACGAATCTTCAAAATCTGCTGATTTGGATTATTACCAGTATCCTATTTTTATGTGTAAAAATGTGGTCTTGTTAGCCAAATTTAGCTAACGAGTTAAGCATTTTAAGCCTGCAGTTAAATCCGGATGAGACTTGTGGAAGTTAGAGGGACTTAACTTTTGAATAAATATGAAGAGGGTTGTGGCGTAACACTATAAATAATACATTCTGTATACTTCAAGGCTAGGATGTTGCATATTGATTTGCAGTTATACATTTTGTGATCTTGGAGTCTGCTTTTCTGAACTATAAATTGAATCTTTGCAACCTTATATTCAGAATTAATTTCCCTTGATTGCAGTAGTGCTTACATAATTGTGCTGAGTATTTCAGCCCTTGTCTAGAAGCATGTCCTGGCAATTACTCTGTTCTCTCTTTATACAAAGGATGATGTTTCTTTATTCTTCCACTGCCTTCTGCTTAACATTTTCTGCAGATGGTGAGGCTCCCTTCTACTGTCTCTTACTCTAGCATACTACAGTCAAGAAGGAAATGTCTGTACTCGCTAACTTTCTTTTCTGTACCACTGGTTAGGCCTGCAGATGTTCTACTCCCAACCTTAGTTCACCCACCATTCAATTGATATGTCAGCCATTTATGTTACAGAGCTGTTGTGCATCTGAATGAGATAAGAAGCACTCTTTACACCCAACATGACAAAAAAACAACAACCTAGCATCAATAATAATAGTAGAAAGAACATTCCCTTTATAGTCATACCTCTGTATCCACAGATTCCTTATCCACAGCTTCAAAATATTTTTAAAATATATAAATTCCAAAAAGCAAACCTTGATTTTGCAATTTTACGTAAGGGATACCATTTTGTCACACCATTGTGTATAATGGGACTTGAACATCCATGGATTTTTCAGTGGATACCAAGGGCCCACTGTAAGTGTTGGTGTTGTTTGTTGTCATGTTGGCCTTGACCTATGGTAAGCCAATGAATGAAAGATCTCCTAGAGACCCTATTCTCAATAGCCCTGCTCAGGTCCTGCAAACTCAGGGTCGTGGCTTTCTTGTTTGAGTCTATCCACCTGTAATGCAGTCTTTCTCTTTTCTGATATGACCAAAGTGTGAGAGCCTTAGTTTAGTCATTTTGGCTTCTAATGAGAGTTCAGACTTGATTTGCTGTCAGGCCCATTTATTTCTATTTTGATAGTCAATGATATTCTTGTTATCCATAGAACTCTCCACCACCTTAAATGAGTTGTTTCCCTTCTCATCAGTTTTCACAACCACACATAGAAATCAGAAATACTACAGCATGAATGATTATGACTTTGGCATTTAATGATAAATCTTTGTACTTGATTACCTATATTTCTTTGTTCCTAATACTCAGGGTTCTCATCTTTCATCAGACAACTGTACAAATAAGCTTGGTGTTTTCCCCATTTTTTTAAAATGGCAATAACAATATCACGTACGCTTCTGTACCGCTTATCAGTGAATTCAACATTCTCTATGTGGTTTACAATCTGTAAGCTAATTGCCCCCAACAGCTGGGTACTCATTTTATCAACCTATGAAAGGATGGCAGGATGAGTCAACCTTGGAGCCCTGGGATCGAACTCACAACCTTGTGGCTTTAGTACTGTCATTTGACCACTGTGCCACCGGGGCTAATTCAGATGAAAACTTTGAATTTTGATTTATCTTTGTCTTTTTGGTTTTGAAACTGGCAGATGCAAGTAGGGGGGCATTGTTAGAAGATATTTTAATATGGAAGTGCAGGCCAAGATCCTGCATCAAACATGTAGCCACTACATTGTAGCTATGGTTTACCTCCCCATGTGACCCTTGAAACCCACCTTAAAAGCTTGGTAGCCATCTAGAGCAACATTGAACAGTGCTTCTGAGTTTGGCACTGCAGACTGTTGTGACCAGCTTCCTCCAATCAGTGAGGAAGGCTGTAATGAAAAATTGTGACAGGTCCCCATAGGGGTGCCTGCTTTGGCTCCCAGCAGCATCGCTTGCTGGTAGGAGGAGGCAGGTCTTATCATTCTGCAGCATCCCATCCAGCAGCAGAACAGACCTCCATCACTCTGGATGGCTGGCTAGCTTTCAAGATAGATTTCAGAATCATTTGCAGTTGTGATAATAGTACCATGATTGTAAATAAGAATAAGAAGCGATTACAATAGTTTAATAGCACAATAGGTTGCATTTGCATTGCAGAATTAATGCATGTCTCAATGCTATGGAATTCTGGGACTTGTGGTTTTGTGAGATACTTAGCCTTCTCTGTCAGAGAGCTCTGGTGCCACAACAAACTACAAATCCTAAGATTCCAAAGCCTTGAGCTATGACAGTTAAAGAAGTGTCAAACTGCATTAATCCTGCATTGTAGCAGCAACCTCAGGATGCCAGTGGCAGAATAATGCATGCCTACAGTTCCTGCTAATTAAAAATAATAGAAATTAACCATCATTTTGACTTGAGCAACATTTTAGAATTTTAAGCTGAGGGTTATTTTCTTCCCTGAAATGCTGTCTTCTTGCTCACCCCTTCTAACCATTTGTGCTTACATGCTATAAGTAAGCACAGAACTAATTTACTGGGACTGATATAGTTCTGAATCCATTTTGATACTGGAAACAGGAGACACCTATTTCTCTTCCTTGCCAACAGTTATTGAATGTGAAACTCCAGTTCTAGATGAGGTGGAAAAAGGCAACTAGATAAATGCAATGTCAAGGCTGTGAAAACTGGATCTGCTGAGCTCATCTCTGACATTGAATTCTTAAAATGAAATAAGCAAGCTGTTTGTGTCCCCATGTCAAGAGAAATATGGGATATAAATTAAATAAAATGGCGTAACATAACATAACAGCATGCTTTCTTGGATATGGGATCTTACAACCTTAGTCTCATCTTTGTTTTTGCTCATAGACTCTTTAGAAAGTAAACAGTGAATCATTGTTCAAAAGTCAAGAGGAAACAAAGTAAGATTACAGCTCATAATATAGACCAGATGACCTGTGTCAGAAGTTCTCAGAAATCTCTGTACTCTGACAATATTATTCACCTCAGCCCCTCCTCTCTTCTCCGGCCTGGACATAACTGTGGCTTAGTCACTTTTCATGTCTTTGGCCTCAAGCAGCTAGACAGCTAGGAGCGGCCTCTGGCCACTCCAACCACCAGCGCATCCTCAGTGGCACAGGATTGTGACGGCCAGATGCCATGGTACTGGGGCTGGCCGCCACCGTGGCCCACAAGAAACTGCCAGCAAGGAGAACCTATTTGTGGTCCTTTTGCACCTGGATTTGGGCTGCCTTAGCCCATCTGAACACCATGCCCCTGGATCAGCCCAAAGATGGGATTTTTGGCCCATCTGTTTTGGGCCTTTGTTAGTTTTCTTACCTACCTGCGTTCTAGTCTTAAAGTAGCATCCAAAAGACTGTCACTGGTCCATGGACCACAACTTTGAGTACCACTGGTATGAGTAGTACCATGTGGCTTAATATGATTATTCTTTAAATTTTTCACAATGCCTAAATAAACAAACACATAAATAAATAAAGCCTCAGACCTAAGATTGCTCTGGGAAATAGTGGAGGTAGTTGTAGCATCCCAGCACTCCTTGGAGTGCTGATGCCACAGTGAAGTAAGTGTGCCAGAAGCAATCAGTGAGGGTGAGGAGTGATTCCTAGAGGATCCTTTGCATAAGGTGTGTCAAACCTGGAGCTGGCCCCGAGTGTATGTGAGGAGAGGACATAGAAAAGTGAGGTGATTAAAATGCATTGGTTGAAAAGATCATAAGATTTTGTGCATTGCTTAATCTATCTTTTCTTCCTGTCAGAATATCCGTGTACGTTGTGTGACTGGAGTCGGATTCTATATGCCATCAGGGAAGATCAAAGGCAATTTGGGCTCCCGTTTCCTGATGGTGGATGGTGAAAAAGTCCTCACTGGATCCTACAGGTCAGATGGTCAATTATTTTATGTCTGTACATGTATACATGTATGTGTGTATAAATATGTGTGTTTCTATATATGTCTAGAAGATATACATCTAATTTGCCCTCTAGATCGATAACATGAAGCTTGTCCCAATCCTTTCCATTTTAGCTTAATTCATTTATTCCTTATGGCAGTTTCCTCTCCCAGCACCTTCATGGAGATGTTGAAAAGCAATGGGGACAGTATTGACCCATGTGGAACCCCAAAGGGTAATCGCCCAAAGGTTGAACAACAGTCCCCCCCAGCACCACCCTCTGGGAACATTTAGCTAAAAGACCAGAACTACTGCAAAACAATGCCCCCAAGTCTCATATCAGCCAAATGATGCAGAAGGATATCAAATACCACTGAAAGATCCAAGAAGACAAATAGAGACTCATTCACTCATCCAGCTCCTGGTATCAGGCATTTGCCAACGTGACCAAGTCTGTTTCTGTCCTATAAACAGGGCTTAATCCAGATTGGAATCTGTCCAGGTAAACTGTTTCATCCGAGAAAGCCAGGTGTTGTATTGACATCATTTGCAAATTAGTAGAGTACTAATTTGGTACATATTTTGCCAAATTTAAGTTTCTGAAGCCAGAATATTAAGGAAATAAGGGTGCCTGTTTAGAATAAAAAGTAGGATATCTGTGTGTTGGACAGAAAAATATTAAGAGTTCATACTTACTATAATCATCATCATCATCATCATCATCTATCTATTTCTAGGCTTTAAGTCACCTAAGACAAAACAAAGGAGATAAAGAGAAAATACTCAAACAAAAAAATAGTAGCCAGAGTATAAAGGACAAAACAAAATGCCATTGGTATAATAGTATTAAACTGGGTAATCCAATCATTTGATAATTGATGTAATCTGATGCAGTTATTTGATGGCAGGCAGCCAGAAACAGTGGCTAGTGACACTCTTGAGTGATTGGTTCCTCAGTTGTTGTCTGCTTTCAATTAATTTTTAACTTATGGTGACCCTAAGGCAATCACAGTGTTTCCTTGGCAGGTTTCTTCAGAGGGGGTTTGCCATTGCCATCCTCTGAGGCTGACAGAGTGTGACTTGCTCAGTATCATCCAGTGGGTTTTTATGCTAGATTTGAATCCTGGTCTTCCAGAATTGTAGTCCAATCCTCAAACCATTACACCAAGCTGGTTCTTTAAGTGGTCTTATATAAATCTCACTTCCCATTAGAGGTGAATTTATTGTTGACATTAAAGGAGACTAGTTAATCCATATCCGATTGGACAGATAGGTACTGGAGATAGTATAAAAGCTGTCTCCTGAGACCCATAAATTAGGCTGTTTATAGTATTCTTACTAATATTATTAGTCTCCAATACGGACAAAAGTAGCTGCATCAAACAGCTCTTGTGTCTCTGATACTGTTCCCAGTGGGTGAATACTCTTAGAATGCTGGTAGTAGGAGAACCTCTTTATCTAATGGGCTATATTATAGGCTATAAACAGATAGATGTTAATGTTCCTCTATGATTTAACATATAGAAATGGCAACTAGAAATAGAACAAATATTCCATACAAGTGCAGGTCTACATGGATTTTGTGATAGCCCTATATGTATATGTTTGTCCTTTTTAATAAATTCACCTAAAAGATCATTAATCTGCCAGTTCATCCTCCCATATTAAATATCTTGAGATTCCAATACTTAAAAGTGCTTATGTGAAATGTTGCAGCTAAATCTGCCTGTCTGAATGATACCATAGGTCATGAGTTGGGAGTCCAAGTAACCAGAATTTGATGAGAGGGACTTCCAAAAAGATACAGGTTAGCTAACAAACTCAAGGAACTCACAGTTCTTCAGTCTAAATCAGGGGTCGGCATACCTTTTGCTAGTGGTGCCGATTCTGCTGTCCCCCGATCATCAGCAGGCCAAAGGGGGGGAGGAAATGGTGCCAGAGATGCGCATGCGCACTACTTCCACCGCCATGCACGCATGACGCAAGGCACCATTTTGCTTTCCAAAATGGCGCCCTCGTGCACACATGCACATGACGGTGGGCACCATTTTGGATGGCACCGTGCGTGGCAAGCACATGCGCACAACGCTGGCGCTGTTTTGCATTCCAAAATGGTGCCCGCCGTTGTGCGCTTGCGTGCGCAAGTGCAGGTGCCATTTTGACACACAAAATGGCGTCCTGTGTCGCGCGCGCACGCACGGTGGCGACAACTGGCAGGGCCAGCCACGGGCCGGTTACAAGGCCTTGACGGGCCGGGTTCGGCCCACAGGCCGTAGTTTGCTGACTGCTGGTCTAAATAGATGATGTGTGGGAATCATGTCTTTCCCAGTCCTTCTGAGATCTCTAAAAGCCCTGAATACTGAACTTGAGACATTTTACGCTTCATGGAGGGGAATGCTATCAGTAGCTACCAGTCATGATAGATGTACATTATCTAAAATATGGAGGCATTATGTCTCTGAATACCAGCTGCTGGTATTCCAAAGTGGGAATACTATTGTACTCATGTCCTATATTTGGACTTCTCAAAGGCTTCCCATTAGGCTCTGTGGTCTCCAAACTCATGGCCCTCCAAATGATGGGGAATGACCCTCTCCTTGTTGATCACATGTCTGGGGACCCCATTCAGACTTCAGTTGAACTGATGGTATGCTGTCCAGGCTCTCATAGGGAGCTGCTGCTTGCCAGGAAGCAGCGGCTACAGCACTGAGAAAAACAGACCAGTGGGGCTGTTGAAGTGGTGGCCCACTTGGTCTATGTGCACAAAGATGCATGTCATACTTGATTTGGTCTAGTGCATGTGGTCACCATTGTGGTCAATCAGAGGCCAGTCCAGGGCATAATGCTCTGGACTGGTCCTAGATTAAGTGGCCAAGACACTACCAGTCTGAACTTACAAGAAGAGATTCACTACTGTCTATTCTAGCTATAGCTGGTGAGATTTATCAGCAACATCTGAAGGACCACGGTTGCTTATCCCCGAAAGGGGCTTTCCTGATTATTGAGCCTAGCTTTTCTTATGCTCTATCACTGAACTTTAATATATCCGAACTTTAATATATCCGTTGGATCTACATGAGTGAAAAGTCATAACTACTTTAACTCATGCATCACCCTCTTGCATATGAACCTGCCTGTGCCTTCAGGTTTTCTGCTAAAGCCCTTCTTTGGGTTTTTCTGCCTAATGAAATTAGGTGGGTAGACAAAGGATAAGGCCTTCTCAATAGTAATGGCCTTTCCTTGGAAATGTTCTCTATACATCCATGTACCAGACACATAATCCTATGAGCTTTAGATACCATTGAAAAATGACTACACTGCTGGTGTAGTGGTTTGAGTGCTGAAGTATGACTCTGGAGGCAAGGGTTTGATTCCCCACTTGGCCACGAAACCCATTGGCCACAATGCAATAGGATTTTTGTCCTATTGCACTTAGGGCTACCATATGTTGGAACTGACTTGAAGCCACATAACAGCAACAAAGATGCACCCTAGCTTGTGTGTTCTTTCTCATTCATAACTTTTATCATCTTGACAGCACCACTGAGATGGTGCTTGGTCATGTTTCCTGGTTTTCATTTATGAAATACTGGAGGATATGGAAGATGCTGCCTTGTAGTGATATGCACCTGTCCAGTACCTCATTTTCTGCTTCTCAGGCATGGAAGCATAGAGGAGAAAGGCCTTGTGCTTGGTGACTTCTACATGTTGTCTGTTTCCATAAGTCAGAAATGACTTGAAGGCACACAACAAGAAATACACTTCTAAAAGAGTGTTTAATAATTGCAATACTGGACTGTTTTATCTGCTTGTATTTTGATATTGTAATATTTACCTATTCTTAACATTTGGCTTTTAAGATATTTTTATGTTAATATTTTAACTCTGTATCACTTTCCCATGTAAATATAAAGAAACTGTTTTATTACTAAACCAGTGTCTGATGTCAGTAAAGGACTGGATAAGGGCAATTAAATGGAACCTGAATCCACAAAAGGAAGAGTCAGTCACAAGATAGCAGAATATAGGGATTTATCCCTGTACTGGATGGGTTACCTAGGTTCAGAGCTTGGGTGTACTCCTGGCTCAGCCTTGAGCCTTGAAGTTGCTGTAGCCTGGCTACAGGGAGCATACAAGTTCTTTATGACTGCTTCTCTGATTACCAGTCAATTGCTGGCCACATTTCAAAGTGCTGGCTATGATCTATAGTGCCCTTCCTATATGACTTGGGCCCAGGCCATCCAAAGGACCATATGACTACCCAGGGTGGTCAGACATTTAGAGGAGTCCTTTCTCTAAGAGTGTGCGAGTGACTAAGTGAGGGCTATAAACAGGCCATCTACTAGATATTCCAAACTTGTAGTTTGTCCCCAGGTTACAAAGGGATGTTCCTTTCGAGCTCCTCCATTTATTAATTTTACCCCACATTCCTGCCTTAAATGTCCCATCATAACTGAAGGATCTATTAACATTTTAAAATGAGTCATTTACATGCAATAGATTAAAAACTACTTTCATCAAAGCAAAAGCTAGGATGTAGCAAGAATCATAGTAGCTTCAACAACTGTTTTAATAATAGAAATCTGTTTAATTGTATTATAGTATTATAACTTACCATGCTTGTAGTTGCATTTGTTTGCAAGTTTTGAGCTGTGCTGGATCCCAATTTTGATTATAAATAAAATGAGTAAGAAACTGTTGAAGAGACTACACTGTAGTTTTCACTTTCTGCCTGAAAGTACTACAAGATGGAACAAGACAAATTCCAAAGATCAGAGTAATAGTTTGAGCAGTTCCTCTCAAAAAACTCTGTCCTGTGGTGCTACCTTTTATACTTGAAGGATGTACAAAAGAACTTATATTGGTTATTTCAGTTTCTAGGTGGATTCATGTACATGGAGGCACTTATTCAAATAACCTGGAATTTAAACCTTTATAGATTGAAAGCCCACATCAGACCCATGCACACATTGGGAATCTGTACACCTGCTACAACATTGGTTTAATGTGTTCATAAAACTGGACACCCATCAGCTGTCTTGCTATTAATTTTAATTATTGTGTTTTATATTTTCATTTAACTAATGTAGTGTTTTTAATATGTAGTGTTTTAAAACATTATTAGCTCCCTTGAGTCCCATTATTGGGAGAAAGGCGGGATATAAATAAATATCATCACCACCACCATCATCACTAATTGTAATTTCAAAAGTGGTTGAAGTGAGCACCATATATTCAAAATTAGCCTGTAGCTGGTTCTCCCAAATTAAATGTGTGATTTGCCCAAAATACATCCTTATGAATAACTTTATTTGAGAAGACATAGAAGCATGCCTATAGACATTATGATTTTATGCCCATTTTCTAACTTTGTCAGGAATTTCTGCACTATCTAGACTTTATAGATTCCTAGTGATGAAGTTATCAGTGCTCACTAATTTTAATGTTGCACATTCAGCCTTGCAAAGTGTTTTCTGCTATGTATATCTAAAAATAACAAATGTAAACTTAGCATGTTCTTTTGCTGAATATGCAGGAGTAAGTAGGGTTGTGAAATTCTTAAGAATAAACTACTATAGTCTTGAAAATATAATCTAATCCAAGAGTTTTTGAGAATTCCTTGTTTAACACTTGTTTCAATTTTTTATTTATTAATGTGTTTCTCTGATACATTTTTAAAAACCATGAACATTTACAATTGTTAGCATGAAAATAAGGGAGGAGTTGTAGGTTTCCCAAGTCAGCTCTCCCTGGACTCAGTGAAGCATGAAAAAGCTGACTAGAGAGTCTTTGGCTGGCAATAACTAATTAGTAATTTCTAATTACTCACCTTCTTTTGGGGAAGGGAGAGTAGGGTAGAGGGGAAGATGAAGAAGGCCAGTAGTGGCAGGGAGGAAAAGGGATGGTGAATGTGGAAATAGAAAGGAGGATGGAGGAGAAGGGCAACTGTGGTGGGGAAGGGGATAAAGAACAAAAATGACAAGAGAGTGAGGTGCATTTTCTGGGGGTGGTAAAAGTTCCATAAAATTCTGAAATGTTCTGTAAAGCTCATAAAATCTACAATGCTCAAGTAACATCTATAACATTCAGGAATAACCTCAAAGTAGAATACAAAACATTATTTAGAG
>CM034708.1:182004435-182014835 GCA_020142125.1 Phrynosoma platyrhinos | reverse complement strand
GTGGTCTCAAACTGGATTATTTCTGGCAGTCTGTACAGGCCCGTAGTCTAACAATCTGCTACACAACGCTGGCTCTCTGCGTCTGTGGTACAGACACAGGGTCAGTTTAGATTGAATTCACCTCAGAATTAGCCAAAGTTAATTTTGTTTGGACGACAATTCCCAGAATACCCCGGGCAGTATGGCCACTGCGAATGCTGACTGAGGGAAATGGAAGCTGGAGAACGATAGTAACGTTTCCTAGCCCCAATCCTGGCCAAACTCGCGAATGGCTGTTTTCAGTGTATGTAAAAAATAATAGAGAGCAGGGCACATATGACAGAGAGATGTATAGAGAGCCCAAGCTCAGGTCTTACTAAAGAGACAGTAAACAACAAAGCATATGTTCCATGCGCATGCGTCTGAGGAATTTTTTTTTTAACCCAAGATTTATGGCCGGTCCCATTCCGTGGGCGGGATTAATACTTCACAGTGACGAAATGCACAACCAATCGCTTCAGAGTATGGAAGAGAGTGAGTGGGTGGGTAGGGGAAAAAAATCTGCTATTTCTGCTGACGGACAGCATTTGTAGCCAATCAGAGATAAAGCTGAGCCTGAGGCGGCGAACGAGTGGCAAGTTAAAACGACGTCAGAGAACCAATAGGGAGCCAGATAGTTGGGTTTTTTTTTTTACATGCCCTCCAAGTATCACCACGAACCCAGGAGGCGGAGTTTCCTTTGATGAGCAGCCCTCGCCACGAATGCCTCGCGAGGTTTTCGAGGAGCCGGCCAATAGAAAGAGAAAAGAGGGGAGGGCCGTCCTATGACGGCTAGGCAAGAGAGCCAATGAGGAGGCACGTTATTCCGGCGCTGTCGAATGGGGCGGCAGCAGGGGCGGGCTTCGATGTGTTTGGGTTCGTGCCCCCTCCAGGGAGTGAGACGACGGCGACGACGAAAGTTTATTTTTTGGTGGTAGTTCCCCCGCCTCGCCTCCCGCCATTTGTTTTGGTCTCGGTGCCTCAGGTTCCCCGGCGGGAGAAACGGGCGGGAAAAAGCGCCAGAAGAGGACGAGGAGGAGGACGACGAGGGCTCCGCCTGGGGAGCGCGGCCGGCGGAGAGGCGGCCGTGGCTTTTTGTAGGTGAGCGGCGGCCGTGGCGGCGGGGCAGGCCTCGGGCATCCCCCCTCAGGGCTCTTTCCTGGGGCCTTTCGGGCTTCCAGACCGTTGGGCCTGCTTCGCGGCCTCCTTACCTTTGGGCCAAAAGGACCGTAGAGTAATAATAATAATAATAATAATAAATGATTTAAAAATCTCCTCGGATTAAAGGAGAGAGAGACACCCCCCCACCACCACTTAAATATTGGTAGCCAAGCGAAGGCTCTGAGTCCCAATTTTGGGGGGGAAGTAGGATACAAATAAATATAACATAATAATAATTATAATAATGTTATTTTAAATTGCAAGCCACTCAAAGTCCCATTTTTTGGGGGGGGGGAAGTAGAATACAAACAAATATAATCATCATCATCATCATCTGATCTTTTAAATTATAAGCCAATCTTAGTCCCAATTTGGGGGAGGAGAGGAAGCAGGACACAAATGTAATAATAATAATAATAATACTGTTATTTCAAATTGTAAGGCGGTCTGAGTCCCAGTTTTGGGGAAAAACAGGATACAAATATAGTTAACAACAACAACAACAATAATAATACTGTTATTTTAAATTGTAAGGCAGTCTGAATCCCAATTTTGGGGGAAAAACAGGATACAAATATAATAATAATAATAATAATAATAATGATAACATTCTTTTAAATTGTAAGGCGGTTTGAGTCCCAATTCTGGGGGGAAAGCAGGGTATAAGTAATAATAATAATAATAGTAGTAATAATAATAATAATAATTATAATAATGTTCTTTTAAATTGTAAGCCCCTCTGAGTCCCAATTTTTTTGGGAGACTGGGAAGTGATGTCATTTTTTTTGTTTGCTTCCCTAAGGGGAACCTATCATGGGGTTTTCTTGGCAAGATTAGTTCAGAGGAGGTTTGCAGGTGCCTTCCCCTGAGGCTGAAAGCATGTGAGTTGCCCAAGGTCACTCAGTGGGTTTCCATGGCCCAGCTTGGAATTGAACTCTGCTCTCCAGGCAAAGCACTTGGCTACCAATACTGTATTTAATTGTTGAGGGAGCCGTAAGGAGGTCTCTCTCCTTTCAGCTTTATATGGGGAGGGGGAGGAGGAACTCACCTACAGTCGGTCCTCTGTATCCACAGATTTTTTATGCACAGATTCAGCCATCCATGGCTTGAAAATATTCATAAAATATGCAAATTCCAATAAGCAAACCTTGACTGTAAGGGACACTATTTTATTATCGATTGTATTTAATGAGACTTGGGCATCCATGGATTTTGGTATCCATAGCAGATCCTAGAACAAAACCCCAGTGGATGCCAGAGGTCCTTGTGCAGTGGAACCTCCTTCTGAGGGCATTCTTGGGGAGCTTGGACTGGGGAGTTCCTCTTGTGAGAATTATTTGGATGGTGGTGATGGAGGTGGTGATGGTGAGCCTCTAAATAAGAGCCTTATTATTTTCATTATTAGTATTAATATCCCAATTGAGATATAAATACAGTTGGCCCTCCACATTTGCAGATTTGACTTTGCGGATTTGATTATTTGCGGTTTTGATTAACATGTACTCCCTAGGAACGTCTAGGTCCTCCAGCAGAGTTTGGCAGACATTTGACCGTAACAGTTGTGCTGGAGAATCTGGAAGTTCCTAGAGAAAACACTTCTCTAGGTATTTGTAGGTCCTCCAGCATGATTCTGTGATCAGCCTCTGGCAGATGTTGACCATAGAGTTGCAGTAGAGGACCTGGAGATTCCTAGAAAGGTGTTCTTTCAGGTAAAAAGAATAGTGGTGGAGTGTTGTTTTTATTTCTGTTTTTTCCACTTTCATGGGGGTCCTTCACCCCTAACTCCATCAAATGTGGAGGGACCACTGTACATCAATCGAGAACCAGCGTGGCATATTGGTTTGAGTGTGTGTTGGACTATGACTCTAGAGACCAGGGTTCGATTCCCAGCTGAGCCATTAAAAAACCCCTGGGTGACCTTGGGCAAGTCACACTCTCCCAACCTCAAGGGAAGGCAATGGCAAACTCTTCTGAACAAATCTTGCCAAGAAAACCCCATGATAGGTTTGCCTTAGGGTCACCATAAGTCAGAAATGACTTGGAAGCACATAACAAACAAACAAAAATTTAAACCTTGCTTTTCCCCAAAAATTGGGGCTCAGAGCAGCTTACAATTTAAAAGAATAGTACAACTAAAAATATACAAAAGTGATGCATTAAAATAGAATTAAATTATTATGATATTCAAACAGATTACTCATTAAAAGAGTGAAATATAGCTAAAATATGAAAGTATTTGAAACAACAATTTAAAGTACAATTTAAGAGAATGGCATTACAATTTAAAAGAGTACAAAAGAGAACAGTACAGTTTAACAAAAGAAGCAGAAGGGGGGGAGGTAGAAAAAGAGCCATATATAAGACAGATGGAGAGGCAGATATAGAAAGAACCAACATTTATGGATTTTCGTAAGGTCCCGAAGTAATAATAATCAAAAACCTGAAACTACAGCAGTGATTTCCAGACTCTGGCCTTCCAAATGTTTTTGGACTTTGGCTCCCAGAATCCCAGACTATTGGCCAAGATGGATGAGGCTTCTGGGAGTTGAAGTGCAAAACACCTGGAGGACTAGAGTTTGGTAATCACAGATCTACAGCAAAGAACAGTCAGCATAATACAGTGGTTTGAGCATTGGGCTACAACCCTGGAGACCTGGGTTCGAATCTCAATTCTGCCTTGTAAACCCATCAGATAAGCTTAGTCAAGTCACACTTTCAGAGGATGGTAATGGAAAACCTCCTCTGAAGAAACTTGCCAAGGAAACACTGCAATAAGTTTGCCTTAGGAAAGTCAGAAATGACTTGAAGGCACACAACACACACACACACACACACACACACACACACACTTAAGAACATAAAAAAGTGATGCATTAAAATTAAATTATTACAATTTTAAAACCGTTATTACAATATTAAAACAGATCACTGGTAAAAAGATTGAAAGTGTTTAAAACAGCACGCTGTTGCCTAAGGGTTCCTCCCTATGGAGCTAATTATGGGGCTTCCAAAGAATCCGGTCAGAAGAGGTGGAGGGTGAGAGTCCTGGAAGCATGAGGGGTGTCGTTGGTCTGCAGAAGAGGTCAGACTGCTAAGCAGCCTTGTCTCTGTTTTTCCTCTCTTACCCCCCCCCCCCCCCCCCAAAAAAAAAGAAATTTTAAACTGGTTCTGTAGTGCAGTCAGTCAAGAGGGGGAACCGATGCTGAGGACAGCCAAGAAGCCTTTGGTGTAAAGTCTTATTTATAGCAGCGCAGGTTCTAACAGTCCCCTTTGAAATGCAACATGAAAAATGATCCTCAAGGGTATAAATAAATATAACCGGCTGCTTACATCTTTCTCTTCTCCTCCCCCCTCCTTGTCTCCTGATTGGCGGGACTGTCTAGGCCACCAGAGGTGCATTTACGCCGTAGAAATAACGCAGTTTGGCTACTGAATCCTATGGAGTCATGGGACCTGTAGTTTTACATAGCCCGTAGCCTTCTCTGCCCAAGAATGTTAGGGCCTGAACAGACTGCCAGAAATAATTCAGCTTGAGACCACTTTAAGTGCCATGGCTCAATGCTAGGGAATCATGGGAATTGTAGTTTTTGATGAGACACTGAACCTCTGTAAGAGAGCTCTGGTGCCACAATAAACTACAGTTCCCATGATTCCCTAGCACTGCGCCACGGCAGTTAAAGTGGTCTCAAACTGGATTATTTCTGGCAGTGTTCAGGCCCTTAGTGGCTCATCAAACTACAAATCCCAGGATGATGCCCTGGCGGTTAAAGTGGTGTCAAATGCCATTATTTCTATGGTGTAGAGATGCACCCCAGGAGAGTGGTGACTGCCTAAAAGCATTTTTCTTTTTTAAAAATATGTTACATAATAAGATTTTAAGCTTTTGCCACAGATTAGAGATGGCACCCCCTCTCAAAATGTTGGAGACAGTATTTTATGCCTGAGGGAAATAACCCATGAGTTTATTTATATGTTGTATGCTAAACTTGGACTAGTACTTGTATTTGGGTGACAAGAAAAGGAGCCATAAAGTCTAGGAAACGGTTTATTGTAATGTGCGTTATTTAAGTATCACGAAGAGAACAAAATGTTTCTGGCCGCATGCTACCTGTACAAGCTGGTATAAAAGAAAGTGCAACTTTTGAGTTCCTACTTCTGTTTCTGTTGCTTATATTGTTCATGTTGCCTCCTGAACAGATCGTAATTGAGATGCTGTTGCTTGATATATACAGGCAGGTTAGGAGTGTGTGTGTGTGTGTGTGCGCGCCTTCAGGTTACCTGTTGACTTATGGTGATCCCATTAATTTCATAGGGTCTTCTTAGGCAAGGGATACTCAGAGGTGGTTTTGCCACTAGTCTGTTTTTATCCCCTTTCAGTTGCTTTAATAATAAGATTGTAGAGGGGGGAAAAAAAAAGCATTTGTCTATTTTCAAAAACTACACATGTGATAGAGCTGTATTGACATTTTGGGGCTAGAGCAGACCAATAACCTATTTTCAAAAAATGAAATTATCTCATTTTGGAAATGTAGAATGGAATGAAAATAAGTACCATATATATATTGTCAGCTACAATAATACTTCACAGTAGTGTTAAAAGCAAATGACTTGTTTAGGTTTGACTTGTTAGGATTTTCACCAAGAAAATTTGATGGTCCATGCCCTTGGATGTATCCTAAAATAAATTTTATTATTTATAGGATAGTTACAAATACTTTTCTGAGATAGGTGATTCTTATTTTTCTGTTGTGAGTGTGAATGTCCATCAGTGATCACTGAGATATGTTTTTGTTTGAATTTATGAGATTATTGCACTACACTCTTAATAGCATTCCTATTCCACTTGTGTGCTCTGGCTGCCTCCTGTTGCATTCTGGGATTTGCAGTTTAACAATTGTGTTAGCATGTAGTGTATTCAGCAAGAGAGCTCTTAGGCTTAAGTGAACTACAAACTCCAGAATGCAACAGGCGGCAGCCGGAGCAGTTAAAGTGGAATAGCAGTACGGTACTCTTAAGAGTGTAATGTGGTAATCTTAATAGTGAAAGTATTGCTGTAATCTTCTTTACTCTTGGGTTTGTGCCTGCCATCCAAGTTTTAACTTTCTAAGCAGTTTCATCATTTTACTCTTGCTTTAAAAGTATAATCAGTGTTCTATAAAAGCATAATGAATAGCATATGTTTTCCACTTCTAAACTGTGACATTAAATTCTTATTTTGATGAATTACTGTGAACATTTGAATTTTGAATGTCATAGTGATTATAAGTTCCTTAATGTAGCAAAATAAAACCATCATGACCTTATTCAGGTTTCATGGTTTTTCATCAGTAAACTGTATTAATAAACTTTAGGTTTGCCAAAGGCAGTATCTGTTCCTTCCCCTCCTCCCAGCTAATTAACATAAACATCCTCCCAGCTAATTCTGACACTTCTCACCATGAGGAACATTTTTTAAAAATGGACTCATGATATGTTTTATGGAAAGTCACTGGGACTTTACAGACTGCCAGAAATAATGCAACTTGAGGCCACTTTCACTGTCCTGGCTCAGTGCTAAGGAATCATGGGAACTGTAGTTTATTGTGGCACCAGAGTTCTCTGACATGACAGAGAAGGCACAATGTCCTAGAAAAAAATACAATTGCCATGATTCCTTAGCACTGAGCCAGGACAGTTAAAGTTGCCTCAAGCTGCATTATTTCTGGCAGTCTGTAAGGCCCTTAGTTTCTGACAGGCATAATTTATCTCTGGTTGGATAGCTTGCATATTGTGGTCTTACACAGTTTATAAAACAGTGAATAATTGGTGGACTTTACAATAAACTTTGCGTATTATCTCTTGGTGTCAGATGACTTTCTGTGGAGTTCTCAACTCAAAACTTTTTAAAGTCTCTTCCAAACATTTGTTGTATTTGTAAAGCCACCAAATCACAAAACTATTTTTTTTATATTAATGTATGAAACAATATACATTATTAAAACACAAGTCTTGTGGCGCCTTAAAGATTGCTAACTTCATTTGGCTCAAGCCTTTGTGGCCCTCAGGCCGCCTTATCAAATGCAACTGGATTGAAATCCATGAAAACGTATAGCCAGATAAAATTTGTTGTTCTTTAACAAAGACTGGTTGTTGTTTTTTGCAATGCAGTGATGTGGCTACACTCCCCATAAGGCTTAAAACAGAATTTTAAAGGTGGCTGACAATTTTGGCCAAGATCCTTCATTGGGAAATAGAGCTACAGAGATGTGATTATGTCTTCCAGTGTTTCCACTCCAAACCTACCTTTTCAGCAGCATGACCATTGCCCAGCATGACCTTGCCCAGCATGACCATTTCTGTGTTGCTGGGGTGTGTGAGAGTGGAAATGTGCCCTGTACCCTTCCTATAGCTGAATGCACTATGACAGACAATGCTGCAGAAGTCTGTCACAGAGGAACACAGTTGGACACATCTCCACTTATTTATGGGCTCCCTGTCAAGAAGGAAATGGATGTGGGGGGGGGAATGGTTGAGCTGCTAAAAGGTAGGCTTTGAAAGGACTTTTGATTGTTGCATGCATAACAACCATAAAAATTAATTTTGATGGCATAATGCAGACATACACCATTATAGTTACTGAACAGAATGCAAATCCTTATTTAAAAGGCCTGGGGGGAATTACTTGGTGTCAAAAAGATAATAAAGATGGCACGATGAGTCTCTGTCTATTAATAGGAGTACTTTTTGTGTACTTAACAAACACTTATGTTCTTTTAAATACAATATTAAATCCACAAAAGACTTAGCTGGTAGAAAAATAAACTAAGATTAAATTAAGATGTTTATCAAAAATGACCAGCAGACTCATTGGTGTGGCCGGCGGTGGAGGTAATTCATTGGTGTGGATGTTTTGAACCCAGCTTTATGCTGTAGTCACTGAAGTACATTGATTCTTCCAGTCCTCTTCATTACTAATTGGATTATTCCTCTCTCTATACAAATGTGTGTTCACAGATCTGGAACACTGCACTGAATGATCCAGTAATTTGTGGATTACATATTTTGCTTTATTTGGACAGTCTAATTTCAAGTACCAAGTTTCTTCAGGAAGCTTAATGTTTGTAAACATTCAGAAGAGCAACATAAACTTAAATTTAATGTTTTTCACTAATGTAATGCGGCTGAATTGTGTGTCAGTTGCTGCCACCATGGCCTTTTGCTTTCAGTGCTGTAATTTAGGTGTTGTATGATATACTTTAGTACTCCAGAACTATCTGACTTTAACAGCTACAGTGTTTTTAGGCACTTATTCTAATGTGGAAATAAGAATAGTAATATTAAGAGTGTTTGAATGCAGTGTTTATGTGGATTGTCAGTACAATCATACTTCTGTTCATGTAAAAGTTTCCTTTAATCTTTGCCAGGCATGAGAGTATGGATTACCTGATTACTTTTGTTACCTTATTTCTTAGGCTTTTCTAGCTTCAAATTTTTACTTGTTATGTTTTGTTAATCATGATAAATTTTGAACTGTTTTTTTTTTTTTCTTTTACAGTGGTTTGACTTTTGCACTGAATGTAGCCAGGACGGACCTTTTCGGGCTTCAGCGGCCCTGAGAAGCTGTCAAGGTAATTTCTCTTAAAGTATAGGTACACTATCCCTATAGGGAAAGAGAAAAGTTACAGTGAACCCTCCACATTCACTGGGGTTAGGGGCACAGGACCCCCATAAAAGTGGGAAAAACACAAATAAAAAACCACTATTTTTTCTACCTGAAAGCGCACCTCGCCAGGAATCTCTAGGTCCTCTAATGCAGCTCTGTGCTCAACAGCTGCAGGAAGTTAACCATAGAATTGTATCAGAGGACCTACAAATGCCTAGAGAATTGTTCTCTCTAGGAATTTCTAGGTCCTCCAACATGACCTCTGGTAGACTTTGAACAAAGAGTTATGTTGGAGGACCTAGAGATTTCTAGAGAGAACTAATTAACCAAATCTGTGAATAATGAAATCTGCAAGATTGGTAATGTTATTTCAGACTCACAATTGTTTTCCCAGTATTCACCATCCCTACAGAACAGACAGTTACGACAAACAGTATGTTAGTTGCCTCCTTATAGCAACAATGTGTAGTTTTATGGAATATTCAGTTACCTCATGTTTCATGGTCTTTTTGAAGGTTGAAGTTAGCTATTTGAGCATTTTGCTTACAATGTTGCTTGCTTTAACTGCAAAAAGAAGGAAGAACAGAGTGTCTCTGATTCACTTTGTTGCTCCCCCAAAATAATGTGCTGTGCAGCCTTTCTTATATTTGACTTACATGAATGAGCATGTTAGTTATTTGTGGCAAATAACCTTTAAAATCTATGGTGCACAGTCATTTTTGCCTGCATATATTCCTTCCCTTCAAATCTTAGTATATGATTGGAGGTTAAACATGGGTCCAGGGCAGTTTCCACATCATATAGAAGCCAGGCTCTGACAGCTTCCACCATTAGATGGGCTTTCTTTGGCCGCCTTTGTTGATTCTGCAACTGAGGGATACTTCTACTAGCTGTAAAGTTTAGCTGTAGCTAAACTAGAATTCGATGTAAAGGACTTCTATTGTAATCATAGTCAGTAAGCAAATAAATATTTCTGTGTATGCTACAAAAATGCATTGAGACATTTTTCATTTCATTTTTCAATCTCTTCCGTAATCTGTTCTGCAAGATCTGGATGTTCTTGTGTATGTACAATAGGTGCACCGAAGTATTTTGTCAGGAACTTACTGTTTCTGCAATAAGAAACATTAAAATAATTATTTTGTAACTGTTTTATTTGAAATTATGGAGTAGCACAATTCTTGAACTTGTTCATGAATGATTTTGTACATTTTAAGATGCTATTTCAGGTCACTTGCTTCTGGGATTAATACCTTAGTATTTGTATTCCTTGCCTAAAGAAAACCCTGTGAAATTCATGGGGTTGCCATAAGTCAGCAGGCATCTTGAAGGACACACACACATCTATAGAAATAATTCAGAGTACATATGAGAACAAGGATTAATCTTTTGTAGTAATAGGTTTAATGCTGGGGTCGGCAACCTACGGCCCGGGGGGCGGAAAAGGCCCCGTTCCCCAGACTTACCGGCCCAGGCCGTCGGTTGCCGCCGCCGCGCACCGCCGTCCGGGCGCGTTTTTGGCCGCGCTTTCTGCAGCCGCCATTTTGGATGTCAAAATGGCAGCCGTGACGCCTTTGCG
>CM034708.1:181991888-182002608 GCA_020142125.1 Phrynosoma platyrhinos | reverse complement strand
AAATTGCCATCAACAGAGTTGCTGGACACCTCGTCTACGGATTCTGTCGAAACAATGGCGTCTAAGTTGGCTCTTATCCGAGAGATTTTATCTACAAAGTAGGTAGTAAATGCGTCACAGCAGGCCGTCGTTGGGTTAAGTAGAGGGCTTGGCACCGGAGAAACCTTTGTCAATACCCCCACCACCCTAAACAGCTCTGCTGGACGGGACTCTGCAGACGCAATGCGTGCAGCGCAGAAAGATCTCTGCGCTGCATGCAGAGCCTCCCGATAGGAATCAAGATGTTTCTTATGGCGAGTTCTGTCGGATAGGAGCCGAGTCTTCTGCCATTCGTGCTCTAGTCGTTGTCCAGCTCTCTTCATCCTCCTAAGTTCCTCTGTGAACCAGGGCTTATGATTAGAAGCGGGCTCGAAAGGACGCTTGGGAGCAATTGTGTCAATAGCCCTGGTAAGATCGGTGTTCCAAGTGTTCACCAAGGCTTCAACAGAGTCACTGGCGTTACCAACCATTAAACCCTCTAAGGCCTTTTGGAAGCCGATGGGTTCCATGAGCCTTCGAGGGCGGACCATTCTAACAGGTCCGCCACCCCCGAAGGGGTTGACAGTGGCCTTTAGCTCTATCTTGACCAGGAAGTGATCCGTCCATGACAAAGCAGAGGTTTTTATGACCTCCGCCCATGGATATTCCTGTTCTGTACTAAAAACCCCATCGAGGGTATGGTTTTTGTTTTGTTTTTTACATTTAAAATTTATTTATATTCAAAAGGGATCTCAGCTGCATAGAGTGTTCCAGTGTAACAAAAACAAGATAATAAAAAAACAAAAGGAGGAAAAATAACCACATTAGTTATAAGTTTATAAAAGCTGACCAAATGTCCAAATACACGTCCATTTTTTAATTTCATCTATACATGAGTCTTTCAGATGTTGTATGTGTTGTTAGATCGTCTATGCATTGGATCACAGATGGAGAAAAATCCTTTCCAGTAATGAAGTATTAATCTTTTAGCTGCCAGCAGTACATGAAAAATCCACTTCTCTTGGCCATTTGTTAATTTCCAAGAAAGAGGTAAATATTTAAAAAAAAACAAAACATGCACATCCCTGAATATCAAGGAACTTTCCGAAACCAAATTTACTTATGTAATTATTTCCTCCCAAACTGTAACTACTATGGGGCAGTTCAAAAATATTTTTGTTAAGGAAACATTAGCTATGTCTCCCAACATTCTGCTGATTTAGAAAGAACTTTCTTGAATAGATGTTGTGGTAACCAACATACCCAAAAGAGCAATTTCTGCTGTATAAGACATAGTTGGAGGTCTATAGCCATACTAGTTATTGATGTTAACACCAATGGCCACTGATTAGTCAGACTTGGATATTCTAATTCTCTATTCTATTCTTTCTGTAAATCTCCTATGTTATATTTATTTAAAGGTAAAGGTATTCCCCATTGACAAACGTCCGACCATAGGAGGCAGTACTCATCTCTGTTACTAAGCCGAAGAGCCAGCATTGTCAGAGACTGGCCAGCATGATTGCACAGAACGCTGTTTACCTTCCCACCAAAGTGGTAGCTATTTATCTACTTACATTTGCATACTTTCAAATTGCAAGGTTGGCAGAACTGGGACTAGTGACAGGAGCTCATGCCATCATGCAGCACCCAAGCCACAAACTGCCAACCTGCTGATCTTGCAATCAGAGTCAGCGTCTTAACCACTCGAGCCACTGCATCCCTTCATACTTACATGATGTGATATAACTCTTAAACTCCAGTTCCCACCTAATTTTTCCCACATGTTTTCCTGCCCTTATCCCCCCTCCCTTTGCAGAACTTCATATTTCAGCAGAGTTTTGCACAGATCCTGTTCCCATGCAAACTGATGAGGGAGAAGTTTTGGAGGAAGGTGGTTCCAAGGTCAGTGAAATAGAATAAATCTTAATATGCATATTGATTACTGTTCATATATTGGTTTGAAACTTAAGAGCTTTTTCAGGACAGTTCTGACATTGATAAAGATGAAATTTTCACAAGAAGGTCAGTTTTCCACTCTATGCTTATATTAACAAAATTACCTTATTTTCCTGCGTATAAGACTACTTTTTAACCTGCAAAATCTGTGGTTAAAGTGGGGGGTCGTCTTATACACCAGGTATAAGGATAAGGAGGATAGAGGTGCTAAAACTATATTTTGACTGGAAAAATGGGGGGTTGTCTTATACACCGGGTCGTCTTATACACCGGAAAATACAGTAAATGATGTTGCAGTTAATATGATAATGCTGTCTTTGTCAGGATATTTATGTCTTGGAGAAGCTTTCTCACCTGTCTTTTGAAGATAAATATACACATTTCCAATAGGGCTATAATTTGTCATCTTCTTGTTTCCAACAAGAAAATTGCTATTTAGAAATTTAAGAAAAGGCTTTTGGAAACTGAAGTTCAGTCTTTTTTCTGCTTCATTTTTTATGTAGGTTGCAATTGAGATTTGCTTCTGAGCGAACATAGTATTGTGCTGCAGATTATTTCCTAAAGAGATAATCATATCAGTCTGTTGCAGCAAAACTAACAGTTTGTTGGCACCTTGAAGATGATAAAATTTATTAAAACATCTCCTTTTGTGGGCTATAACTATCTTAATCAGATGTCTCTGATGATGCAGACTGTAGTCCACTTATTAATATTGCCCAAATGATGTAGGGACATATAGCTGGGCACTGCTTCAGTTAGGAGTTTCTGTGGGCCGACTTGCAAGACTAGCTTAAAATCTGAAATCCTTTAAGTTTACTTAAGACTAAAAGTTATTTTCAAAATACTGCATATAACACATAGGGTAGTTTTTAAGAAATCATTAATAGGCTTGCATTTCAGCATAGGTTTCTATGGAACAGGTACTCATTGGAAGTTTTTCATCTGGTTCATACTTGTACTGCTGGTACTCCTTAATTTGTAACCCTATCCTGCTTCTTCAGAACAGGTGCATACATTGTGTTCTGCTTAAACCGTCCATTTTTTCAGACTAGAATGAGATTGCATTGCAGTGGTGGACTTATCTGAAATCTGTTCTACATTCACATGGCACTGTAGCCTAATGCTTAATAAGTTGCACTCTTGCTTGCAAATTATTTTTACAAGAAACATCACTCCTTGTTCTACTTAACTCTTGCTTTTTCATTGTGGAAGTGACTTATTTCCCTGCCCTGAAAATTCAGGACTCTGTGATAGTGGCAATGTCAAGCCAGAAGGGGTGAGATCTGCATTTATTCTTCAAAGGGTTAATGGCTAGATTACTGAATAATGTTATTAGACTTGTTGTAAGGCTGTTTCTTCAGCTTAGCAAGCATACTGCTGTGCTAATAGTTCATATATACAGAACTTGTTTATGGTATTTATAATTTATTTATTATTATTTTTTTTGGCCAAAAGTAAATGAGATATTATTATTATTATTATTATTATTATTATTATTATTATTATTATTATTATTATTATTATTATTATTATTATTATTATTATTATTATTTTATTTATACCCTGCCTTTTGCTGTAGCAATCAAAGCAGTTTACAAGTAAAACCAGATACAAAATTACCCCAACAATAACAACAAACATTATAAACAAACACTGATTCTCCTTTAAAAATGCATTAAATTCAAATATAAGTTAAAACTTAGAATTAAAAAATAAAGAAAGTTAAAACAGTAGGCACTGGGACAGGATAAAGATATAAGATCTGAGGGAATATATGACGAGAGGGGAAATATATATCTAGCTTTTTGTTCAAAATTAGTTGCTGTGTGCCACAGATGAGAGGCAAACTGTATGTAGGCTGAAGTTAATATCAGATATTTTATTGGCATTGACCATATGCAACTGCTTTATAGTTACTCAGAACATTAATCCATTTAGGCCAGTACTCTTGACTCAGATTAGAAATCTCTAAAAATGGATTATTCCAAGCCACTGAATCCAGTCTTTTAACTAGGAGCAGTGCATGCAAGGCATGTGCAGCAAAATGTAAGGTTCGGTAGGCAATAATGTCTAAGTAGGCTTGAGCCCAATTCTCTATTAAGTAGCATGTGAGAACAGAAGAAACCATTAAGAACGGGATTTTTTTTTCTTCCTGGTGTTCTTACATTACTCTTTCACTTTTTCTGTTGAGCCCTTACAGTGCCAATGTTTTGTTACTATTCTTAACTGTTTTCCCTCATTTTATTTTATACTAAATCATGCCAAGATCTGTTGATTCATTGATTTAACTTGCTTGTCATGCTTAAATAGTTCTAGGACAACTTAGCCATTCAGATCTTATTCAGGATCAACATGCATAGCTTCCACAATAAAGTGCTTTTCTGTTCCTGAAATCTGTCAAAGACATACAAAATTTCAAGTGATCTCTCTCACATGTTTAAGTAATAGAAAATCTTAAACATTGTTATAAACTGTGATGTCACCATGCCAAGTTTTGCCAGAGCTGTAGTACATTATTTGGCATTGGAGCTAATAATGGAAGGCAGCTAGTACATTTGGTGAAGTGGTCAATGTTTTTGTAAATGATCTTAAATGCCACCATGTCTGGTAAGACTGCACAGATCTTATGTAACTTGTTTCAGTTATTGTTCAGTTTCATGGTTGTGAAATGACATTAAATAACTCAGTTTAATTCTTATCTTTCTGTGTCTGGTTAATCTAGTTGCGAGTAAATGTCTATAGACTATATATATGGAATATAAGGTAATGTGACCACCTTTTATGTATGATGTTTGGAATACAGCTGCAGTCCTTTGATATGTCTGCCAGTTCTGTTGTTAGTTTTTTTTTTTTAAAGTCAGTAAATTCTTTAAGATCAAGATTACTATAGTGAATTAAATCCAATTGCTAGTCTCAGTTGGGGTGGATCCATTGAATCAATGGTACTTGCAGAAATGTTGACTTAGCCAAGTTCACATTCATTCATTTGTTCTTTTCTAGCCAATTGGATTTAGTCTAGCTGCAGCAGCTTGCCTGTTTCCCCTCAGTATCCCATGTATGGTTTTAACAACCTTCCTTATGGCTCCCTTTGTGACTTTCAGGGTCTGCTAATGAGAAGCAATGTGGTGTAGTGATCAGATTTTGATATATGTGGAGCCCCGAGTTTAAATTTCCACTGGCCAATGAAAGTCACTGGCTAAGCTTCTTTGGCCATTTGCATACCCTTAATTTAATCTGCTTCATAGGGGTGTTTTGAGGATAAGATAGCAGGTAAGTAAAAGTGAACCATACTGACCTCCTTGGTTGAAAGTATGATAAAAATATAATAAAGAATGTATTGTAGGGGCAACATTCTTGGTATCTGATAAAGCCAAGAAAAGCAAATTTGTAATAGGGAAGTGGGCATCGTGCAGCTTTCAGGTTGCATATGACCTCAAGAGCCTTAGTTTACCACTATTCTCCCTACATGAAGATTTTAGATTTTTTTAAACTGAGAAAGCATCCTCATGTTCTCCAGGATCTACAGGGGACAGTCTTCATGTTTTATCTCCAAACTAGTTTTGGGCCTAGCTGTGAGGAAGTAATTTCTAGACACTTTTGATGGGGGGGGGGGAAGAGACTCTTCCTGGGCTTAAAGATGTTGGAGGGGGCACAGTAAAATAGCAGTAGCAATAACAGCTTTATAAAATTGCTCCCTTAAGCCAGTGTGGCATAGTAGTTTGAGTGTTGGACTATCCTGACTACTTCAAGCTTAGTGCTTTTCCTCCCTTTGAGATAGAGACATGACAAATTCAAGACCATTGCTTGCCACCAGGAAGTGATATTTCAGTCAGATTAGTCAGTGCTTCTCCATTATTTTCTGTCACGTCCCCCCAGGAAAGAAGAAAACATTTCGCGCGCCCCCCCGCGCGACTGTAAATAGTCACATGGGTGGGATTGACCAATCAGGATAGAGCACGTCGGGCTGCTACTGGGGCGGCGCTGGGACAATCTTCCTCTCTCCAGCTGTAACGGGCCCCCCCCTTTATGGAGCCTCGCACCCCCCCTGGGGGGCCCGCCCCACTACTTGAGAACCGCTGAATTAGATGGACCACAAGATCATATTTGTATTGCCCACAGAGGCTTAATGCTCTATGTTGGATTTTATGCTTTTGGGGGATTTGCTAAGACAACTATAACCTGTCCAATGTACTTGTTAATACTCTCTGATGCTCTGGTAGAAGTAAAGACAAGGAGATAGCTTTGATTTTATTACTGAAATGAAAGCTCAGCTGAGGCAGTTGTTATTTCAGCCATTTTTGAAGGGTGGTTATTGCTCCTAAATGGAAGAACAATTTTGTTGGCTCAAGAGCTGCTGTTGAATAACTACAGGTGGTCTCTGAGCCGCTCATTGGCTGATGGTTTTATAGAGTTTATTATAGTTATTAAAGTTTTTCTCTAACCAGATAAGAGCACAGTCATTTTATTCTTCTGAGTATTCTTATCACTTGCATGGCTGTGGTCTGATAGCAAACAATTCCAGGTTGCTCTTTGCTTTTGTTACCTTGTCTCTCTGCCTAGAGATATTTAGTATTGAGTGAGCCCACCAAAACACAGATCATCACTACAAAATCTTCTACAACAGGGGCAGGCAACCTTTCCCCTTTAAGGGCTGAGGGACTTCAGCTCCCAGAAGCCTCAGCCATGTTGGCCAATAGCTCCTGGGATTCTGGGAGCTGAAGTCCCTCGGCCCTTATAGGGGAAAGGTTGCCTACCCCTGTTCTACAAGATCTCTACATACAGATCATCACTGGTATGGTGGCTTCAAATTGAGTGCTGATAACCACGGAGTACCTCTGCTGATAACAAAGATCAGTAATATCAGGATGTGGAGTTTGATGTGGCTCAGAGTCTTTGATTACTTCTAAAGATCACTCTTAAAATCAAAGCTCTGTTACTGTATCTTTGCCTCTTGTACATCTATTTTCAAATGTTATTCCAGGGGAAGTATTTTGTGATTTATGTTAAGAACACCTCTGCCCTATCGTTAGAGACATGCCAAATCTCAAGGAGGTCATACAGTTCTTCAGGAGAGTGAATGTCCATCCATATGACAATCTGCAGGCCAGTTAGTTGAGTGTCCTATACCTTTAAATTAACTGGCTTAAACTTTGATCATCTACTACAGATATTTCTCTCTGAGCACACCCCACAAAAAACCCATGTTTTTTCCAGGACTAAGAGCCACTAAGGGGCTTTGTAGACAGGCAGGAAAAAGTGACCTGAAGTTGCCTTTTCCCTAAGCTGCTGTAGCTGCACTGCCTGCCCAGGGGTAGCCCTAAATGGAGAAGGAGCAACCCCACTGGGGGGAGTCAGTGCAAATTTTCTGAAGCTGTATTGATGCCCCACCAACTGCACCACCAGCCCCAAGGATGCCGCAAAGGGAGACGGAGCAACTGCATGGGCCGGTAGTGGCTGCTTTAATATTTTTTGTTCTCAAACACATGCGCATGTGCACAGGAGCATTTCTCCACACCTGCACCAGACCTGTCATAGGCTAGTATACAGTCTGTCACTCTCTTTGTACAAAGGTGATTAAAGTTCGGCATCCCTGTGCACCTTCACAGGACCTGTTATAGGGTGGTACAGACTGTCACTCTGTGTACAAAGGTGACTGAACTTCAGCATCCCTGTGCACCTGCACAGGACCTGTCATACACCCACATATCATGCAAGGATTCGCTGACCTTGCTTCCCACCAAGGAGTGGGTGCAGTAGACCGGTGCCACTGTCTGATTGTGCCACCCTTGCTGTGAAGGAACAGGTTTGTCAACTACTCCATCATCCTCTACAAAACATGTACCAGACAGATAGAGGGGAGGGGAGAGGTAATTTGTAATTTTGTAATTTTTATTGTAATTTAAAGATTCAATCATATTAATTATCACTGTTGTTTTTTACTGTTTTTATCACTTTTTATTATGCTATGATTTTATTTTTATGTTTTAACTTTGCTGTATTTTTCTTTTTCTTTTATCTTTGTGCTCCCGCCTCAATCCGCAGGGAGAGGCGGGAAATATAAATAAATTATATTACCGTATTATTATGATTATTACATGCAGTGAAGGTTTGTGTGGACAGACTTGATACATGTAGCTAGTGGTCATGCAAGGAACATGGTCAACAGGACACACGAACAAACGTTACTCCAGGAGAGCACCCCCAATCATGCCAAGAAGTGGTATGCAGGTCTTATGCATACCTGCACAGAAGAGATCACAAAAGCCTCTTTCATGCAAACTGCTGTGCATGCTGACAGCAAGCGTACATCCAACAGAATGCATTTATTGTCGTAAGAGAGGACAGTTGCTAGGGCACATGCGTAGGATTACAATTAGAGTTAAGGTTAGGGTTCTAATATTCAAGCACATCTGCACCAGCGCATCCACACCTGGAAGCATAGACCACATTAAATTAAAGCTTGCATCGTAGGGTGCATGCTCTGGATCGCCAAGTCAATTTCCAGCACACGTGCGACAGTGCATTTATACGACCGTTTTCTGGTGCATCAGTGTTAACTGCATACATACACATATGCGAAGATGCGCATCTTCACTGAAGGAGCGGAAAAAGTGGCTCCTTTTTGAAGTGGCTTTTCTCGGCATACGAAGGCTAGAGGGCACCTTCCTTGAGACTTTTAGATGTGTGTCATCTAAAGTTCATGCCTACAAGTCACCCTCAAAGCACCCCTTTCTGCCCATGTGCATAGCCCCTAAGTATCAATACTCTCACTCAGCCTTGGTTGAGGTTGCTTCTTATTTCTTCCCACCTCTCCATATCTTTCCAGTCTCCTCACCAAGATCAGATTGACACCAGTAGATCTAGTGACTCCCTGCTGCATGAGACATTCTCAGTGGCTTACTGATTGCACTGGCTTCAGATCTTTCCATCTTCTGAAGCTGCAGTTTGTCCATACCTACTCAGCTACAGGTGGTTCCTCTAACTCATGCTTGGTGTTTTTCCTTCCTTTGAGATAGACTTTCTTTTCAGTGTGATTTATGTTTGTATATTTCAGCTGTGATTCTGAAAAATACTTCCCCACTAGATTATTGGGTCTCTGCTCTATTAATGGCCAAGTGCTTAGACACTGGATGGCTCTGACCAGAGAGAGTGGGGAATATTCCTTACATAACAGTTCTCTTGTTCGTTAGTTTGACTCCCATTTTTGGAGGTTGCCTGATATAAATTTATTGCCAGGATCTGGATTGAGCCACTCAGTATGGAAGTTGCTGCTCACTTTCTGGCCATTCAGGCCATAGGTAGGAAATGGGAAGTACCCCCTAGTCCTGACCACGGACTGTCTTGATTTTGAAAGATCTGACTTTCTTGTCAGAACAGAGAATGTCCCAGTGCTTGGATCACTTTCAACTAATGCATGAATAAGGAAAATCCTCTGCTTTCAATTATGTGTAAAACTGCACCACTCAGCAGCAGAGCAGAATGTACCAAGTCTCAAGTGTCAAAGGAAGCGTCCCCAGATGCAACTTCTTTAGTCTTTGCTTTCACAGAAAAAGGTTTGACCACTTTCTTGTGAACGTTTTTATCTATAGACACAAAATATTGTGTCTGTGATGTTCTCCTGGCTAGAGATAGAATCTTTTTTTGTTGTTGTTAATAATTTTTATTGATTTACAGCAGGGGTAGGCAACCTTTCCCCTTTAAGGGCGGAGGGACATCAGCTCCCAGAAGCCTCAGCCATGTTGGCCAATAGTCCCATGTTGGCCAATAGCTCCTGGGATTCTGGGAGCTGAAGTCCCTCGGCCCTTAAAGGGGAAAGGTTGCCTACCCCTGATTTACAGCATTACAATACAAAACTATAAGAGAAAAAACAAAATAGCAACTCATAATCTTAATAGTGTTAAACATAAATTCATAGACCAGAGATTTAATATTTGACTGACATCTATACCTCATTTAATAAGATCTTCCTTCATCAGGGGTAAAAAAATTATATTGAACCTATTACTACAACTCTGTTAATCATAGAATATTTTCTATACTTTTTTTCCTAAAGAATCTTTAAATGTATCCTGGTTGCAGCGATTGTGAACTTCTCTCCATTTCTTTTCATATTGTTGGGTTGATTACCCTGCTGTGAACATGGAGAGCCTATCCATGGTTACCAGTTCATTTAGTTTGGCTTCCCAGTCCTGTAGTGTAGGTATTACCTCAGATTTCCAATGCCTTGCATATACCATTCGTGCAGCCGTAACCATGTAGAATATGACACTCTTTTCATCCTGACTTAACTTAGTCTCCATCATGTCTATTATATTTAGAAGAAACAACTCTGGCTTTAAGGGAATGTTTTTCTGTATTATTTTACACATAGTCTTATGAATCTCTCCCCCCCCCCCAGAATTCTTTAACCTTACTGCAATGCTACCACATATGGTACATAGTGTCCACTTCTTCCTTACATTTCCAGCATTTGTTGTCATTCCATTTATTCATTCTTGCTAACCTAGAGGGGCTAATGTACCATCTGTAGAAGATTTTATTATAGTTTTACTTTAAAACATTGCATTTAGTAAATTTAATATTATTTTTCCAAGAGTTCTCCCAAATTTGTAAAGGTATTGAATTCCTGATGTTTGCATCCATTTTATCATACTTTTTTTCACTATTTCGCTTCCTATTTCTATTTCTAGTAACAATTTACCATATTTTCCTTCGTATAAGACGACTTTCTAAGCAGGAAAAG
>CM034708.1:181981041-181991788 GCA_020142125.1 Phrynosoma platyrhinos | reverse complement strand
GCAGTATGTTGGCAGTCCTTCCCCCCAACACTTTCTCATTTTCCCCCATACATCTCATAGCTGGGAGATGGAAATAAATTTTACAGCAGCAATTAAATCTGGACTATTTTTTTAAAGTAAGGTCCAAAACACACTGCAGAAAGAAATGCTAGGGATCTGTAGTTTGTTGTGTTTATAAGTGACAGTTTTCCTGCTAAGTACCTGCATGTCATAAGCATTTGAATTAACATTACCATATTGAAATCAAATCTAATTTTTTAAAAATTTTATTTGGTGTGTGTTGGAAAGGGGGGTGGTCTTATACGGCGAGTATATCCCAAACTCTATATTTTGACTGGAAAAATGGGGGGTTGTCTTATACGCCCAGTCGTCTTATACGCCGGAAAATACGGTATATGTCTTTCTTATCCAATGATGATCTCCTTCCTTTAAGATTTTGTCAAAAGTTTTCGGTTCTTTTCGATCCCATACTTTTCTGTGTCCTTTTAAAAGTCTGCTTTTATCTGTAAGTATTTTAACCAATTGATGTCAAGAACCTCTGGCTTTAGTTCCTCTATTGTTTTTTATTCTAACCCCAGCATTAGATTTTATTAACAGATTCTCATAGGTGATCCAAGTTTCTTTCATGGAGACTTCTTTGCTATGGTATGCTTCTTGTGGAGATGCTCAAATTGGTATTTTAGTGAACATGTGTTTTTTTATATTTCTTCCATATCCAATATAGAGCTTTTCTTATACAGTGTGTGTTGAAATCTTTTTCTGAGGTGACTCTCTCGTAACAAAGATAAAGAGTGCCATCCTGTTTTCATTTGTGTTCCTTCTATTGCTAATAATTTTGGATTCTTGAGTAATATCCATTCCTTTACCCATAATAAAGCACAGGCGTTGTAGTATAATTCCAGATTGGGGAGACCTAGACCACCTTTCTCTTTCCAATTACGTAATTGTTCTTATATAGATCTAAATTCTTTTTAGTGAGTATTATTCCAAGATATTTTACTTTCTTAATTATTTGATATTCTGTTTTCTTTTTCAGTTCTTCTTCTTCTTCTTTGGATAGTTTTTTTCTTAGTATCACACTCTTAAATTTATTTATTTTAAGGCCTGCTGTGATGTTGAATTCTTCTAATAGTTCTTCTAGACCAGGGGTAGGCAACCTTTTTGAGCTGGGGGCCAGGTTGCTGTCCCTCAGACAATTGGGGGGCCGAAGCACCAAAAATAAATAAATAAAAATTAAAAATATGCATGCACACTCTCTCAACCCCAGAAAAGCCATGGCAAACCCCCTGTGGAGATTTTGCCAAGAAAACCCCAAGAACATGTAATAACAACAATAATCAATATTATCTTGGCGGGGGGGCGGCAGGACTTGGGGCCTGTCCAAAGGCCTCGGGGGGCCGCATCCGGCCCCCCCCCCCCCCCCCCCCCCCCCCCCCCCCCCCGGGCCTTAGGTTGTCTACCCCTGTTCTAGACTATTGAGCCAGGGCAGGGATAATTCGTGCTCCTAAGTCTTCATTGTATTTTTCTGCTAGACTTTGTAATTTTAATGCCTTTCCTTTGAGTCTCAATTCCAGGGAAGCCTTGTAGTTTTCTTCCTGTTGTTGTGACTTTTCTAAGTGGGTTGTTTTCCTCTCTAAATGTCCTGTTCTTTCTTTAATTTCTGTGATTTTAGATTGCAGACCCTTTATCGCTGTTGTCATTTTTTGAAAGCTTTCTTTAAATTCATGTATTTCTCTCTGGAGTTCTGCTTTCATTTCATCTCCATTCTTTAATTTCAGCTCTTATTTCTGCCCGGATTTCTGCTCTGATATCAGCTCTTAATTTTCTAATCCAGGGGTAGTCAACTTTTTCCTACCTGGGGCCGGTCCACTAGTCCCGAGATCTTTCCCGGGCCGAGGGGGGGGGGGAATGGCGCTGCGCATGCTCACGCTTGCACAGTACTTCCGGCGTAATGCGCATGCACAAGCGAGTTGCGGCCGCCATTTTGTTTTCCAAAATGGCGCTGCGACTTGCTTGCGCATGCAGTGGAGTACTGTGCGTGCGCAAACAAGTCACGGCTGCCATTTTGTTTTCCAACATGGTGGCCACGACTCGTTCGTGCATGCGCAGTACTCTGGCGCATGCGCAGTACTCTGGCGCATGCGCAAACGAGTCATGACACCATTTTGGAAAACAAAATGGCAGCCGCAACCTGCATGGGGACAACGCGTGGCGGCGGGGGCAGGACCAGGCTGGGGCCAGTCCAAAGGCCTGGGGGGGGGCTGGATCTGGCCCCCAGGCCGTAGGTTGCCAACCCCTGTTCTAATCTCTTCTGTCAGGTCACCTTTCATGTCAGTATTTACAGTTCTCTCCACTATTGTTACGTTGTGAGTTTTGTAATTTTAACTGGGCGTCTATTCCAGTTGCCAATTTATCTATAACACATGCTATCTCTATATTGTCAAACTTATAAATTTTGTAGATACTGTACTTATTATTGGGCTCACTAAAAGAGATATCCTATATAATACAAATTTTTACCAATGTCTTTTGCCACCACCAGCACAACACAGTATATTAATTACTCAGAAAATTTTACATGATGATGATGATGATGATGATTTTTATTTCTAGCCCGCCTCTCTGCTCGGCAATAGGGGCGAGTTACAGCATAATTAAAAACAGAAAACCTATTAAAACAACCAGTCCCAATTTCCCCAACCCTCCCACCCCTTAAAACTAGATTAAACTAACATGGAATTAAAATACATTATGCATAAAAACCTCAAAAAACAAAACAAAAACAATGGGCAGCAAAGAACAGTTATAGGGGACACAAGCAGATAGCCTGGTTCCTTATGACCGGAAGTTATTCCAGGAAGGCCTGCCGGAAGAGATCCTTCTTTACTGCTTTCTTAAAAGCAGCAAGTGTGGTGATAAGACAGATCGTTCCATAGCCTAGGAGCGTTCACGGAAAAAGTCCTCTGGGAGGTCTGTGCCAGCCTAGTCTTCATGGGCTTTAGCAGGTTCCTCCCAGAGGACTGAAGGACACAGGGGGGCTCATACGGGAAGAGGCGGTCCCATGAGGGTTTACGTCAATTAAGGTGCTATAAACAGAGCTAGATTTCAGCAAAACCTAGCTGCAGAATACACCCCAATTGCACCTCGAATGAAATCTTATTGTTTACTTATGTCTTCACTACTTCCCTATACCTGTTCATGGATTCTCTAAGGTTGCCTTTTCTCTCAATTTCTCTCATCACTTTTCTAGGTAAGATATCTTTCCAGTCTCTCTAGATATAGCCATTAAGCTTCTAATATTTTCACTTATATGCAGCTGCAATTCTTAAATATCGTAGCCTCTATTGATACCCGGGACAAATTACCGCTTTTATTTCTATTGTTGCTGCTCTTCTCTCCCTGACGGGAGAGCATTTGGTGAGCGGGCAGTTCTTATATCAGCCCCCTCTACCACGTCTGCTTTGGCCCTGGGCCCCAGAACCACGCTGTTGCTACTGCTGTTGTTGCTGCTGCGCCGCTCTGCCTCCCGTTGGACGCTTGGCGGGTGGTGTTTCGAGATAGAATCTTTTCAATTGAACCATGTCTTATGTTTCAGTAGCATGCCTGCTTTTATTTTCCCATTGGTTCACTCATTGTATATGTTTCTGAGGAAATGCTGTGCCTGCAATTGAATTTGTCAGTTCAGTCAGCATTATGCCAAAACATGGTTAAGCTTTCTTAATCAGGCTTTGATGTTTTGCTTCAGTGAGGCCACTCTGCATGAAAAAAAATGCATAGTTTACTGAAATGACGTGGTATTTTATAACAGCAGGCTGTGGTATTTTTATTTGCACAATGTGTCATTGAACTGGCAAATTCACTACCACAAGATGTGGTAGTGGCCTTCAGACACTGATATCTTTAAAGGGAATCAAATACATATAGTACATGGACAATATATACATCTACCTATGGCAGGCAGTCATGTTGGCTATATGTGGCTTCCAGTATCAAAGCAGTGTGCTTCTACATACCAGTGGCTTCAAGGCAACAACAGGAGAGATTATGTCCTCCTTTTACACTTCCCATAGGCATCTGATTAATCACTGTGGGAATCGGGAGCTGCACAAGCTAAGTCTACTACTTTTTGAAATCTATTGCCACATCATTCCTTTCAACCTTTATTCCAGTTTTACTATTCTTCCCCCTCCTTTTTGTTATTCTTTATCTTCTGCATTCTTCTTAATCCTGTTTTTTGAATATCCTGATACTTTAGACATTATCTGTTGCACTACCACCCTTTTTATATTTCTTTCTAGTATTCTCAGGTCTTTCTTTGCTACTGCTTCACTTCTTCTTTCTATTTTGATGTTCACTTTTCTTACTCATTTCTAATTCTCCTTCACTCATATGTCTGATTATTTCATCCGGCCTCAGAGGGAATGAAAGACAGGCCCAGCTCCATCAGGCCTAGCCCAAAGAAGAAGACCCTCCATCTGTGTCATCTGACATCATCCGGCCTCGGAAGGAGTGAAAGGCAGGCCCAGCTCCATCAGACCTAGCCTAAAGTAAGAAGACGAGCCCTCCCTCCATGTCATCTGCCATGCTCCAGGCCTCAGAGGGAGAGAAGAACCACTGGACTTATTCCCCTTCCCCACTGCCATTCCTTCTTCTTTTGTGTTATATCTTTTTAGATTGTAAGCCTGAGGGCAGGGAAATGTCTAATTAACTATCTGCAAGCTGCTCTGAGAGCCTTTGTGCTGAAGAGTGGGGTATAAATACAAATAAATAAATAAATAAAACATTTGGACATCACTCCTTCTCCTAATTCTCTTGGGTAGTCACTTCTTATTTCACCTCTTTTAAGATTTCTTTCCATAGTCCAATTTCTTCATCTTTTCCTTTTCATTAGGAGCTTCTCAGAATAGTATTAGGCCCTTCTCTATTTGTCACTATTTGGTTTTCATACCTCCTTTACACTTATGTTCTATAACTCTGCTACATTGTTGCTCTACTCATCAGTTAGTGCCCATCTTATTAAATGAGGCTTTGTTAAAATGAAGCTTTTTCTTCTTTCTACTTTCATTTTTCAACATAACTATCTTTATTGTTGCTAATATCCATTTGGTTTGGAAGTTGCATTTGAATGCAGCTGCTGGATAATTAGTGGGAAAGCTGGCTATACACATAATACTCACGTTAAGGGATCTGTACTGCCTACCCATTAGCTACTGGCCAATATTCAGTGTTCTGTTGCTCACATACAATACCTTAAATAACTCAGGAACCAGATATCCAGCAAACTATTTTTCCTCTACAAACTGAATCAGCCTCTAAAATAATTAAAGGATGCATTGTTGAAATTTTGCCATATAATATGAAAACAGGCAGTTATAACAGTGGCAGCCATCCTCTGTAATCCCTCCTTTGTACTATTGAGGAGACAGAAAATATGGAGAGTTTTAAAAACAACCTGAAAACTACTATTTATATAAGCATTATCTGGCTTGTAAAAATAAAAATATTGTTTTTATACTAAATTGATATGTTACTAGTGTTCTTAATAGGAGCTTTCTCATGAAGTTTTTAAAATGTTATATTATGCAGTATATAAGAATTACTGACTCAAAATGTCCCATTCCTGTCGCTTTAGGTCACACCTCAAATATTGCATGTTTATATGTTCCATTTCTTGTTTAATTATGTATAGCTTCCCCTGATTTATGTTTCTCTCATTTCATATTCCTATAATATGTGTTGCGGAGCTTCAGACTTTTCTTTCACCTCTTAGCATGTCAACAGCTGAATGGAGAAGAAAAAGCTTGAGTCCAATTGTTTCATTAGCCACATCACTACATGTAGTTGTCCTCTGCTGTACCCCAGTACCTTGTTGAATGTCATGTGACCTAGGAGTTTACTCTTCTGGCAATATCTCTTGTTTAATTTTGGATTGTCTTATCATAGAGTTTTTGTAGTAAAACATCTTCAAAAGGTTTACCAGTACCTCCTTCTGTGCAGTACTAACAAGCATTAGCTATGGTGCTACTATTGTTGATTCTGTGAAATCATCCATTGATGTCAGCCTCCAGTACTGCTGCTGCCCATTAACTGTTTGGTACATTTAGTCTGGCTGCTTAGCAAAAGCTTGTCTGGCATGGGAGATTCTACTTGCAGCACACTATCTAAAAAAGGGACATCAAGGATTGCAATAGCCATAGGACCATTGTATTAAATTCCACTGCAAGCAATGTGATGCTCAAAATTCTACAACAAAGATGTTTACCATATATGGAGTAAGAAATGCCAAATGTCTAAGCTGGGTTCAGAAAAAGAAGAAGCATTAGAGATCATATTACAAACATACATTGGCTAATGGAGCACTCCAAAGATTTTTTTAAAAAACCCAGCCTGTGCTTTATAAATTATAGCAAAGCCTTTGATTCCATAGATCATGAAAAACTATGGATGGTTGCCCTGAAGTGTAATAAGTACTCAAAATAAGAGGCTACCATCAGGACAGGAGATCCATTTCAATCTGGTGTCAGGCTAGTTTATGGGACAAAGACATATTTGGTTGCCTTGGTGAATGACCTACACCAGAAACTGGGCAGTGGGAGTTTGTCCCTGTTGGTTCTGCTGGACTTCAGTGGCCTTTAGTACCATTGACTATACTGTCCTTCCCATCTGATTCCAAGGAAGCTCTCTTGGTACGGAACCAAAATTTGTTGTCAGTACTAAATGAGGACAAACAAATAGAAACTTAATCCAGACAAGACCTGGTGGCACAGTGGTTAAATGCCGTTACTGCAGCCATTCACATCCAAAAGGTTGTGAATTTGATTCCAGTCATGGCTCCAGGGTTGACTCAGCCTGGCATCCTTCCATAGGTCGCTAAAATGAGTACCCAGTTTGTTGACTTACACGTTGTAAACTGCTTAGGGAGTGATTAAGTGCACTGATAAGCGGTATAGAAATGTACTTACTATTGCTATTGCTGTAAGACAGATTTGGAGTCTTTAGGGTATTTAGGAAACTCAATCAAGCTCTGGTGTTATTGTTTTTTAGTTAAGGTGTCTCCTGTCTCCATCATTTTCTCAGGTGGCTCCCTGTCAATGGAATGCCCTTGCCCATGGTGCTTAGCTTTCTTCCTGCTTTTATACTCAAGCACCTCAGAATGTTTATATTTAAACTCCAGCTTATCCTAAGTGATGCTCTTGCACTGTATTTTCCTAACTCTTCCTCTGTAAAATTTCTTATAATTAATTGTATTTCTTGCAAGATAGATAGCTCTTGACCAGTCCTCTGCTGTTTAATTGTCTAATACTGTTAGACATTTTAAAAAGAAAAGGCTAGGTCTTAATATTTTGTGTTCTGCATTACTTTTTGTGGCAATAGTTCAGATATGTTTTTATCTACATTTATTTATTTGCTTACAGTTTCCTCGGCAGCAGGATGCTTCCATCTCTGAAATACATGTTTAAAGTGAATTCAGGCAAATTATATTCTATCACTTGGAGATTCTTAAGAGTTTTTTGCAAACTTCCCTATCATTTATGGAAGAACGAAGCTTAAAATTACCCATCTTAGCTTACACAACCAAGCAGTAAATGCCTGTTGGGGATGATAAGAGCTTATCATCTTAGCTCCATAAGGTGTTTAGGCTTTAACTTCAAAGCATATGTCAGTGGGAGTTATGAGAGTTTTGGCAATGACCAGAGAGGTTAGAGAATTATGGTGAGTGAATGAAATGTTAAATATTGAGAGTAAGGAGTTTGTAGAATTGGCTAAACAGTTTATGCCAGGAAGGGAAGTTCCTGTTGTGAATCATCTATGGCCTAAGGACAGAAAATTTCTCATATAAATTGTTTACCTTCTCCTTTCTAGTAGTTTTTAATTTTACCCTTTAATTGTTTGACCTTAATTAAAGCTCTCTCTCTCTGTGTGTGTGTGTGTGTGTGTGTGTGTAGCAAAGCTGTTTCTGAGGATCTAATCTTTTCCCCATCCCAGTGAAAAAGGATGAGCACCTTTCTTAGGCTGTATCCACACTGCAGAAACAATCCAGGTTGACACCACTTTAAGTGCCATAACTCAATGCTATGGAATTCTGGGATTTGTAATCAATCAGAGAGCACTGGTGGTACAAAAAAGACAAATTCCATAGCATTAAGCCATGGCAGTTAAAGTGGTATCAACCTGGATTATTTCTGCAGTGTGAATGCAGCCCCAGAAGCCTTCAGTGGTGGTGATTCACTTTTTAAAGAGTCTGCAGGGAGGTTTCAGGCTTTTGAAGGATAAGTTTTGGCAGTCCATACAATTCTTAGAAAGCTCCAGAGACAGAAAATGCATTCTAGACTTGCCAAAATTGCTCATCCTGTCTTAGGCACTCTTAACAGGTTCTGTGGCACTTTTTGCCTTATTATATATACTCATGTATAAGCCAGGAAATTTAGTCAAAAATTGACCCAAAAAAACCTGTGTCAACTTATCCATAAGTCAAAGTAAGTACTGTACTGTACTGTACTTATGAAAAAAGGACCCATCCTCTTCTTTGAGTAAAGTGGCAAGAGCTTAGTCAGTCTTGATTGCACCTAAAACATGCACCAAGCCCTCTCTATTTTCTCCACTGCAGCTCTCTTTCTGACCTTTCTTAATGCCTGAGGGGAAAAATGTCTGGGTGGCAGCTCTTTGACATTTCCCCTCAAAGGAGTGCCGAGAGGAATCGGGCTCTGAAGGATTTGAATAAAACATTTGTGTATGTTGGTCAGATTTTCTGGGTTAAGTTTTAAAGACCATAATCACTGCTAACATAGTCACCATTTTATTGCTTGCTTTTTCATCCTTTTTGATGTGTGTGTTTTCTTACCCTTGCCTGCACTTGGTCATCTCCCCTACACATCACATAGCCACGATTTGTATTTCCCTCCTCATTTATCTAGCCTTTAGGGTGAGCATAAACAGTTATGCCTGCCAGAATTTTGTCCTTTACATCCTTTGTTACATGCCCTCAGGTTTTATGATCAACATTATGCATGGGTCATATCAAAATCCAGTTTTGTCTTCCTCAGTATATTGTATGCAGTGTAAAATCTCAACCTCAGAGGTGGCCAGCTGTGACAAGACTGGTCACTACTTTGTGTCTTGGTAAACTGTTTTAGAGAGTCACTTTTTAAAAACTTTTAATGTTTCAATTTTTTATTGAATACAATAAAATAGGAATAATAGAATAGGAATAGTACAATAGAAAAAAGAACAGTATTAGTACATTTCTCCTCCCAATCTTCAAGAGACAAAGAGATAGGAAAATAGTTGCTAGCAGTAGCTGAAGAAGAAAGTGATCCATTCCTTCTCTATCAGATGAAATAGCTTATTGGATTTTGTGCTTTAAAATTAGCCAAAAATCATTATATAAGAATCTTTATATTTGAGTGTTGTGTTTCATACAGCATCATATGGTTTATTTTGTCCCTGAATATATAAACTTATTCCATAGTCCCTCTCCTTCAGGACTGGGCTGAGAGTGATTTTACTGCACTTTGTTAGAATTTGCCATTGAGAATTGTTCTTTCGAGGTCCATGAATAGTCTTTAAGAAACCATGAAATCTGACTGACTGCTATGGCTAAAGAATATGCTGTTGTCATTAAGACATGCCTTTACAACCAAGCAACTTTAGAGATCTGGGGCTAAATGGTCAGTTCACATATCAACGGATTCTGCATCCACAGATTCAACCATCCACACCTTGAAAATATTGCCCCTCCCTAAAAAATTCTCAAAAGCAAATGTTGAATTTTGTCATTTTATGTAAGGAACACCATCTTACTATGCTGTTGTATATAATGGGAATTGAGCATCCATAGAAGTTGGTATACATGGGGGTGGGTGGAACCAAACTCCAGCAGATACCCAGAGCCCACTGTAACTATCTTCTCTTCTTCCCAACATCGCTGCCCTTATGTAAACCAGCTACAGAAATTTTCTAACACTCCAAAGCAAGTTCTGGAATACTCTCCTCCACCCATGGGGGGGGGGGGAAGGAGGTTTGAAGGTCCTCTGTTGGATCCTGACCCTGCTTAAGTAGAGAATGGGCAGAACTCAAATGAAGTTAATCAGCAGTTTTAAATCTTTTCTAGTGTTAAGTCTAGTTGCTGGTTCTTGAATACTGAGCTCTTTCTAAACATTCTACAAAGAAATGCATGATGTTGAATGTAGAGCTTAGATAATATTACAGAGCCTCTTTAAATGCCAAAGCAAGATGGACTTAAAAATTAAAACCCAATGTTTGTTTTTAAAAGAAGGGAAACATTGTAATGCACAATATAGTAAAGACCATAAAAACAGCACATATACTCACACTTTCTCTCTCACACACATATACTGTGCATATACACACAGTGCAGTGACAATTTTATTAGGCCAACCAAAAGGTGCAAAATACATTACACAAGCCTTTCAAGCTCATGGGCCTTTTTCATCAGGCATGGATGTTAAAAGTCACTTTAGGGTAGAAATGTGATGATAAAGGGTCACAGAGTTTGATCTTTCTAGAAATTTTAAAGCTGTGTTTAAGATGAAGGTAGAGGGAGGTTTGATGCAGGTAAAGACCACACTCCTTGTTGGCCATGAGGTAGTTGGGACACAAAAACAAGGTAAGGAAGTTTAGGGTTTTTTCCTCCATTGTTAGCAAAAAGCAAACAAAATCAAAATCTTTAAGATCTAACCCAGGGGTAGGCAACCTTTTTGAGCTGGGGCCCAGGTTGCTGTCCCTC
>CM034708.1:181944463-181980941 GCA_020142125.1 Phrynosoma platyrhinos | reverse complement strand
CTGGGCCGGAACCGGCCCAGGGGCCGTAGGTTGCCGACCCCTGACCTAGAATGTCTTTTCTACTGCCCTCTGCCTTACCATGCATTGTTGTGTTTTCTAATGAGTCATATCTTCTCATGATATGTCCAAAGTATGACAGTCTCAATTTAGTCATCTTGGCTTCTAGGCAAGGTTCAAGTTTCATTTGCTCTAGGACCGATTTATTTGTCTTTTTATCAGTCCATGGTATCTTTAAATTATATGTTGTTCTTTAGGGTGCATTTCGGCTTTATGGTTGCTTTGGTGTTCTTTAACTTTATTCTAATTTTTTACATTAGTAGGTTATGATCTGAGCCACAATCTGTTCTTGGTCTTGTTTTCGCAGAGAGAATAGAGCTTCTGCATCTTCTGCTTCCAATTATGTAGTTTATTTGATTTCTATATTGACCATCAGGTGACATCCATGTATACAGTTGTTCCTTGGGTTGTTTGTAGAATGTGTTTGTGATGAACAAACTGTTGGCCTTGCAAAATTCAGTCAATCACTCTACTAATTCATTTCTTGATCCTAGGCCAAATTTTCCTAAAATCTTTTATTCTGGTCTGTTTCCTATTTTTGCATTCCAATAGACCATGATTAACAAAAAAAATCCTGTGTGTGATCAGTCCTCCTGGATTCTTCCTCCTCTACAGAATCTTGTGTTGGAGCACAAACTTGGATTAAGATCATACTGATGGGTTTTCCAGTCATATTGATATGATTCAGTCAGATTCTACAGTACAGGTTGAGCTTCCCTTATCCAAAATGTTTGATACCAGAAGTGTTTCGGATTTCATTTTATTTTTATTTTTTTTGATTTTGAAATACTTGCATATACATAACGAGATATCTTGGAGAT
The DNA here is from genome assembly GCA_020142125.1 of Phrynosoma platyrhinos. Lineage (NCBI taxonomy): Eukaryota > Metazoa > Chordata > Lepidosauria > Squamata > Phrynosomatidae > Phrynosoma > Phrynosoma platyrhinos. Next base: position 181,980,063 of record CM034708.1, on the reverse strand, counting down.
GGGACCCAAATCTAAACATGACATTCATTTCTTTCGTATAAACTATACACACATAGTCTGAAGGTTATTTTATACATAATATTTTTAATAATTTTATGTGTGAAATATGATGTGTGCGCACTGAATCATCAGAAAGCAAAGATGTCACTAGCCCTGGCTCAGTGCTAGGGAATCATGGGATCTGTAGTTTATTGTGGCACCAGAGCTCTCTGACAGAGAAGGCTCAATGTCTCAGAAAAAAATACAGTTCCCATGATTCCCTAGCACTGAGCCAGGGCAGTTAAAGTGGACTCAATTTGCACTGGCAGTCTGCAAAGGCCCTATCTCAGCCACCTATGTGGACAGTTTTGGATTTTGGAGCATTTTGGATTTTAGAATTCTGGATAAGGATACTCAGTTTGCATATCCTTTGACTGCTTTTACTACATCACTCTTCACTATAAATTCTACCAGATTTATTGTTCCATTTTTGTTCCTGTCCATTCTTGTCCATTTTAGCTCACTCACCACAAGTATTGCAATATTTGTATGTTTCATTTTTTCTTTTACTGTATCTGACCTTTACTGATTCATGCTTCTCACATTCCATGTCCCTATAATATGTGTTGTTTAGCTTTGGACTTCTTTTCACCTCTGAGCATGTCAATAGCTGAACAGCCTTTCGGCTTCAGTCTAGTTGTGTCACTAGCTACATTACTACTTGTAGTTGTCCTGTCTGCTCTACCTGGGTAGCTTGCTGAGTGCCATCCTACCGGGGAGAGCCATCTTCTGACACTATCTCTTGTTTCATTTTAGATTGTCTCATCATAGGGTTTTCGTGGTAAAAGATCTTCAAAAGGAGGTTAACCAGTACCTCCTTTTGTGCAGTACTAACAAACATTAGCTATGGTACCACTGCTGTTGACTCTGAGATATTGTCCGCCAGTGTCATTCTCCTCTATTCCTGCCACCCAATAGTTGTTTGACACATTTAGTGGCTCCTCAGCAAAAGTCTGTCTGTCATGGGAGACCTTAACAGCAGCGCTGTTGCCATCAATATAGCTTGTTGCCTTGCAGGAGCGCACACTCCCACCTCCATGGAAAGGTAGTGCAGGAAAGGTAGCACATCTGGAGAAGACAAATTTAGGTGTTGTAATAGGTAAAATGCACAAATGATGGCTGAGAATCAAAATTTAATCTTATTTTGATGAAGACACTCTACATTGATTTACATAGATATAGGCCATATTCTCGTAATAACTGTGAGCTTTTAATAGGACTAGGTTTTTTTTCTTCCTTGCAATCATTTACACCTCTCAGCAAGTGTGCTTTTAACTCATAACAGTTAGGTTGCAGAATCTAGGTCAGATATGTTGTTGTTGTGTGCCTTGGAGTCATTTCTGAGTTATGATGACCCTAAAGTGAACCTATCATGGGGTTTGCTTGGCAAGATTTATTCAGACAAGGGTTGCCTTTGCCTTCCTCTGAGGCTCAGATTGTGTGATTTGCCTAAGGTAACTCAGAGGGTTTCCATGGCAGAATGGATATTTGAACTCTGGTCCTAGTCCACTGTCCTAGTCCAGCACTCAACCCTCTACACCATACTGGCTCTACAGATTGGTTACATTAGATCAGATCAAATACATGAATATTTGTACGAGTATGCGCTGGCATGGTATAGATAGTGAGTGGTAGAGTATGCGCTGGCATGGTATAGATAGTGAGAGGTAGGATTTCATGAGACCAAGATTTGAGTGCTTCTTTTGTCATGGAAACCCATGTTAGTCTGGATCAGTATCCAAAGGGATCTTGTAGCACATTCTGAGACTAACTGAGAGAAAGATGTTGATTTCAAAGACTGAGGGCCTTTACAGACTGCCAGAAATAATGCAACTTGAGGCCACTTTAACTGTCCTGGCTCAGTGCTAAGGAATCATGGGAACTGTAGTTTATTGTGGCACCAGAGCTCTCTGACAGAGAAGGCTCAATGTCCCAGAAAAAATACAATTCCCATGATTCCCTAGCACGGAGGCAGGACAGTTAAAGTGGCCTTAAGCTGCATTCATTTCTGGCAGTCTGTAAAGGCCCTGACTCTTTTTCATCAGATGCCTTAGAAACTCAGTGAGTGACTTTGGATAAGTCACACTCTCTTTAACATTAGAGCCTTTCTCAACATTTTTTTTTTTACTTGGAGGGACCCTGAAAATAATTTTCAGGTCTCAGGGAACCTGTGCATAAAAATTATCTACAGCTAGAGACAGGAGGAATAAACCACAGATGCCACTGGCCATTGTTGTACTCTGTTTTTCTGTACAGGAACCTTGTTTACCAAATTATTCCAGCTACAGATTTAGTTACACACACCCTATTGCACTAGTGGTATTTACCACAGAGTATATTCTGGATTATTATGTGTAAAATGCCATGGAGATTGGATACATGTTTAGTATCAAAAATCTAGTATAACTTTACAAAAAAAAAAAAACCAAAAAAAAAAAACACTAACTGGAAGGCATGTCTCAACAGATCATTAGAATTTTAGAAAATGTACAGAAGACGAGCTTTATTATCAAGGGACTGGAGCAATTTCCTTGTGTAGAAAGATTAAAACATTAGGGGATATTTCCTTAGAAAAAGATAAGTAAAAAGAGATATGATAGAGATATATGCAGTTATCCATGGTGTGAAGAAGGTGGATAGAGAAGAGTTTTTGTCCTTTTTTTCAAAGTAATAGAACCTGCGGTCTTGCACTGAAGCTGAATAGTGGGCAATTTAGGACATTTGAAAGGAAGTATTTTTTTACAGGACAGCCAGAATGGTGTAGTGATTTGAGTGTTGGACTAAAACTCTGGAGACTAGGATTCGATTTCTTGCTCGGCCATGGAAACCTAGTAGGTGACTTTGAGCATGTTACACAATCTCAGCTCCAGAAAACCCTGTGATAGGTTTGTCTTAGGGTCGCCATAAATCATAAAGAACTTGGAGGCAACCACCGCCACCACAACAAATTTATTTTCACAGTGCAAAATTCAACTGAAATTAACACCAGCAAGATGTAATGATAGCCAAATTGGTTGGCTTTAAATGGGGATTAAATAAATGAATAGAGGATACAACCATCACTTGCTGCTAGTTAACATGGTTGTGTATTACAGTATCTGGCAGTATAGCTCAATATATTGTTTGGTCAGCAGTTTGAGGCAAAGGTTGGTGTTGCATTCTTGTGCTGTTTGTGGGATTTCCATAGCTAATTAGTTGTTCGCTTTGTGAACCAATTGATGGTCTAGATCAGGGGTAGGCAACCTTTTTGAGCCGGGGGCCGGTCCTCCGAAGTCCTCCCCTCCACCGGGCCGAGGGGGGGAATGGCGGCGTGCGCACTCCCCGCCACTACGCACGACTCCCCCCGTGTGCTGCCGCCTCCGCGCATGTCGTGGCCGCCATTTTGTTTTCCAAAATGGCGGCCGCAACTCATTTGCACATGCGCAGTACTCCTGTGCATGCGCAAATGTGTCCCGGCCGCACGGCGGCAGGGGTCCGCCTGGGCCAGTAAGAGCAGGGACCTGGGCCGGAACCGGCCCACAGGCCGTAGGTTGCCGCCCCCTGGTCTAGATTGACCTTTTAGTCCAATCTAGAATGGCTCTTCTTATGTTCTTGGAAGCTTGAATCATATTTCTGTATCATACAAAAACAATGGGCAATTCCAAGATAGATGCATTTCTAAATTTAGTATTTAAATGGCTCTTTTTAATCCAATTTTTCTGTCTGGACGGTTCAGAACCTTCACTAAAGTGAAGCTTCTATACAAGATCTATTCCAGATTTCACAGCAATTGGATGTCATTTTGATGATACAAGCATTTGACATGCCATAACTATTGATCCAGAGCCAGTGTGGTATAGCAGTTTGAACATTGGACTATGACTCTGGAGATCATAGTCTGAATCCCCATTTGGTTATAGAAACTTATTGAATGACCTTGGGCAAGTCACATTCTCTCAGCTTTAGATAAAGGCAGAGGTAACTCCCCTCTGAACAGATCTTGCCAAGAAACCCCCATTATATGTGTCTTGTATATATGTATGTGCCTTCAAGTCACTTGTCAACTCATGGCAACCCCATGAATTCCATAGAGGTTTCTTAGACAAGGAATACTCAGAGGTGGTTTGCCCGTTTATTCCTCTGAAATGTAGCCTACAGCACTGTGTATTCATTGGCCATCTCCCACCAAGTACTAACCAGGGCTGACCATGCTTAGCTTCCAAGATTTGGTTTTGGTACCTTTAGGATATTTAGGCAGGGTTCACCTTAGGATTGCCATAAGTCAGAAATGACTTGAAGGCTCACTACAACAAGAAAACTGGATCCATGTTATAAGATTTATGCTGAATTAAAATAAAGTCTGTGTATGAAGAAAAAAGAATCTAGTGCCCTCATCTATTAATTTAATGCTTCAACATCTTCAGACATCTTTCTAATTTGCCTTTAGTTATGAGCTTACACTCTTGGAAATGTAGTGATGATACGACCATGGGTGTATATATTTGTTGAACTACAAATGATAATCTCTTGGTTACAACTAGCAGTGAAAAGAGGTGATAAGTTGTGTTAGGGAAGGGGCCATATAGGACAGCATGTATTGTGCTCCATCAATGCTGACCTCCAATGCTTGCCTTCGCAGATGGAACATGAGGATTTTGTAATGGAAGGGCATGGCAAGACTCCACCTCCTGGTGAAGAAAACAAACAGTGAGTCATGTTTATTTAAAAAGGGCCTTAATAGAATAAATGATATAAAGTACACATACATTAAGGGGACTGAAGCAATGCTTTCTTTTAACAACATTTACCATTGTAATAGTAAATCTTAAATTGGCAGAATATGGTATAAAACTAAATACGCTTTACTAGGATATAAGCCCCATTGAACACAATGGACTTTAGCTCTGAATGAGTATGAATAGTCCATGAGTGTAAGTGTTCTGTCTATACAACAGGCTTCTTACATGAACCTAAATCTAATTATTAGAGTGGACCTACTGGCTCATTGCTGAATAAGTCAAACTTAATATAAATCCCATTGATTCAATGAGTCTATTTAGGGCAGCACTTGGATTTAGACTATTGAGAATGAGAGGATAAATAATAAGTTTGAAGGAAACAATCTGGAAATATGCAGTGATAACAGAACTTTCCATCACATTAGAGGATATGCAAAATAGGGCTTACCTGCTACTGTACACAGCTTAAATAGATCATTTTTGGCATGTGAGCCTTACGTTTCAGACCTGTACAAATGTATTGTTTACTTATTTATTTAGAGTATTAATACCCTGCTCTTCAGCCACAAAGGCTCTCAGAGCAGTTTACAGATTGTTAATATGACATTTCCTGCACTCAGGCTTACAGTCTAAAAGACATGACACAAAAGAAGGGAATAGCAGTGGAGAAGGGGAATGTATTATTGATTTCAGTAATAGCTGCAGTTTTATAGTCTTGTTATGCTCCAGTGTACTACATTCTAATTATTAGATGTAAATATTTTGCTGATAAACTTACTTTGTGTGAAATTGAGTTTATATTTATTGTACAGAGACTTTTAAGATATGTAATTCAGGATAGTTATAGTAAATGACTTATCAGTATAGTTAGACTTGAGTCTTCAGAAGACATTACTGTTAAAAAGTTTTGTGATACAAAAACATGTTTGCAGAAAAATTGGAAGTAATGACATAAAGTGGTGCCTTAGAGCTGGTTTATGAAATATATTGCAAGGTTTAGATTAGGTTAGACAGCTACATAGGGCATGAACCATTTTCTGCTCATGTGGCCACACTGGTACATCCTGGAAGTAACATCATGCCATTTCTGGTTGACATTTTTATCTGAAGAAAGAGATCTTTGAAGTATTTTGGGGTTCTAAGTTGTGGAGGCAAACCACTGTGTTAGTGCGTTATTTGGGAGTGGAATATTGTTAGAAAATCATACTAGTGTTTAAAAATAGAAGACAAAACTTCTAAAGGGCAATAGGGGTTGCAAAAGGTGAGATTTGGGAATTACATGATGCCTACAAGATATACTTTCCCATCTTTGGTTCAGATTATAGGCTTTTTGTCTACTTCTTTTTATTTTATCATTTAGAGTATTTAGTTTTATTGTTTTCAAACTAGTATTGGATTACAGTGATATTTTTTCTCAAATTTTTCGCTTCTCCATTTTCTTCTTTACAACAACATATTTCCATAGAATGTATTTCTTCTTTTTAATCCTTAGCTGATCATTCTTTCCCATTGGCTTTTACTTTCCACAGCCACCCTTCCAAGTTCTCACCTTGTTCTCTCACCTCTCTTCTTCCAGATACCTGCTTCCATTATATTTTAAGTTTTTCTCCTTAATAGCTCATTCACTTCACTCGTAGTTCACTTAGATATACATCTTCAGATTCTTTTTTCTCCAGGTATCCTTCACTTTGCACTTTACTCTTACCAGCTGAATAGAATTATTTGTTATACTATGTGTTATATTTGTTATACTAGTTATACTACTTACAGAAGCTACATTTTTGAGGGGTATTGTGTTGCTGATACTCTACTCCCCCCCAGTTTGTGAATATTCCACTGCATTGCCAATTCTTGGAAAAGTGGAGGTTGCAGCTAAAACTTACTGTTTTCATTTAATTTATAGCAATAGCAACAGCAAGACCATTTTTATACTGCTTATCAGCACTCCATAAGCGGTTTACAATATGTAAGCTAATTGCCCCCAACAAGCTGGGTACTCATTTTACCGACCTACGAAAGGATGGATGGCTGAGTGGACCCTGAAGCCCTCCTCTAGGATCGAACTTAAAATGTAGTGGCTGCAGAACTAGCATTTAACCACTGCGCCACCAGGGCTCCTCCCTTTCTGCTAATATTAAATCTGAAGGTGATTTACGGCATGATTAGAAAGGAAATACAATTAAAAGTGCAAGAATATACTATTAAAATGCAGTTAATACATTTAAACATCATAATAAAACAACAGCTACCATATATACTTGACTATAAGTCGACTTCATGTATAAGTTGAGGGCAAGTTTTGGATCCAAAATTACGGATTTAGATACGATCTGTGGATAAGTCAAGGGTAAAACTTATGGACATCTAATAAGGGATATAAAGGACAAAGCAAAGAAAAACGATGCCAAAGAACATCATCATTTCCCCATAGCAGCAATGCAGGGAGCAGAGGTGGTTGTTGCTTCTTTTAGGTTTTCCCAGCATGGAGTAAGCTCTCACCGCTTACTACTCAGAGAAGGGGACAGTTTCTATTTTGATAAGAGTTAAAGTACAGTACATACACTGACCCATAGATAAGTCAACCCAGTTTTTTTTGTGTTGATGTTTTCACTAAAGTTTTTAGGCTTATACAGGAGTATATACAGTAGGTTAAAAACACTTCAAAGGGACATCAACAGAAAAAAGTATAGCAGCCCTATTAAAAACTTCTTCAGCAATGAGTCTGTGATTAAAATTATGAGTGAATAATTATTTTTTGCTTCTGGGAAGGAGAATGGCAAGAGGCCTATTCTCAGGATGGCTCAAGGATCAATCCACAACTAGCAGGTTATTCTCTCATGCCAGCATATCAAGGCAGAACTCCCAAACTTCCAAAACTGTTTAGTCCAATTACTCTTTCCTCTCCTTCAATTTTTAACTTCCTGCCTTGCCAGCCAATCAACTTTCAATTTCCTGCTTTCTTCATTTTCACTAAAATCTTCCTAAAACTTTCTAAAGCCTCCTTTTAAAGAAAAATATTCACTATGACCATGGATTTATTAAAGGAAAAGTGAAAAATGCAGGACATTGATAGTGAGAGAGAGGAGTCCCACTATCACAGAGCAGTTGTGAGTCAGAGGGCCGTGATGCAGCTCAGCAGCGAAGCATGGAAAGACCCAGGGAGGACAACACAGATGATGACAGTAAACAGAAGAAGAAGAAGTTGTTAAGTCTGAATCTTTACCAGGAAAGAGTTTGAAACTGTGAAGGGATGTGTGGAAGTTTGTAGTCTAGTCACGACTTCTGGGTGCTGTCTTGATTTGTCTGATTCTAAGCCCAAAGAACTGAGCCAAGACAGCCTACGGACCAATCAGAGAAGTTCACTCAATTGAGTATGCAGTTGCACATAGTGATTGCTGCTGCCAATAAAACAAGTTCCTTAGAAAGGGAGAAAAGAAGCATTTTAAATGTAAGTTGTGAAAAGAGTAATAATCAGCAATTTTTATATTATCTTACCTTTTTATGGTCAAACAGTTGCAGTCAGGAAGACAAAATCATTTGTGATGTGGCTTGTCCATCAGCTTGAGAGTAGTAATGTAGTCATGATGCAGTAGGCTCAATAGTAAAAAAAACATTGTGAATATAGGGCCTTTACAAACTGCCAGAAATAATGCAGCTTGAGGCCACTTTAACTGTTCTGGTTCAGAACTAAGGAATCATGGGAGCTGTAGTTTATTGTGACACCAAAGCTCTCTGACAGAGAAGGCTCAATGGCCCGGGAAAAAAATTACAATTCCCATGATTCCTTATCACTGAGCCAGGACAGTTAAAGTTGCCTCAAGCTGCATTATTTCTGGCAGTCTGTAAAGGCCCATAGAGCTTCAAGCACATATGTAGCCATCAATTCTCAATCAAAGCAGCTTTAATACAATGAGTGTGAGTATCTTAGTTAATCCAATAATTCTTTTGCACAGCATGATTTAGCACTGAATTCAAATTTAAATGGGAAAAGACTTGAAATGAATTCTTCCCAGTTATATAATGCAGAGCCCATTAATTCAGTGGGCATACAGGGAACAAGTCAGAGTCAAGTAAATAATTCTCAGATGCAAAACAGGAATGTGATATTCTTATCTAAACCTGAGAAGTATAGGCAATGCACACAGAAAACTAAATAATGTGAACTTAGGCCCAAAACAGATGGCTTCTGGCTGCTTTGGGGACGTGGTGTTCATACAACGTCCACTCCCAACGCAGTTGAAAGCCCCTCTGAGGCCACCGGCAAAAGGAGCAGCAAAAAGCCACTCCTGCTGGTGGCTCGTCTGGGATTGCATTGGCAGCCCACCTCAGGTCCAGTCACTTCGGTATCCTTTTGGCCCATCTGCATCACCCCTTAGATGTCAAAGTTGATTTGTCAAATTCAGGTTCTGAATATGAAGAGGGCTTGATATTCTAAGACAGGGACAGTACTGATTCTTCATATTCAAACTATAAAAGAAGATGGGGAAAACAGGTTATTTGATATAGAGCATTTTGAAAGCCTACTTTGAAAAGTACTATTGACTTCAGGTCTGGAAGCAGATCAAAGCTTAAATAAGGAGGAGAATAAAGATGCACAATATATCAAGTATTACCAACAATCTAAAATAGAAAGTTAAGCAAAAGGTATTCTAGAAGTGGGAGCTGAAGGAAGGGGCTTTCAGTCTTAGAAAGAATTTAGAAGATTTAAACTACAATAAAACAGACCAAGGTTTTAGTTTAAAAAACAATGAGAACAGCTCCAAGAAGAGGAGCTGAAGACTCCAAAGCAGGGGGATGGGAAGTTTAGTTCTCGTGGGAAGGAAACACTGATGGAGATAAGATTGCTTCTTTTCAGTCATATGCAGAAGATAACAACAAGAGACGAATGGATTCTAGAGGTAGTTTCAAGAGGTTACAATACTGAGTTTTCAAAAAGACTGAAAGGGAGAGATATTCCTTCCCCTAGAATCATAGAATCATAAGGGCTGTACAAACTGTGATGAAGGTGTGGCTTGCCGCCGTCCCTTTCCTTGCCGGGCTGGGGACATAGCAACCACACGCCATGCCCCCAACCCAGTATTTCCCCAGTGCAGAAAGGAGCGTCAGAAACCCACTCCTTTTCTTGTTGAGGAAAAGGCATCTTTGCTGCCATGGTGGCCTTTTTGGGGGTTTCTGTGGCGCAGCGCATCTAAATGCTGCTCCAAAGAAATACTGCTCACTGTGCAAATGGGCAGGCGGCATGACACTGGTGTTGCATTGGGCAGCCACCACAGCCCCACTCCACCCTGATGCCAACGTTTAGTGCCAGTCCAACCCATTGCCAAGCCATACACAATCAAAGCACTTCTGACTGATGGACATCTAGCCTCTGTTTAAAAACTTGCAAAAAAAGGAGACTCCACTACTCTGAGGCAGTGTATTCCACTGTTGAACAGGTCTTAACGTCAGGAGCTTCTTCCTCATGTTTAGGTGAAATCTCTTTTCCTATAGTTTACCTGTTCCAAAGAATATAATAAAAAGGGAAGTAGTCCAGGAGGAAATAAAACATTTGCTGCAGATGGGAGCCATAGAACATGTGCTTCACAATCAGAAGTATCAAGGCGTTTATTCTATTTTTTTCATGGTGCCTAATCACAATGGGGAGATTTTGAGTCTGAAATACCTAGATGGATTTGTTCAATACCACAAATTCAAGATGGAGACCTTAACCAACTATACTAGAGAATTTGGAATTGGGGGACTTCCTGCTTTCACTAAAGCAAAAGCAGCTTCATTTATATACCACTTCATATTGCTCATGGGATGTCTAAGCGGTTTACAACTGTGAGCTGATTGCCCCCCAACAATCTGGGTACCCATTTTAGCGACCTCAGAAGGATGCAGGCCTGAGTTGAGCCTCAGCCCTGGCTGGTATTGAACTCGCAACCTTGTGGTCTATGAGTGAGTGGCTGCAGTACAGGCATTTAACCACTGCGCCACCAGGGCTGCTAGATTTGAAAGAGACTTATTTACATGAATCCGATCTGCTGGAAATAACTGAGGTTTGACCTCTGTGATCATCAATATAAGTTCTAGACATTCTCATTCGTGTTCACATGAGCTCCCAGGGTATTTCCCAACATGCTGATACCAATAGTAGCTTGTCTAAGACAGCAAGAAATAGAATTGTTCACATACCCGGATGATACTTTGGTGGATGCTGGGGGCAGAGGAAAAGCTTAATCAAATTTCTTGACAACATTGGACTGTCTGCAAAACCATGGATTTCTAATACATTTCAAAAAAGAGCCATCTTCAAGTTTCAAGAATATTGATACGTTTAGTGGTAGAGATAAACACAGAAAAAGGTGCTTTCAAAAGAAAGAAGAGAGAAGAGAAAAGTTTAAGTGACAGAATTACTTCAGTTAGTGGCAACAGACTTAATGCTTCTGGTAAAGATTTTAGGATTATTAATATCATCTGTTGAAATGTAGTGTGCCCTTGGTATCTGCTGGGGTTTGGTTCCAGCAACCCCCATGAATACCAAAACCTGCAGATGCGCAAATCCCATTAAATACAATGGCATCATGAAACAGTGTCCCTGTTTCAAATAGCAAAATAAAGATTTGCTTTCTGTAATCTATATTTTTAATAATAATTTGAAGCCATGGATGGTTGAATCACTGGATAACGAATTTATCTATATGGAGAGCAATTGTTGTGCCTCATCAGAGTAATATAATAAGGACATGTCATTACAATCTAACCTTACAGGTCAGAGTAAAGAGTCAGTTTAGGTGGCAAATATCCAAAAAAGCATTAGACAAATCCTTTGTACTGTAGAGAAAGATAACAATTACCTTCCTTTTGCTCTTGCATGTGAATGTGTGATGCCTGCCATTAAGGAAAAGGCACAGCTTCATGCAACTGGGCCCCCTATATTTTTCTCAGCTGAGAAGCACAAGCTGGAGGCTGTGGCAGCAAGCCAGGTGTGGCCTACACAGGTGTTGTTTGCCAACTGGCTGCTGAGCAAAGTGAGACAGCAAGGCATCAGGGCACACACATCCCGTCGTCCTCATCTTGCTGCTGGCAAGGATGGAGAGGGTCATGCACAGACCTCCCTAAGCCCTGCTAGGTTGGTTGGAGGAGAGGAAGAAAAGAAGGCTGGCTGGCTGGCTAGCTGCTCAGTCACTGTTCCCTTTGCATTGGTCAGGTTGGGAGCAATGATTAAATGGCCAGCTGGGACTTTGTTTTGTTCTTACATATGAGAGTACAAAGCCTGCCACCAAGAGAGGTGCATGACTTTATACAGCTGGGTCCCTCATGCCTCTCTTGGCCAAGAAGCACAAACTGGAAGAGGCGGTGGTGAGTCAGGCACAACCAAGGGAGACAATGCTGGGCGACTGGCTGCTGCACAATACTGGGGCTGGGGCTGGGGCTGGGGCTGGGGCTGGGGCTGGGGCTGGGGGCAATGGAAAGGGGGTAACCCCCTGTCCTTTTCATCCCATGATGGGTAAGAATGGAGGGGTGCGCAGGGAAAAGGAAGGTGGTGCTGGATAGTAGTGCTGCTTCCCTCCCTCTTTCCCTCACTGCCTCACATGAGGAAAAGGCAAGGAAGGACCCTGGCCAGTAGAATCAGCAGCCATGGATCACAGGTAAGTGAAACCATGGGTTCTGATCCCATGGATATAGGGGTCTTACCGTATAAATTAAACTTGTGTTGGCTTTTCTACAAACAGCTCTAATTGCAAACAGACTCACGACAAATTTTGTTGCATATGATTTTGCAATTTAAAGAATTTGATTGTATCAAGAACCTGGTTTCAAAGGTAGCTTTGGGGAAATGAATGTTGCAAACATTACAGGAAAAGTGATTCAACTTAAACATGAGGAACAACTTCCTGATGGTAAGAGGTGTTTGACAGTGGAACATGCTGCCTCAGGCCACGATAGAGGCTGGATGGTCATTTTTAGGGAATGCTTTGATTGTGTCTTCCTGCATGGTAGGGGATTGACTGGATAGCCCTTGTGGTCTCTCCCAATTTTGTGATTCTCTGAATACCATCTTCAGCCTGATTTTTCATATACTTTCCAGCACGTTTTACAAACATAGGTGCTACTACTCGTGGAAATAGTTCAGTTTTCAGTCTCAGTTTTTTTAGTCTTCTAGCTTAGAAAAATTGTGTGGGTACTTGAATAACAAAATGCTTGTCTTATGTACTGTTCCTGCTTTGTTAAAGGGTCTGTGCCTTGAGACTGCTGTGCTCCCATTAAGTTCCCATGGGAGAATTCTGTTTGGTTTGGATATTTCTTTGGTTAAGACACTCTTGGCAGGTTTAAAATTCAGGATGTTTAGTGTTAGGCCAGATTTTGGCTAGCATGTATAGCTTACTTTTTTACTGTGTTATGTTTTTCGTTGAATTTATAGGAGTTTATTTTCTTTATTTTCTGCCATTAAGCTTGGCATAGTTTGACTGTATTCTTTATATCCGGGGTAGGCAACCTTTCCCCTTTAAGGGCCGAGGGACTTCAACTCCCAGAAGCCTCAGCCATGTTGGCCAATAGTCCCATGTTAGCCAATAGCTCCTGGGATTCTGGGAGCTGAAGTCCCTCGGCCCTTAAAGGGGATAGGTTGCCTACCCCTGCTTTATATGATCTGAAGGACTGTACAATACCACATGCTCTGTAGAAAATACAGAACTGTACATCCTAATAATAGCCTAGAATTCACTGGATTGTTTACAACGAATTCCAGTATGTATTGTAATCTAAATGAGACTCAAAGTGTTTGATCTTTTAAGTTTTCAGAATTGGTGATAGTAGATGCCAGACTATGTATTGTGAAAAATGTATCTATCTCTTGGTTCCAAATTCAGTGCTGTAAAATAGGGTATACCTGGACACTAGTGAAGGCAGTGTAGAGTACAAATGGCTGACATTATTGATTTTAATGGACGATTTCTAATGCATGTCAGAGATTTAGTGACTAATATTAAATTTTAATAGCACTTCTCTTACAGATGAAGTTGCAAAGCTATTGCTCAGAACAGAAACTGAGGTCTCTTTCACACTTTACAGTTATAGCACTTTAACTTTGCTGTTGATCCTGGGATTGATAGTTTCACAAGGTATTTAGAATTCTCTGCCAGAGTGCTCTTGTGCCTCATCAGACTACAAATCCCATGAGTCTATAGGACAGGGGTAGGCAACCTTTCCCCTTTAAGGGCCGAGGGACTTCAGCTCCCAGAAGCCTCAGCCATGTTGGCCAATAGTCCCATGTTGGCCAATAGCTCCTGGGATTCTGGGAGCTGAAGTCCCTCGGCCCTTAAAGGGGAAAGGTTGCCTACCCCTGCTATAGGATGTAGCCATGGCAGCTAAACTGCCATTAAACTCCTTTAATTATACAGTGTGAAAGAGAAAAGAGATTGTCCTTTCATGTCTTTTTGGAACTGTTACAAGAAAAGTATTTATGATGTCTGCATGCTAGATTCTCCAGCGAGATAAAAAATCAATATAATTTGAACTTGTGATATGTGAAGTTGTGGTTTTTTTTATTATTGGTGAAACAACCCAAATTATGGGGCAATTCTGGTTTGTTGTTGTCAATATGGATTTGCCTTTGCCTTCCCCTGAGGCTGAGACTATCTGACTTGTCCACGGTCACCCAGTGAGTTTCTATAACCAAGTGAAGATTCAGATCATGTCTCCAGAGTCATAGTTTAATGCTGAAACCATTACAGCATGCTGGCTCTCTAGTTCTTACTAGAATAATAATAATAATTAAAAAAAATATTTATACCCCACCCCTTTGACAACAATCGGGGCAGCTAACAGCAATTAAAATTCCATACAGTATATACAATCCAACAACCCCAAACCCACCCACCCCTTAAAAAAGTATTAAACCAGTTATCTGTTAAAACATCTTAATTAAAACAACATAAAATAAATTCACATCAAAACAACAACAGTATGAAAAAGCATAGCAAAGCAAAGCAAAGCAGCGGCAGCATCCAAAAATGGGAGAGGGCCGGATGAGGGGCTCCTGATGCCAGGACCATTAAATATAAATGGGTAGGCTCTGAGAAAGTAAGGCTTGATAGTAAGGCTTTTCTCCCTGATTGGTATAGTTACTACTAGTGGCACAGTCCATGTATCATTAATTATGTACACTAATTATGTGTATCTTTAAACTTGGTAATTGTAGGTTAAAGAAATACAAAGATTTTACAATATCTTAAAAGAACAATGTTTTGAAAGACAGGCTGTCATCCCCTTGAGGCACTAACCATTTGTAATGGTGATATATACCACTATATACAATGTCTATACAACTTATTGTTGGAATCATGTATAATAAGACTTGTTCGTGTTGCTTTTTAACATTACCAAAGGTAACACATGCCAGATTTCATGTCAGAGGAATCCTTGGTGTTTACAGGGAACAGTGAAAGTCCCAGTCACAGAAATCTTTATATAAAGATTCTCAAAACTATGGCTAGTGTAAGAAGCAGCGTAGGCACCTCTGTATCACAGTAGATATATGGGACTAAATCAGTGTGAGAATCACACAGTTCTCCAAATGTTGCTGGTATGCAAATCTTAGCAACTCTATCCAGAACAACCAAAATTGAGGAGTACTGGAAATTGCAGTCCAACCACATTGGGCAGGGGCACATGATTCCCACCCTTTACCCAATTGCCATTTCCAACTAGAGTTCTTATTGTGGTTGTTGTGTACCTTGAAGTCATTTTTGAGTTACGGTGACCCTAAGGCTAACTTATCATGGAGTTTTCTTGGCAAGATTTGTTTAGAGAGGGTTTGCCTTTGCCTCCTCTGAGGCTGAGAGACTTGCTCAATTTCCATGGCTGAGTGGAGATTCGAACTCACATGTCCCATTGTCCACCACTCAAACCACTACGCCATGCTGGCTCTCTTCCAATGAAGTTTATTGGATTAATGTTAATTTTGACTTAACGGTTCCTTTTCTTTCTGGGGGCCAAACAGATTTGGTCCTTGACTGGCATAATGATTATATGTTTGTTTTGAACCCTGCCTCAAATAAATGGGTTAACCTTTCAAAATCCCAAACAGGTTAAGACCAGGTCACTTTGAAGGCATTATCCATCCATATGAAAGAGTCCATGCTTGTTTTTGTTTTTGTTTTTTAACAGTCCATGCTTGTATTGTAGGTCTGCTATTAAAGTCAGTCCAGCTTGTCATTGTTGTTAGTAAGTGCAATAGATCAGGTCATATTAGTTGTCACCTTGTATTTATGGAACTTCTTGCAAGGATAATACATTTGGGCCTTTTACTGTTTTACTTGGAATGATGCTTTTTGATTTCTGTAAGCTTTTGATGCAGTGGCTCAAGTGGTTAAGACGCTGACTCTGTTGATTGCAAGATCGGCAGGTTGGCAGTTCAAGGTCCAGGTGTTGCATGATGAGCTCCTGTCACTAGTCCCAGCTTCTGCCAACCTAGTAGTTCAAAAGCATGCAAATGCAAGTAGATCCATAGGCACCACTTTGGTGGGAAGGTAAACAGCATTCTGTGCAATCGTGTTGGCCTCATGATCACAGAGTAGTCTCTGACAACGCTGGCTCTTTGGCTTAGTGACGGAGATGAGCACCGGCCCCTATGGTCGGACATGCTTGTCAACCTTGTCAACAGGGAATACCTTTACCTTTACCTTTTTAAGCTTTTGATTAAAATGATTTTTTTCCCCAGCTATCGTCTGCTCTTTCTTTTAAATTGGGATGTTAGTATTTGCTGCATTAGGAACTATTTTCATGCTGCTTTTTAAGATACGAATTGGTTTAGATACAATTTAGACACACTCTAAACATTAGTAATACTGTTGCAGTTCTGATAAGTAGTGAAATGCCATTTTTCCTTCTGAAATACAGTATTGTGTGAGCAATCACCAATATAAGTGTTCCATACAAATGATGAAACACACTTTAATTTTAAAGGTCTGCATACTTTACTGTTTACTCATAAGTACCAAGATTGGCCTGCAGAATTAAAACTCTAGCCAAAATCCATGGAAACTGACTATAGACAAGCATACTGTTTTTATGTGCTGCCCACACCAACTAATAACTAATTATTTGCTTGCTTCCAGCTGTTATAAAAACGTGTTTTCTTTCATCTTCTCTTTGTTAGAAAAGTAAATTTGGGTTGTGGCTTGTCTTGTGTTTTGGTAATAGGTCATTCTTACGTTTAACATTATTTACTTACTTATTTCCTACCCATAAAATCTCTGAGTGGCTAACAATGAAATTAGTTTAAGCAGTTTAAAATGTAATAAGCTAATAGCTAGCTATACTTTAACTTAAGTCAGCCTAGATGTGTTAGACTGATCCTCCAGACAACACAGAAGAATGAGAGTTTCAGTCACATTTTGAGGGTGCCAGGCTGGAAAAAACTGATAAAAGCCCTTTCCTTTAACATTTCCTATATTTGGAGCTCTCTGCTTGTGGAGAGTGGTCATGTTTTTGTTGTTAGGATCATTTAAAAAAACTTGCATTGGTTTTTCAGATGTTGGACATTTTAAGGATACTCAAACATAAGATTTAAACTGCTTTGTTGTTTTTCATATGGTAAACTGCTTTGGGTGCATATTAAAAATGAAAAACAGACTGACCATAAACTTAATAAATAAAATAAATACATAGCTGTGGTTCTATCAGGTAGAGATAAGGGCCTTTACAGACTGCCAGAAATAATGCAGCTTGAGGACACTTTTAACTGTCCTGGCTCAGTGCTAGGGAATCATGGGAACTGTAGTTTATTGTGGCACCAGAGCTATCTGACAGAGAAGGTTAAATGTCTCTCAAAAAATACAGTTCCCATGATTCCCTAGCACTGAGCCAAGGCAGTTAAAGTGGCCTCAAGCTGCATTATTTCTGTCAGTCTATGGCTGCATCTGCACTGCAGAAATAATTCAGTTTGACATCACTTTAACAGCCATGTCTCAATGCCATGGAATTCTGGGATTTGTAGTTTTGTGAGATATTTAGCCTTCTTTGTCAGAGAGCTCTGGTGCCACAACACACTACAAATCCCAAGATTCCATTGCATTTAGACATGGCCGCTAAAGTGATGTCAAACTGGATTATTTCTGCAATGCAGAAGCGGCCTTACTGAGGTGAAAAGTTGTATGCATTCTGAATTCAGCATACTAGAATATGTCCCACAATTAATGCACAGATTATACCATTCAGTGTGACAAGTGTTCCATGGTGTTGGGTTTGATAAGTAAATCTAAGTATATCTTAGGAGTTCTTTTTAACAGAACAGCAGTGTTATGAAATAAAGAATCTTGTGAGTCAGTTGTCAAAATTGTGGAAATGGGAAGGATTTAGAAGCATTTGAAAGTGGTGTGTGTGTATGCAGGATCACTATTGTGGTGTGATCCTCTGGGCCCCACAACAAACTCCAATTCCCAGAATTCCATAGCCTTGAGCCAGTATACTTAAAGTGGTGCCAAACCGGGTTCTCTCTCCAGTGTAGATGCAGCCTTAATATGTTCCTGTAGTGTGTTTTGGACCTTTCATAAACGAGGGAATAAAACAGATAAGAGACTTCTTTCCTCACCTCCCTCCCCCCACCCCAAAAAAGCGCCGCGTTCCCTTTAAGGCTCCAGCTGCCAATCCTCCTCCGCCCCGCCCCCTTCGCGCGCTCTCTTATTCTCTCCTGATTGACAGCGTGCCCAAGTCACGTGGCTTGCTGCCTCTGTTTGAAGGTCACAAAAAGCGACTTCCTTTCTCGAGGCCGAGGGAATGCGCGTGCGCGAGAGCGAGCGAGAGAAAGGGAGAGAAGGAGTTCAAGCCAAAATGGCCGACGGAGTCTCTGCTGCTGGCTTTTGAACGTTGCAAATCGAGAGAAAGCAGAAATATCACAACGGCGTTACTGTGGTGTTGTTATTGTAGTAGTTGTTTGTGAGAATTCTTCGCTTCCATTTTTACCTTGTATGCCTCAACTTGCTGGATATAAGCACTGTTGCACTTTATGAGGTTAGTAGCTTTATATCCGATTTTTTAAAAAAAAAAGATTTTGGAGCCTTCTTGGAGGGTTGTTGTTGTCGTTGTTTTTCTTCTGATCCTGCAGCACACGACGTGCCTGTCTTCGCCTAAAGGTTTTGTGAATCATTTGGACCAGATTTGCATTTGCCAGGTTTTGGGGGAAGAAAACCCAAGCGACCATACGTGGCGCGTTTGAGAGGAAATTTAAATACGTTTTAAAATAGGTTTGTGTGCAAGGTAGTTTAAAATGCTCGGCTAGTATAAATATTTTTTAAGGATTCTCTTCAAGGGCTTTCCTTTGGGGGGAAACACACACACACACACACCCAGAAGCTTGAAGCTTTTAAATCTGCTGCAAAAATTAGCATAAATTAAATGGGTTTGCATTCTTTCTTGCTTGCTAGGATTGGCCAGGGAAGGGGGAGGTGCATTTTTTTAACATAAACCTGTACTTTGGACAGCTTTACAGTGCTAAGAATAAAATAAAATTCAGCGCACCTTTCAAAATAGAGGTTTGGAGCAAGTGTGGAAGAGGCTTAGCATTTTAGAAGATATCTGTGGTTCAAAATTTGCTGTACAAAATGTATATGGATGAATATTCTGCTGGTTGCTAACACCCCCACCCCACCCGGGAACTAGTTCCCATTCTCCTTGTAACTGAATGCATTTCAGATTGCAGTTGGAAACAAATGGTTGTGCTCTGTAAACATGACATTTACAGTTCATAGAGAGTTTTAGTAGCTGGTTGTTAAGCAATAATAAGCTTTTGTTGTTGTTAACTGCCCTCCAGTCGATCCTATGGATGAGACATCTCCAAGACCCTGCAGTCCATTTCTCCAGCAGCTTTCCCTCCATCTGAATTTTCAATTTTAAAAATCTGACTGTATTAGCACAATACATGTTGTTGTTGTTCTTAGAAAAATGGAGAAATATGGAACATTTTTACATGTTGAACACACTATTCTGCAAAGGAAAATCAATGGGAGCTGGAAAAGATGGTTCTTTTTTATCACTTTTATATGCTTTTCCTTTAGAAATTTAGCTGTGTTGCACATCTCCAAAGGAAGCAGAACAGCAGTCAGAGAGCAATTGTAAATCTCGCTTTCTGTGGGCAAGCCCTTCCCCCTGCATTGTGAGAATGTGATGTAATGCACCACTGGGGGGTGGGGGTGGAATTGAATAGGACAATTGCATTTTGATTGTCATGTATTTTCTCCCTTTTTCTGAAAGGCCTTGTGTTCAGCTTGTATTGTGATTCTTTCAGTAGAAAACAGATGGAGCTAGTGTGAAGTTTTATGCTGTAATTGATAAATTACCAAAGCATTTAGTTGAAATTATGCACATTATAGTAGCTCACTATCGCCCTTGTAGTCTTACATGTTTCTTACAGTAGAAGTCAAGCAAAACCTGAGCCTGATCACCAAGTATTTATAGATTTCACAACTTCAGTTTGCTTAATTGTTGTTTAAAAAATGATTTTTCAAATAATCTATATATTGTTTACATTGAACCTATGTTTATTAATAGTAGCTTTATTGGTTGAGCTTGTAATGCAGACATGTGTGCAAACATACATGTATGGAAGTGGATGACCTATTTAAGCCAAAGTAACCTTGGCTTAGTTTTAAGATTTAATAGCTTATGTATGTATTGCAGCTTCTGTATTTCTGCATATGTCATTGATTCTATGTCTCTAAATCTTGCAACAGACATTTAATTAACCATTTAAAAATACTATTGGTAGTTCATCAAAGACAGTGAGTACTACCTTGGTAGATGAGCAAAGACAGTGAATACTACCTCATGCAGACTACCAAGGGACTTGATTTATATGTGCTATTTTCTGAGGTGGGGTACAGAAATTTATGGCCAGAGGTTTGATTAGCAAGACTACATAATAACTTGATTGTAATTGAACAAGTTGATATTCAAGTAAACAGAACTTTCATATGACCCATAAGTATAATCCAACAATTTTGTTTACGAAGTTCATGCGCATTAGGAAATCATGTCTTAAGAGAAAAGAGCCACTTCACAGTGGATCCCAGTACCCATTTAAGGATACTGAGCAAGATCTCTTCCTTTAAGGCTGCAATCTTATTAATATCTAGCTGATAAGTGGAACAATTTTAAGGTAGATTTCTACTGTATATATATATATATGTAGAGGAGTATATCTAGATGGCTATATAATGCCACATGCAAGGTTTTTACTGGGAAATTTCTCCGTGAAATAGAAAATAAAAATACATGATAATTATTAGTAATGTTGAGTATTCATAGTATAGAAGCATAAAATAAGAGTACAAAATAAAACTGTAACTAAAATAGCTCAGTATCCCAGTATTCCATGTATCCTTGGAAGCCAAAATGCATGATGCCTTTGCTTTTGCCCCCTAGTAATTGACAAATTCCTTCTGAACTTGGAGATTGCATGACTAACAGCAGTCCACAGAACCACCTTTCACAAATGTTTAAACTCTTTCTAATTTAGCATTGTGACAATTAACCACATCGTGTGGCAATGAGTTCTGGAAACTGGAATGTAAAGTAGATTCTGGATAACCTTAATCCTGTGTGAGGCATTTTCATTGGATTAAGCCAGGGGTAGGCAACCTTTCCCCTTTAAGGGCCGAGGGACTTCAGCTCCCAGAATCCCAGGAGCTATTGGCCAATATGGGACCATTGGCCAACATGGCTGAGGCTTCTGGGAGCTGAAGTCCCTCGGCCCTTAAAGGGGAAAGGTTGCCTACCCCTGGATTAAGCTCTGCTATGGTTGAATAGTTAAATGGGTTTTGTTCCCAACACTATATTTCTGTAAATCCACCTCATCTCCCCTTCCTCACCATGTTACTTTTTTTCAGCATTTAAAAACTCTTAAATACTTTAGCTTTTAGAGGAGGTGCTAGAGCTCTTTGATCATCTTGATAGTCTAGTAGGCAACCTTTCCCCTTTAAGGGCCGAGGGACTTCAGCTCCCAGAATCCCAGGAGCTATTGGCCAATATGGGACTATTGGCCAACATGGCTGAGGCCAATAGGGGAAAGGTTGCCTAGCCTGACCCTTGATAGTCCTTGTACCTCTTCCAAATAATCCTTTTGTGTTACCTTTCCCCAATCATACTCATTAGATCATCCTGGTGCAATAAAGAAATGGTATATGGAATCTGTCACCTGCAATGATTTTCTAATTAAGGTAGGAAATGCATTATAATAAATTCAAGATTTTGAGAAACATTATAAAATGACATTTCAGTTAAATATTCTTTACTGCATTTCTTTTTCAAAGATAAATCAGCCTAATTTTAGTCCTGCCTGATAAGATGATTATGATTCAATTTTCACATACTATGGACTGGATCCTATGTACTGGTTGAATATCTCTTACCTGGACGTTCCAGTTTTGGGGAAAGAGCTAAATAATCATCATCATCATCCCAAAGTCCAAAATATTCCAAAGTTGTCAACATGGGATAGTGAGATAGTAACACCTTGCTTTCTGATGGTTCAGTGTATGCAAATCTTGTTTCATGCACAAAATTATTTAAATGAATGTGTATAATTCAGGCTGTGTGTATAAGTTGTATACACAACATAGATGAATTTCATAGTTAGACTTGGGTCCCATCTCCAAGATATCTCACTCACACACACACACACACACACACACAGATATTCCAAAATCCAAAACACTTGGGGTTTCAAACATTTCAGATAAGGGAGTCTCATCCTGTCATAGAGTTGGAAGAGACCACAAGGGCCACCCAGTCCAACCCTTTGTCATGCAGGAACACATAGTCAAAGCACACTCACAAATGGCTATCCAGCCTGTGTTTAAAAACCCCATAATAGGAATGTAACAGAAGAAAGAGATGGGAGGGGGCTCTTCTCATAGCATTTTTGTAAAATGCTACTATTAGAATGACCCTTCAGTGTTAACCTGTGTGTGATGAGTTCTCCAGACTGTATGGAAGTAGCATCCTGGTCCATGTCAGATTTATAAAGATACTGCTGTGATGAGGTGTCGATTGTAAGGTGTGTTAGGACAAACATGCACACAGAGTAATCTGTTAAAATATTCATTAAGGGATTGTGGAAAGGTGCTTATTCTTGCATGATGCCAAGCAATATGTACATTTTAAAATGTTCTACATGTTCAGGATCACATTCTTCTACTTGGTTAATTAAACCAGGAGTCCATGGTGGCATAATTGAAGTTATCTCCATTTTGCCTATAAGCATGTGTGGTTTACTGTTGCTGTTGAACCAACTTAGTTGTCAGTATGGTGGACTGTTTCAAGGATGCTAAGTCTCAATATACTTTTTTAAAGAAATCTTGAATTAGAAGTTCTAATTTCTACTTTTAAAATCAACATTACTCATGCAATTCAAAAACCATAGGCTTAAAAGCAAGTCTTGTCTCCATCCCCTCCACCCTGTATTGTTATCGTGCACAACCACTGGATTAAACATTTATCATTCTGATTTCAAACAGATTATAAAATTGCTCTCATAACCCTGTAATTAGTTACTCAGAAGCTATGTAATACATTAGGACATGTGTCTTGTTCTTAAGGATGATGCAGTACTATGCAGCATATGCCACATTATGACATATTGCGCTTGAGTGTTTGGAACTGTATATAAGACCAAAAGAATTCCATTTTGTATGCTGGTTAGATTGTGTTTGGAACAGCTAATTAATATTCACAGAGTGCTGAATTTGGGAGCAGCAAGACAGAACACAGTAGGAAAAGTCCCCTTAATATAGCTTTGCAGAACAATCAGCTTACATTTCTAGCATTTTGCTTACTGTTTTGTACTGGCTGTTTAGGTTTTTATTAATTGATGCTTCACCTACTTTCAAATGGTTGGTTGTTCTTTGGTACCAATTAAAAACCTTTCCTGATGATTCATTCATGTTAACTGTCTGTGGTGCATTGTTATACCCTGTATAATCAAGAATATCAGTGATGTTGTTGAATATTAATTAATAAATTGTTGAATACCTCATTTTCTCTGTTTCACTCAACAGAAGACATGCCATAGTTGAACAGATAAAACAGGTTACTCTGTAACCAGTAGTGGTAAAATCTGTTAGTAAAAATAAATTACATTCTTTGTGTTAGCATATCAGGAAGAAGTTGCTTCAATTGTCAGTGTTCATAAATTGAATTTCTAATTTCTATGCAAAGTTCTATGCAACATTAATTTTCTTATGGTGTGATATATTAGCACACAATTCTCTAGACATTCGTATTCCAAGATGAGCCACAGTCAGATAAAGTCAGGATACAGGAACATTTTTTACATTAAGGTAGTAGCTTATGGAGGAAGATCTTTGGCCAGGGGTAGGCAACCTGTCCCCTTTAAGGGCCGAGGGACTTCAGCTCCCAGAATCCCAGAAGCTATTGGCCAACATGGCTGAGACTTCTGGGAGCTGAAGTCCCTCGGCCCTTAAAGGGGACAGGTTGCTTACCCACCCCTGCCTTTGACTAAGTTCATTCTGTTGCTTGTTCTGGTGACATCCTCATAGCTTTTTGGTCCAAAGTTTTTTTCAGTTGTGTTGCCAAGAAATATTTTATACCAAACTAATCTTCACATTTGGACAAAATAATACCTTGGATTTGAAACTTGATTCTAGAACATTTTTAATCAGGGGTAGGCAACCTTTCCCCTTTAAGGGCCGGGGGACTTCAGCTCCCAGAATCCCATGAGCTATTAGCCAACATGGGACTATTGGCCAACATGGCTGAGGCTTCTGGGAGCTGAAGTCCCTCGGCCCTTAAAGGGGAAAGGTTGCCTACCCCTGTTTTTAATGGTAATTTACCTCTACAACAAAATTTAATCACAGAGGTAAAGGTTAAAGTAATAGTTAGTTAAAGTAATAATTGTAAAAGGATTTCAAAGTTTGTGTAATAGTCTCCACAATAGAAGCAATTTATTGCATATTTATATTTGTAGTGAAGTAGTACTTGTAATCTTAAAGAAAATCTAGAAATCTAAAAGGTGTCTGTGACCAGTTCACAAAGGCTTGTTTTCCCATTGCACAGATCACCCCATTAACAGTTTCTCCACCCTTTGTCTAGTATTCTTAGCAGACTAGAAGGCCTGCTATAGGTCTGGTCTGAAAAATAGGTAGGATATAAATTGAATAAAGGGGCAGAGAAATCTTTTTCTATGTGAAGTTGGTTTCGCCTGCATCTGTGGCTGGCATCTTACATCCATGGAAGATGCCAGCCACAGATGCAGGCGAAATGTCAGAAATACATTATTCTAGAACAGGGGTAGGCAACCTTTTTGAGACCTGGGCCGGTCTCCTGTAGCCCAGTTCTCGGCTGGGCGGGGGGGGGGGGGGGGGGGGGGGAATGGCCGCGCACGCGCCCTCCACCGACGTGCACGACCCCCCGCACATACGGCCGCTGCCGGCGCCACTGCAGCGCGCGCGGCCACAGCCGCCGCGGCACATGTCACGGCTGCCATTTTGAAAATAAACCGAGGGTCCCCCCGGGGAGGCTTGTCTCGGCAGCAACGGGCCTCCTAGAAGCCCAGCGCCACCGAGGGTCCCCCCGGGGAGGCTTGCCTCGGTGGCGACGGGCCTCCTAGAGGCCAGGCACCACCGAGGGTCCCAACAGGAGGCTTCCCTCTGCGACGATGGGTCTCTTTTTGGGTGCCGCGTGTGATGCATTTGCGCATGCGCAGTAATCCTGCGCATGCGCAAACATATTGCGGCCGCCATTTTGGAGAACAAAATGGCGGTCACGGCAGCAGGGGTCCGCCTGGGCCGGTAAGTTTGCCGACCCCTGTTCTAGAACATGACCTCACAGCCCCAAAACCCCACAAAAACCTATAAATCATTTTCTGCCAGCCTGGTTGAATATACCTACTGAAGGTAGTTTTCTTGGCAATATTTGTTCAGAGGAGTTTCACCATTGTCTTGCTCTTAGGGTGCCCAAAGTCACCCAGTGGGTTTCCATGGATGAGTGGTCTGGAGTCTGAGCACCATGCAACCACACTGGCTCTCCTGCTGTTTATTTATGCATACATAAATGCACACAAACCAAGTGATGCCCACACCAGGTTCTGCTAGATATTACATTTAAATACAAGAATGCAATCTCTTTCAAGTGTAGATTCCATACTCAAATGTAGATTCCAAATTTACAACCTAACAATTAGCTCTTATTGAGGAAACATCAACCTGCTATTCTGGACTATTTAAACAATCTGGCTAACAAAAGGAATCAATTTCTAAAACACAGAAAGTGCTTGGTGGAAGGATGGCCCACAGCTCTTTGGATGCCTTATTCAGAGGCATCCAAAGTTGTGCAAATGTAAATACCATCAAGTATTCACTGCACCAGGTACCTGCTGGCACCCATAGAATATCAATGATACAGTATTAACATCCATTAAAATCTATATTGAGAATTTAAAAACTCATGTTATGTTAAAAACTCTGGGCAGGAAAACTATCAGTGCTCTTAGGAAGGAGAATTCGCTGACTTTAAATAGTTGCTTATTTTAAATTGTTGTTGTTAGCTGCCTTCTAGTTGACCTCAAAAAGACACATGGTGATCTTGTGAATGAGGCTGTCCCCAAGCCCCCCTATCATCTAGCTCTCTGCTCAGTTTCTGTAGGCTCAGGATTTCCTATCCATCTGGCATGAGATCTTCCCCTCTTTCTATTGCCCTCTACCTTCCCCAGCATCATTGTCTTTTCTAATGAGTCAT
Organism: Phrynosoma platyrhinos; assembly: GCA_020142125.1. Classification (NCBI taxonomy): domain Eukaryota; kingdom Metazoa; phylum Chordata; class Lepidosauria; order Squamata; family Phrynosomatidae; genus Phrynosoma; species Phrynosoma platyrhinos. The sequence continues at coordinate 181,953,568 of CM034708.1, read as the reverse complement.
GCCTTTGAGATGTGGCTGAAGTATGACAGCCTCAATTTGTCACCTTGCTTGACTTCCAGGAAGTGTTTAGGCTTGATCTGTTCTAGGACCCACTTGTTTGTCTTTGGCCATCCATGATACTCTCAGCACTCTTATCCAGCACCACATCTCAGATGAATTGATTTTCTTCCTATCTGCTTTCTTCACTGTCCAGCTCTCATATCTGTACATATTTTTAAATACATGTTATTAATTCAGGAAAAACTGAACGTGTACACAGAAGTCTGAAGTTCTCCAAGAATGTTTTGACTGAATTGTGTTTCTGTAACTACATTTTGTTAGCTAATGCTCCTCTGAAGAAAAAAGACAATCGGGTAATTAAGCATGGGTGATGCTGCATCTGAAAAAGATACTGTACCCATTTCTGCCCAGTAATGTGAAATAGATTTTATTTTTAACAGTACAGAGTTTCATAAAAGTAAAAGGAAGGTATGCTAACTGCCCAAAGTTGTCATTAACTGTCAGATACCTACTCTTAGAAAGTGTCCTCATGTATATTTTTGTTTAGCACAACTTTGGCATTTTAAAATTTATTCAGTGGGGACCCCTACAGAACAGCATAAGAGATGGTACAAATGAGAACAACTGGAAAAAAACTCTTTTTTTTACAGAAGTCCATAGGTGGATCTATGCAAATGTCAGTACTATTGAATGCTTAGATTTTCAAGTATTTATAAGTAGTCTACTAAGGGTAACGTCCAAAAGTGTTTACATTTGGTTGTCTTTAATGTATTTCCTTGATTCTTAGAGAAGCTAACAACAGAATAAAAACAGTGAAAGCTATATAAAATTAGAATTAAAAAATAAAAAAATAAATTAAAACCAAGACAAAAGTGGTCATCAGTTGGGGATGCCTTGATTCTGTGTTCTTGCATGGCAGAGGGTTAGACTGGATGGCCCTTGTGTTTTCTTCCAACTCTATGATTCTATAATATATGCAGGAAACAAGTTTGTTCAAATCTGATATTTTAGTTGCAGTTCCATAGGCACCATCTTACTCAGAAAAATGTCCTACTGAGGTCATTGATCTTTACTGAACCTAGTCGGCATAGAATCATAGCCTTACACCAGGGGTAGGCAACCTTTTTGAGCTGGGGGTCAGGTTGCTGTCCCTCAGACAATGGGGGGGGGGCGAAGCACCATAAATAAATAAATATTTTTAAAAAATTAAAAAAATATGCATGCACACTTTCTCATCCCCAGAAAGCCATGGCAAAACCCCTGTGGAGATTTTGCCAAGAAAACCCCAAGAACAAGTAATAACAACAATAATCAATATCATCATGGCAGGTGGCAGCAGCGGTGGCAAGACCGGCCTAGGGCCGGTCCGAAGGCCTCAGGGGGCCACATCCGGCCCCCGGGCCTTAGGTTGCCTACCCCTGCCTTACACTCAGGTGTGTGTAAACTGTAGCATAAACCACATGGTGCTTTTCATAATTGAATATTCAATTCAACTACTTTTGACAGTTAATACTTTCTAGAATGTTTTTATTCCATGAAAATTTAACATACTACTATATTAAACATAGGAAAAATGAGCATGCTAAAACAATTAAAATTGAAATTAACAGTGTTTATATAATTGCAAATTACGCTTTCTATAGCATTGAAAATATTTCCCATTACTCATTGATTCAGGGAGTATCTCAATTTTTTACTTTTAAATGGACCAACTAGGGGTTCTTGAGAATGACCTCATTTTCCATGGGTTACACCAGATCAAGATGTTAATAAAATCCAAACCCTTCTGTATCATTGTTCTGTCGTTCACAAACTATAGCTAAAAACCAGCATGCTTTCTCTTCTACTGAATGGCTCCTTGCTTTTATGGTACCCCAGAAAGAGAGAAGATGTGGCTTCAGTTCTGGTTATAGCAACCAGTGGCATCATTGAACTTCTGCTCTTTCATTCTTTTGTAGTCCAACTGCTTTCAGTTTATAAGTAATATGGGTAGTTGCTGTGGAGGCAATAGTAGAGCAATATTCCCCCAAAACTAAGAGGTGTATTCAAGACCGTATTATGGCTATTGGCAGATGTAGATGAGGAAAACCTTTGTAGAAATAGATACTAACACATAAACGTTCTATATTTTAATTTTGAAGGCTAGTTCTGAGAAGCATTAGGTCCCTAAATAATTGGATGCAGAAAATTCTGGCACTGCTAACAGTGTTATACTCTGTGCTTGTGTTGCTATAATTCATAATATTACCCCCATCAGAAGCATTTAGATATTTGTATAGCAATGCAGACTCGGTCTTGGTAGAATATATCTTTAAGAAACTGAGAAATTAAAACTGAACATTAGAAGATTCATGTCCAAGCATCTGGGTTGTTCATCTCCTGTAGTTTGCAGTTTTGAGAAAGATAAAAATGGAAGATTCTTTTGAAATTTATAGGGATACATTAAATGCCTAGTTTCTTTTCACAGCTGAGCTGAGGAATGTATATATCCTCTTAGAAGATGAAAATAAAACTGTTGATATATTTTTAACAGTTTCATATACTCTATTTTGTTGGTGCAAGAAGGTTGCTGTCCACAGAGGGGAAGAAGAGGAGAGCGGGAAAGCTCCCTAGATTGTGGCCTTTGGAGGGAAGGGTTGTATCCTGAACCAACAGCTTCTTCTTTTCCCACCCATCCTGCCACTGTCTTAGTTCTCTGGATGAGATGTTGCTGCAGATCAGTACATTATCTTACATACTTTGGTGTGTGAGTGATTGTCTGCCAGACACTATAATTCTCAAACACACTCAGTAATGCTCTTTTTCTGACCCTCTCCCCCAGATACTTTCATTCACACACAATCTCCCACACAGATTCTCTCTCATACACACACACTGTCAGATGCTTCATCTCTTTTTTTACATGCTCACATATGCATTTGTGTATATTCCATATACACAAGAGAATGAATATTTCTGCATGAGAGAATGTGTGAGTACTGGCTTATGTGAGTGTGACTGTATGTGAGACAGCATATGTGAAATTTACACATGTGTTAAATATTGAATTTATTTAAATAAAACTTCTAATTTGGACAATGTTCCCTTCTTATAAAATGTGTGTGTGCGTACAAACAAAATACAGACACCAAACAAAATATTTTTATTCATATACTATGTCGAGGAGGGGCATGATGTCCACACGTAGATGTAAAGGGTGTTACAAAGGTAAAAAGTTTGAGAACCACTGCCTTACAATCTTCACGTAAGAGGTAGTGTTTCATCAATGAAGATGCCCAGTCAAAATCTGTAGCGGTTTGTTTAGAGTACTTTGTCCTTTGCTAACAAATCTATCTGCTTTATACTTGCTCAAAGGATTAGTCCATCTAACCCAGTTATTATTGGCTATATGCCAGCAGCTTGCCAGCTTCTCAGGTTTTCTTATCACCAGCTGCTTGAAGTCATTTTAGTTGGCTTTGCCAAGGAACTAAATGTGGTCCCACCTCAATAAGCATAGACTTATAAATGTAATTGTTAATTGTTGAAGTAGATAGAAATCATGATCAAAAGCCAGTTGGGGCAGTGGCGTGTGTGCTGGACTAGGACACTGAGAAACCACTGTTCAAATTCCTGCTCAGCTGTAAAAGCTTACTGGGTGACCTTGGGCAAATCACACTTGCTCAGCATTCGAGAAAGGCAAGGGCAAACCCCTCTGAACAAATGTTGCCAAGTGAACCCAGTGATAGGTTCGCCATAAGTCAGAAATGGATTGAAAGGAAGCAGCAACAAGGCAGAAATGGGGGGGAGGCACTAGAAATGAATCAAGTGTGTCTTAGTCTTTAAAGTAGATTGACCGGGGGGGGGGAATGCAACAGTAAACACCCTAAAACCGTGATGGTGAACCTATGGCACATGCACCAGAGATGTCATGCAAAGTCATTTTCCCCAGGACATTGAGAGCGAAGAGGAGGAAGGCGCCTGTTCCTCCTTTCCCAGCCTTCATCTGCCTTTTTCTACAGGTGTGTTGATAAACATTAAAATACAGATTGTAAGAGATTAATGCATACATTCTCTTTAATGGGTGTAATGTTTTTTTCTCTTATGAGTACATAAACAGAATGGATAGTTTGTAGATGTCTTTATTTCAAAGTTGTATTGTAATTTGTCATTTTTTGAAGTTTCTGTTTGAGTTGCATGTACAGGGCTCCCTTTTCTATGCTGAACTAGATATGAATTTCTTTGAATCCAGGCCATGCAGGGCAAGTGAGATGGTAACATGTATTTAACCAAATAATATTAATTTAGTACATCTTTTCAGCAAAGTTGTTAAAATTCTTCACTTTAGATAAGCAGTCTTTCTGACAGTTTGCATGTTGTTATTTATCATTATTATTATTATTATTATTATTATTATTATTATTATTATTATTATTATTTAGATACTCATGACAAAGGTAGGTAAGCTAGTGCACTTTAGAGCCTGAGCTTTTTAAAAAAAGTATAAGGGCTGTACATTAGGATTTTTTTGCATGTCAGGATCTTTGTGTATTGCATTCAAGTTGTTTCTGACTTATGGCCACCCTAAGGCGAACATATCATGTAGGGGGGTTGCAGACTGTCAGAAATAGTGCAAATTGAGTCCACTTTTAGGGTTAGGGTTAGTGCTAGGGAATCATGGGAATTGTTTTTTTCCTGACACATTGAGCCTTCTCTGTCAGAGAGCTCTGGTGCCACAATAAAATACAGTTCCCATGATTCCCTAGCACTAACCCTAACCCTAAAAGTGGACTCAATTTGCACTATTTCTGACAGTCTACAACCCCCCGTAGTCATCTTGCCAGTTTTCTTCAGAAGGGGTTAGCCATTGCCATCCTCTGAAACTGAGATCATGTGATTTATTTACCTAGGGTCTCTGGTCTCCAGAGTCGTCAACACTCAAGCCACTAACCACACTGGGATCTGCATACATTGTTCTAAATATATTTCCACTGTACACTTGTTCAGGTAAAGGTAGTCCCTTGACATGAATGTCTAGTTGTAACCAACTGTAGGGGGTGGTGCTCATCTCCATTACTAAGCCAATGAGCCAGCTTTGTCCAGGAACTACTCCGGTGGTCATGTGGCCAGCATGACTGCACCGAATGCTGTTAAAGCATCTCTTTACCTATGTTAATTTCTGATTTGTAGCCAAGTATAAAATTTTATTACACCCAGGGTACAGATCGAGTAATCAAACCCTGAATAGCAAGTCTGTGAAACTGGAGGGATGACTGTATATGCAGTACTTGTTCTCATATCAAATTTAGATTTATTTTACTGCTTTAATGTAATACAATGCTTCATTCATGACTTAGCATATAAAATTGCACTGTTGAGCATACTTGCGATATTTAAAAAATATGAAAGTTTTAATTTCATGCAAGCAAAATTTGGGATAGGCCCTGTACTAAAGAGAAACTGAACAGCTATATTCTATGCCAATGCTTGTTATGCTATTTGATGTGATGTGCTGGCCATTTTTCCTCCAGTGTTGTTGAGATTGTAGGAGGGTGAGTGTAGCAGTATTGTGGAAGAACTGAAAAGTTAGAGGAAGGAGTGTGGGGAGGGCAGAGAAAGTTTTTCAAAGAGGTATTTGGTGGATTCTGTTTGACTTGTGTCATAAATCCTGCTAGATATTGTCAGGGCTTTGGCTAATTTCTTTCCCTTATGAATGTGAAAAATTGTGTGCAGACAGCACAGACGCATTGTTTTTTGACCTTTCGCACCATTCAGGTATCCAGTCTTCAGCTTATTATAGTACAGAAAAGTTGACCTGCATTTTATTTTGACTGACTGCTTAAGCCTTCTGTCTATCTTTATCTTAACAGATTAGATCAGGGGTAGGCAACCTTTTTGAGCCAGGGGCCGGGTTGCTGTCCCTCAGACAATTGGGGGGCCGAAGCACCAAAAATAAATAAATAAATAAATATTAAAATTAAAAATTTAATTTTTTTAAAAATATAAAAAATGCATGCACACTCTCTCAGCCCCCCAAAAGCCATGGCAAACCCCCTGTGGAGATTTTGCCAAGAAAACCCCAAGAACAAGTAATAACAACAATAATAAATATGATCATGGTGGGGGGCGGGGGCGGCAGGACCGGCCTGGGGCCAGTCCAAAGGCCTCGTGGGGCCGCATCCGGCCCTTAGGTTGCCTACCCCTGGATTAGATGGCCATTTCATAGAATGGCTGGGAACTATCCTGTGTCTTATCTAATACACACTTTGCTGTCTTTTAACAGTTTAGACATGGGTATTTAGAAATTACAGAATAACTCTTGTGATGAATAAAAAGATTATTGTGCTTTGGGAAACTGGGCCATAACTCTTATCAACTTAAGATGGAAACACTAGCTGTACAAACATGTAGTGGTGATTTTTATGCTGTGATTTAGTAAAGACACTCCTACAATGGTATATAAACAAGATTAATAGGAATAATACATGCATACTAGCATTTATAAAAACTCACTATAAAACAGGCACTTTTTAGCTGCATTTGGATGCAACAAGAAAACATAGTTTAGTTCTGCATGTGTATGTCTTGGAGTCACATGTTCTGCCCCCATGCAGGTGCAGGGAGATTAGAAACACATGCTTCCATTTTATCTAATGGGAGTTTTATAGTTTCATGAGAACAGAACAAGCTGTAATCAAGTCAAACCAATAGAGTAACACAGGGCCTTTACAGACTGCCAGAAATAATGCATATTGAGGCCACTTTAACTGTCCTGGCTCAGTGTTAGGGAATCATGGGAATTGTATTATTTTCTGGGACATTGAGCCTTCTCTGTCAGAGAGCTCTGGTGCCACAATAAACTACAGTTCCCATGATTCCTTAGCACTGAGCCAGGGAAGTTAAAGTGGCCTCAATCTGCATTATTTCTGGTAGTCTGTAAAGGCCCACAGTCTCCTCCAGATGAGTTGGACCACAACCCCCATAATTCTGACTGCATGACTGTGGTCCAGCACATCTGGACACCAAGTAATCTTGTTGGGGAGGGTATCAAAAGTCCAAAGGCTAACAAGCTGGATTGTGGAGACTCCAGTGAGATGCAAGACATAGAAACAGGCTACAGTTGTACTTACTGGTTAGAGCTAGAGCTGCCACTAGCTTTACAACTGTATTGTTAGGGTAAATTTATATTTCTTTTGAGGGGCTTTTAAAATCATGTTGGTGGAGTATGGTAATAAGTATAAAGCAGAACATGTTATGGCAGTGGGAAGAATATGTATTGGTTGAAGAGAAGGTAGTTAAAGTGTCTATATGTTTTTTCACCTTCCAGACCTTGGCAGCTTGTCTGCAGTCCTCTATGCCTGGTTAGCTAATGTTGTTGTTGTTAACTGCCCTCAAGTCGGTTCCAATTCATGGCAACCCTGTGGATGAGACATCTCCAAGAATCCCTGTCTTCCACTGCCTTACCCAGATCCTGTAAGCTCTTGCCCTCCACCTGATTGAGTCTATCCATCTGGTTTGAGGTCTTCCTCACTTTCTTCTACCCTCTACCTTTCCTAGCATTATTGTTTTTTCTAGTGATCCGTGCCTTCTCATTATGTAGCCAAATTACAATAGTCTCAACTTGATCATCTTTGCCTCCAAGGAGAGCCCTGGTCTGACCTGTTCAAGAACCCATTTGTTTGTCTTCTTGGCTGTCCATGGCATCCTAAGTACTCTTCAAATGAGTTGATTTTCTTTCTGTCTGCTTCCTTCACTGTCCAGCTCTTGTATCCGTACATGATAATTGGGAACACAATGGCCTGAACGATTCTGACTTTAGTGCTCAGTTGTATGTCTTTGCTCTTCAGTATCTTTTCCAGTTCTTTCATAGCTGCCCTTCGCATTCCTAGTCTTCTTATTTCTTGACTGCAGTCTCCATTCTGGTCAATGTTTGATCCTAGATATGGGAATTCTTTAACTATTTCAGTTTCCTCATTGTCCAGATTGAATTTGTGCATTTCTTCTATGGTCATTATTTTTTTTCTTTATGTTCAGCATCAGACCTGCCTTTGCACTTTCATCTTTGACCTACCTTATTATCTGTTCCAATTCCTGAATGTCTTCTGTTAATATTATGGTGTCCTCCACATATCTTAGGTTATTAATAGCTTCCTCCTATCTTAACTCCTCCTTTGTCTGTTTCTAATTCTACTTTTCTTATGATATTTTCAGCATATAAGTTAAACAAGTAGGATGATAGGATGCAGCCTTGCCTGACCCCTTTACCAATTGAGAACCCCTCTGTTTCCTCGAATTCTATTCTGACCGTGGCCTCTTGTCCATGGTACAGATTCCTCATCAGGACTGTGTAGTGCCACCATCATATCTTTGAGTGCATTCCATATTTTTCATGATCTATACAATCAAATGCTTTGCTGTAGTCTATGAAACACATGCTATTCTTTTTTGAAATTCTTTGGTGCGCTCCATTATCCATCGTATGTTTGCAGTGTGGTCCCTAGTGCCCCTTCCTTTTCTGAATCCTGCTTGCACCTCTGGAATTTTTCTCTCCATGTATGGTTGGAGTCTATGCTGCAGAATTTTGAGCATTATTTTGCTGGCATGGGAGATTAGTGCTATTGTCCTATAGCTGCTGCAGTCTTTTGTACAGGGGTCGGCAACCTACGACCCACGGGCCGGTTCTGGCCCAGGTCCCGATACTTACCGACCCAGGCGGACCCCTGCCGCCGCCGCATGCGCTGCAACCACCATTTTGATTTTCAAAATGGTGGCTGCAACATGCATAGAGGTGGCCGTGACCGCACATGCCGCGGAGGCGGTGCATGGGGGGTGTGCGCGCGTGCGCGTGCCGCCATTTCCCCCCCCCTCCTCGGGACCAGCCCCCAGCTCAAAAAGGTTGCCTACCCATGCTTTTGTATCTCCTTTCTTGAGGATTGGTATGTATATCAAGCACTTACAGTCTGTTGGCCACTTCTTTGTTTTCCATATTTGTAGGCATATTTCAGTTAGCACGAAAGTTGCATCTGTCTGTAGGCACTGTAGCAATTCAATTGGGATATTATCTGTTCCCGGTGATTTACGTTTTCCCATTTCCTTTATTTCAGATTCCACTTCACTTCTTAGAATTTG
>CM034708.1:181913260-181929511 GCA_020142125.1 Phrynosoma platyrhinos | reverse complement strand
AGCAGCTCCTTCCAGTCAATTTCGTAAGTAGAACAATTTCGTAAGTTATCTGTAAGTTAAAATTATCTGTAGGCGCATTTCGTAAGTTGAATTTTTCGTAAGATGAAGCATTCGTAAGTAGAGGTACCACTGTACTAGTATTTTAACATCAACACTTAATAAACAGATGGGTTTATAGTTTGCATACCATTTATAATGTGTTCCTAATTTAGGAATAACAGAGATGAAAAGTTCATAAAGTAAGTTGAATAGTAGCCTGGCTTAAATCTTGGTACAAACAAAAGCCTGAGAATCAATGGGTGTGATATGCTTTTTGTTACTTTTAATCTTTTCCATTCACAAGGGAACTGCCTGCAGTTCTTTCATCTTGGTGATCTAATTGTGGAAGAGTTGAATTTGAGAAAAATAATTTAATCCAAATCGTTATTAGCTTGCATTTGAAAATCCTACAAATAATTATTTGGCTTCTAAAAAAATAATTTGGGGGGAGGGGAGTTCAGTTTGCTTGTTTCAAGTTCGTATTGATTTGGTGATCAGGTTTTAGGCTTTAATAGTGAGATTTCTAAAAACTGTATGTGCCTTCAAAACACCTGTCAACTTATGCAAACCAATGAATTTCATAGGGTTTTCCTAGGCAAGGAATATTCAGAGGTGGTTTTGCTAATTCCTTTCCTCTGAAATATAGCCTACAGAACCTGGTTTTCATTGATGGATTCACATCCAAATACTGACCAGGGGTGAATCTTCATAGCTTCCATGATTAGACAGGATCTATTGCCTTTAGTGTATTTAGGCCCTTCTATAAACTATTAGTTTATACTAGTATATAGTTTATATATAAGCTACTGGTGACGACGTGACTCAAGTGGTTAAGACACTGATTCTGTTGATTGCAAGATCAGCAGGTTGGCAGTTCGAGGCCCAAGTGCTGCATGATGGGGTGAGCTCCTGTCACTAGTCCCAGCTTCTGCCAACCTAGCAGTTTGAAAGCATGCAAATGCAAGTAGATAAATAGGTACCACTTTCGTGGGAAGGTAAACAGCATTCTGTGAAATCACATTGGCCACATGATCACAGAGTAGTCCCTGACAATGCTGGCTCTTTGGCTTGGTAACGGAAATGAGCACTGCCCCCTATGGCCAGACACGCCTTCACAACCTTGTTAACAGGGAATACCTTTACCTTTATAAACTACTAGTACAGTGTGACATTGGTATCAGCTAGGATTTGGTTCCAGGACGCTCCCCATGGATACCAAAATCTGTGGATGCTCAAATCCCATTAAATACAGTGGTATGATAGAATAGTGTCTCTTATATAAAATGGTAAAATCAAAGTTTGTTCATTGGAATTTCTATTTTATAAAAATTAGTTTCAAGCTGTGGATGGTTGAATCCATGGATAAAAAATCCAGAGGGCCATACTGAGGGCCAGCTGTATTGAAATCACCTGAAACTGTAACAGTGTAAATTCCTTGTGACAATCAGCATATGAGAAGAGTGGTATAGTCTGCAGAGGGTTTACTTGCTGTTCTTCTTATTATAACAATTGGTTTTTAGCTCTATTTCCTTAGTTTGACATCAGTTTTTTATGTTGACTTACTTGGAAAATATTAAATCATTTATAAGGGGAAGAAAATATACTTAGTAAAATGTATATATAGTCTGCCCTCCATATTCAAGGGAGTTGATAATAATAATAATAATAATAATAATAATAATAATAATAATAATAATAATAATAATAATAATAATAATATTCAAGGGAGTTAGGGACGCAAGATCCCCTCCTGTCTTTCCCCATGCTTTGGCTGACTAAGGGAAGCTGGCCAGAGCATGGGCAAGGCAAGAGGGGTGTGTGCATGCTCTTCTTGGCTGTTCCCTCCCTCCTTGGCTCCCCCCTCCAGAGAAAAGGCTAGGAGGGAGGAGAAGTGGACATGCGCCCTTCCTGGCTGTGCTGCAGAAAAACTCACAAATAGTTAAACCTGCAAAAGTGGAGGGCCGACTGTATAGTAGCAGAAACATTGAATGAGTTACTTGGCCAACATTTTAAAATATGTGTCTGAACAGGTCAACTTTCAAGTTATGGATATCTGATCTTTAAAACATACTTAATTTACACAACTGTGCAAAGTCTATATTTATTTTTATTTATGCTTATTATTTAATTTTCAGGTCACAGATCAAAAAACCAAAGGTAAGAAGCTTTTCATTTTTCTGAATCATAAGATGACCAAACTGAGGCTGTCGTACTTTGGACACATCACGAGAAGAGAGGACTCATTAGAAAAGACAATAATGCTTGGAAAGGTGGAGGGAAGAAGGGTGAGAGGAAGGCTACATGCTAGATGGATGGACTCTATTAAGGAGGTCATGGGTATGGGTTTGCAGGATTTAAGCAAAACAGAGGACAAAGGGGTCTTGGAGATGTCACATCTATAAGGTCGCCATGGGTCGAGAGCAACTGGAGGGCAGTTAACAACAACAAAAAATGTTGCTCTTTGAGTAGGCCATTCTTTCTCCTAACAAAATTCTTATACCTTTACTAGGTGAAAAGATAAAACTCATTCTAGCATTGCATACTGTAGGAGCTGAACATGGAGCAACTATTTTTAATTTTAGAAAATACATGACAGATGTACAATGGGCCCTTCTCATTTGCTGGGGTTAGGGCACAGAATCCCTGTAAAAGTAAAAAAAACAAAAAAACCTGCAAATGAAAAGCTACTCATTTCTTTTTACCTGAGAGAACATCTCTAGTAATCTCTAGGTCCTCTAAGTAAATATGATATTTTGCCCTTCACTCAAGGAAAGTTTAAATCACAAAGTTATATGATTAAAGTTTTTTCTTTGCTCATGCTTGGTAAACTAAAGTGAAGAGCACCAGCGATGATGAAATTAGATAAGTGGAAGTGACAGCGAGTCAAAGATCAGGAAGCTCGCTTGTTTTATGTTTTTATTGGCTTTAATGTTAATGTATATGTCGGAGTTTCTGTTTATGTTCATGTAAATGAATGTTGTAAGGATATTTGTAGGGTGGGGACAGGGGTGGGAGGAAGGGGTGTGTGATGTATGGATGACGATTATATGAGAATGTAAATGTTTTCTTTGCTCTGTAGTCTGTTTTTAATGAATGAAATTTAATTAAAAAAAAGAAAAGTGTTTTCTCTAGGAATCTCTAGGTACTGCAATATGATTCTATGGTCAACTTCCAATATAGTCACGCTGGAGGACCTAAAGATTTCTAGAGAGAACATTAATCAAATCCATGAATAGTCAAAGTCATAGATGTGGAGGGCCTACTGTATTTCCTTGCCCTAATCCAAGTCCTCAACATTTGGGAAGGATAGAACTCTGAATAAGCACATCTTGGGAGAGTCTCGCTGATTCACTATCACTTTGCTAGCAAATGACCTATTTTTAATTGAATAATAGAATCACTGTACCAGTGTATGTGTTCAATTTTCACTCCTCTGGAAGTAAGGCATTCAAGAGTTTTATAACCATACAGCTACCAAATAGAGATGTGTGATTTAAATCCCAACCAGACAATGTGTGGGGCTCCAATGTCATTAAACTGCAATTCCCACCAGTACTACCATTAGATAAGGTTGTTAGGGACTGTAGTCTGACAATATCTGCAGTCACACATGCACTGGCCCTGGTTTAAACCATGTACTCTTAATTTTCCATTGAGTCATTTTTTCCTGCTAGTGGGGGGGGGGGAATCTATTAATTCCCCCAGACTTCTTTTTTAGGGGAAAATAATTAGGGCTGGGGGAGCATGGAAAGAAACCATAACTCCTACCATTATTATTGCTGTGTGCAGGTTATTCCAATTTATGGCAACCCTATTGTGCCATTTTCTTGATAAGATTTGTTTAGAAGAGGTGTGCTTTCGTCTTCCTTCGAAGCTGAAAGTGTGACTTTCCCAAAGTCACCCAGTGGGCTTTGATAACTGAGTGAGGAGTCAGACCCTGGTCTCCAGAGTCAAAGTCCATGGCTCAAACCACTACACCACACTGGATCTTACTTTATAGATTGGATATAAGAGTGAGCGCTTATGCATCCTTAGGTAATGCTGTTTTGATATCGATTTAAGCCTTACATGGGTCCCGCCTCCTGATGAGTGAGTTAGCCTATTGCCGATTTGTGTGATTTCACAGAGATCAGGAAGACAAACAGATTGCTTATCTTTAACTGTGGTTCTTCAAATGTTCATCTGTGAATTTACACAACCCTTTCCTCTCTTCTACATCTGCTTGCTTTACGGAGACTCAAAACCAAGGAGATGGTATGTGCAGTGAGAGAAGGGGGCAGGCTTCCCACCAAAGATCACCAGGCTGTAGAATATGCCAAAGAGGATATTTGTGGAATGGATTCCACAACAACTATTGTTGTTGTTGTTGTTGTTATTATTATCTACTACCAGTACTGTATTTACACCCCACTCTTCAGCCACAAAGGCTCTCAGAGCAGCTTACAGATAATTAGACATTTCCCTGCCCTCAGGCTTACAATCTAAAAAGACATGACACAAAAGAAGGGAATGACATTGGGGAAGGGGAATAAGTCCAGCGGTTCTTCTCTCCCTTTGAGGCCTGAACCATGGCAGATGGACTGGAGGGAGCTGGACCTGCCTTTTCACTCCCTCCAAGGCCAGACAATGGCAGATGACATGGAGGGAGGGCTGCCTTCTTTAGGCTTGGCCTGATGGAGCCAGGCCTGCCTTTTCACTTCCTCCAAGCAATACGCAATATGAAGGAAAGCCTTCTCCCATGTGCCCATCAAATGGACATCTGAAGACAGTGGTACTCTTGTAAGGATCACTCTTGCAAATCATAGAGTCTGGACAAGTTGATAAATCGGGTGGTGATTCCTTAGCCAATCTCCTAGGCATTTAAGGCTTTAAAGTTAAAAATCAAAATTTCAAAGTCAGGTCTTTAGAGGAAATCACAGAATACATTGTGAAAACTATAAGAGACTCAGTTTCCTCTTGTGAATAATCATCCCTCTATAATAGAGACTGTTCTCTTGTACATGATTTCTGATTCTTCTTAGACCTTTGGTTAAAATCTTTGTGCTGGTTCACATTACTTGATTACTCAGTCCCTTGATATCTTGCATATGGATCTGTGCCGTGTTAAACAGTTTAAAACATACTAAACAATTTAAGCATATTTTAAAAGTTAAAAAGTAAACAATTTAATAATTGATACAAATGTAGAAAAGTTAAAACCTGAACAGTTTTGGGAGAAATTCCACCCTCTTAGAGTCTGAAAAAAGGCCATTCTTTAACCTGGTGTTGGAATGAAGCCAGCAGTGGCACCGGTTGGGTCCCCAAGGTACACATTGCACAACCAGGATGCTAAGATCCTCATATAATACCTTGTTCCCACTTAATAAGAAGGTATAGGAAGGTATAGAGGGGGAGAGTTGCTCCTCAAGTACTGAGATCAGAAGTCCTTGCAGTGCAGTTCCTTTGAAATCAGTATAATTTCTTTTAAAAACTAATGTGAATAATTTGTTCATTTTTTCCTCAAATTGTCACTTCTACAATACTTAATGTTGCTTTGTTATCTATCAGTCCTAAGAACTGTTTGGGTGAATTATTTTTTCTGCTATACTGAAAGATACTTCTGTTCTCTCTATACTGTAGAAAGTTGTTCCTCACATTTGTTTCTCAAGTAAAAATTTGTTGAATTTCTACTTGGCCTCCCTTATGATCTGAGCATATTGAGATTTTTGGTCATTGTTGACAGTTATTAATGGATATGTGAGCTCTTCACACACACACACACACACACACACACACACACACACACACACACACACAGGGATAGGTATGCCTGCATGCATAGTCTTCTTCTTCCAACTCTGTCTTGATTGTGCCATGAGGTAGAATATCAATTCTGTGCTATATTGTCAAAGAATAGAAGCAGTTCGGATATGTTTTGATCCTTGCAAAGTTGCAGTAGCTTTCTGATCTTTACAAGCCTCTCTTTTCTGTCTTGGTAGGTAAGATCTCTCTGGATTAGACACCTTTAGGCCTAAATCCAATTGCTTGACCCAACTAGAGTAAGCCAGTTGAGTGATTGTGTGGATATACTATGACTGGAGCTAGCAACTGAAGTCAGTCCTAGGGCCTTAGAAGGTGGTGACAGCTAACCGATAGTAGTTTCATTTTAGTAGGTGTTCTTAGAAATATAATTTATTTTCTTAAAATGGAAATTTCCCTTTGATAATTTTTATTACCTTCTTAATCTGTTTGAGAAGAAATGTTCCCTTTCCCCTTCATGTTTCTAATTTGTTGAAAATTTAAAATGCTTTACAAAAGATCATCTCAACATAATCTTGTAACAGAGGCACACTTCAACATCAAAAGCAATTCAGAACATGAACCTTTGTTTTTTATTGTAGTGCCCGAAGCGACGAAACCAAGTTTAAGCCAACCAGTGACCGCCAGCCCAATTGGCAGCTCTCCATCGCCACCTGTCAATGGTGGCAACAATGCCAAAAGGGTGGCAGTGCCGAACGGTCAACCGCCAAGCGCCGCCCGCTACATGCCTCGGGAGGTGCCACCGCGATTCCGTTGCCAGCAGGACCACAAAGTGTTACTGAAACGTGGGCAGCCCCCTCCGCCATCCTGTATGCTCCTTGGGAGTGGAGTAGGGCTATCTCCTTCTCCAGCACCTGCAGCAAATCCAAACAACGCACAACCAGTACCAGGAGTGTTGCTGCCATGTGACAGTGGGACTGCAACAGGTATGAAAGCTTTTGTTTTCTGCTCTTTGATTTTGGTCTGGATTTTCACTTTTATGCTGCATCATAATTACAGACTTTTACCTTTTATTGCAGTTGCATTTAACTGATTTATTTGTATTCTGTAAACTTACCTGAGAGGCCTGTCTCTTTAGTAGACAGCTCAAGAAAAAGTACAAAAATAGGTACAGCAAAATATCTAATTCTTAATGATGTTTTAGTTCATTTCACCATATTAATTCAAGGAAGGAGGAATATTGAACCATTGTTTTGAATCATCCTATTAATCTTACAAAGATGCCTAAAGAGCTGTCCATTTCTGTGCCCTGAGAATTGAAATCCAGGAAAGTGGAAGTTATAGAGAGAACTAATAATACGAGAAGGTGTGTGATCAGCCACAAGGCATGACACCTGAAACTTGACGTAGTAAGCAGGCACCCAAGTGTGTTTGCCTTATTACTATTATTTTTAAATAGGTTAATTTTATCTTCCTGTGGCCTTCAGCACCTTTTGTAAGTACCAGACTTCCCTATCCCATTGACAGGAAGTTGCAGTGAGGCTTTGGGTATTCATTTATCCAGAGGACCTCTAGTCAGCTCCATATGCTCCTTCAGTGTGGAAGACCCCTCAGACAGTTAGAACCTTGATAGATTTTTATGGTCTCAGTTATTTCATTAGAAATTGGTTCAGGGTGTTTTGTTTTGTTTTGTTTTTTAATCTCAAGGCTGCTCCAGACAGAATTCTATTGCTGCCAATTATTTCTTTTCTGTTATAAGCTAAATGCAGGGTTTCCACTGATCATTCACATTCAAAGATTATATTGTTTTTTTAGTTATGTATCTGGATATGTTGCATTTGTGCATTGGAAGAATTTGCTGACACCTTATGACGGCTGAATAACCCTTCTGACATTTTGAAATGAGTGTTTTGCAGCACGGCTTTTGAACTCTGTTTTTAGTATTTGTATTTAAATATAAAAACAATAGAAAAAGAGTATTCATGACATGGCAAGTATTTTGCAAGTTTATGTATCAGTATGCACTGTACTTTTAGTCCATTTCAAACTCATTCCTTGGTTTCTCTGATCTCTTGCCTAACCTGGCTTGCATTTTATCCTCAGTTCCCTCCTTCTCCTAGTTGTTGGAAGGGTTGATTTGATTTATTTTTTATAAATTATGTATTTCTTCCAAATCAGGCAGGAAAGCAACAGCTAAAAATTGACCTGTGCCAGTTTTGTCTCCCTGTCTCTCGACTGCAGATTTCTACTCAATTTCAATCTGTTACTTGTCAGGCCTAGTGAATTTTTTATTTAAAAAATTAAAATCTATGATATGCCCAGCTTTTTGAAAGAACTGGGATGCAAAGGGGAAAGACTTGCTTTGTAGGACATAAAAATGGCTCTGAAACTAGAAGTGCATGGCAAACAGCCAGGGGCAGGGGGTGCAGATTGCACTGGGATCATCTGCTGACCAGGCAGGAAAACAAGTTACCTCCCTTTCCCACCTGGCTAATAGCTCCTCCAGTCCCAGAAATGATGTGGGGTGGCAGCGGCAGCCCAGTCTCACCAGTGGCCTCATAAGAATGAACTGTGTTCTGGTCCGGTGGATCTGCTGGCCAGGTTGGAAATCAAATCTCGCCCCAGCCCTTGCTGCCCAGCCAGAACCTCTGACATTCCTGGAAAAGGCTGTTGAAAAGAGATGGAGGTGGTATTAAAAAATAATCTCTTTTGGGTATCAAATATACTAGTTACACCACTGCAAACAACAGAGAAAGGGTGAGTACCACATTATCATTTTGCAAGAAGGACTCATCCCACTCCACTTCTATTGAACATTTTTCTGCTTGTACCTGCTGAAAATGTTCCTGGGAACTTCACTGTATTATTTATGATTAGAAAAATAGACAGATAAAGTAGCTAAGAAATTAGGCAGGTTACCAAGGGATTACATTAATGTCTGTGGACCCAACGTAAACTTTTTTGGATGAACAAAGATAGCCTCATATGGATCTAGCCTAAGATTTGCCAATATGAAAATGAATCCCATCTAGGATATGAGTATATTTGTTGACTAGAACAGGGTGCTGAACATGACCCTCATTGTGATTATTTAGAATGTACTTCGATGGGTTTTGGTACTTGTCTTTAAATGTCATTTTTTCATGCATCATTGCTGACTGGGTGAAATTAGTAAAGATGTTGTATGATTGGCAGAAGAGTGCCAATCTCAAAATGAGGTTATCTTTCTTTTCTGCCCTCTATCTGCTCTGTAAGATGGGGAAATTCTGCAGAATGTTGTTTGGGTAGCACAGAGGAGTAGGAAAAGAGGGGAAAGTCTTTTGATGATGACTTGAAGAGAGATATTTCTCCTGGATTTGTGGACAGAGCTTGTTCCATCAGTAGATTTGCATCATTGAATCCTACCCTAATCTTAGGAGTGATGGAAAATGCTTAACATATTAATTTACATAGTGATAAAGGGTCTTAATACCCTCAAGGCACCTGATCTTGGAAAATAAGCAGGTTCACCCCATCTAGTTCATGAGATAATACTATCATAGTAATTTGAGTGTTGCCAAACAGTATGACATAGTAGTTTGAGTGTTGGACTAAGATTCTGTGAGAGCAGGATTCAAATTTCTGCTTGGCCATGGAAACACAACGATTGTCTTTGGAGAAGTCATATTTTTTAGCCTCATTGAAAGGTGCAATGAAAAAATCTTCCAAAACAACAACAACAAACAAACAAAGCAACAGCTATCTATGATAGGTTCACTATAATGCAGGAAACAACCCAGAGGTGCATAACAAATTTCCTTAGATCTGATCAGTATCCAATAGCTAATAAATACTGTGTGTCTTGAATGAGAATCAGTTGAAAATACATGTTGATTCTTTCTTATCTGAAATGCCTGGGACCAGAAGTGTTTGGATTTTTTATTTTTATTTTTATTTTTTATAATGGATTCTGGAATATTTGCATATACTTAATATGATATCTTGGAGATGGAATTCAAGTCTATAGACAAAATTAATTTATGTTTTGTATGCACCTTATACTTATAGCCTGAAGTTAATTTGATACACAGTATTTTTAATAATTTTGTGCAGTAAACAAGGTTTATATATATCGAACCATCACAAAGCAAAGCAAAGCGCCCTCTAGCCACCTTATGGGGACAAAAGCCACTTCAAAAAGAAGCTGCTTTTTCTGTTTCTTCACGGAAAGTGTGCACCTTTGTATGTACATATAAATGCACCAATGCCAGTGTGGCTCTAAAGGGGTGCTCATTCCAAATCCTAACCCTAATTGTGCATATAAACACCTGTTGCAGGAGCGTATTTAAAAGGAACAGAGCTACCATACACAAGTGGTGGCAGTGGCAGTGCCCAAAAGAGAAACCATGGAACCTCTCATGGAGTTAAGTACAATATACACAAAACAGACAGTCAGAGAGGGAGCATAAAGTACCCGGTGGCGTGGCTTGAGGTTATACCATGTGGTCATGACATGTACACTCCAGTCGCCTTGGGAGCCAGCGGTGCGGTTGATGGGGTTTCAATATAGCTTTGGAAAAGGCAGCTTCAAGCCACTTGTTCCTGCCTGTCTGTTTTACCCCAGGTCAAGACTATTCTTTCCATATAAGAATGAATGCATCTTTTTTCATTAAACAAGCACTAGTAACATGAATTAGTCTTACAGGTTATTCTCAGTTCACTTTTGTTTCCAAATTTATATTTTTCCCATTGGAAAGTAACATTAACTTGCTGCCTATGGAAATATTAGTCTTGGTTATTATCTAGCCCACTCCATCCGAAAAAGACTGTCAGCTTGAGAGGGGAAAATAAAAACCCAATAATAATTATTATCATCACTGTTGATTCTTTATGGAACATCTTACCTACTTTTGGATTGAACATATAGTAGGATTGCAAATTAAGGCCATAATTCCATGGTTCCTGGGAGGTCATCCCTGATACTATAGGATATTTAGGACAGTGAGGGAAATCCATTATTGAAAGCTGTGCTTTTTGGGTTCTGGCAATAGGTCTAAAAGCTATTGTTGGATAGATTAGCAGAGGCCTTTGATCTGCTGGAAGCTCTTGACAATGTGTTGATTTTTCTTGTTTAGTTGGTTTCTACTAGAATCAGTGGGAGGGAAAACTGAAAAGGCCACAAGTGACAAAAGTCAAAAGATGTGGCATCACGCACCTTCCACTTACGCTGGCATGGCCCAACAGATCTGTTATAAATTCAGCCCACCCACCCCCATTAATTGATTTGCTTCATTAAGTTATGTGCTTCAATAGGTGGTACGAAATAATTCGAGTCTGGGAATGTGTTTATGCTTCAGAACTACTATTAATAGAATGTATAGAGAAGTGCCGATATTCTTATGTATTTCTGATTACTTGTTCCATATTCAGAGGCAATATTCTTTTAGATTGGTTAATAGTGCTAAGACCAATCAGTGGTAACATTTAAAATAAAAAATAAAAACCTTATTGGTCAAAACCAAGCACTATATAATTTTAATTGTATTTAAAAATAAGAAAGGAGAAAACAGTGCGTCAGTAAAAGAACCCACTACAAAAGCCAGTTAGTGATCACAAGTTTGTCTGAATGAATTGTTTTTTGCCTGCTGGTTGAAGTAAAGCAGAGAGGTATCAATGTAACAAGAGGAGACTAGAAGGAAATTGAGGCCTCTCTTCATGGCTTCATCAAATAAGTCTTTGTAAAGAGAGTGCCTTCTCCATAGATCTCTTAAGCTCAGGCAGACTCATATGCAGGATTGGTCTTTCAGATGGTGTGGATTCAAAATATATAGTATTTATTTGTTATGACTAGCACCTTGAATTGTTCTTGGAAGAGACCAGCAGCCTATGAAGTTGTGGTAACCTGGAGTTTTTATTCCCCCTGTAACCTTCTCTACTGAGCAGCCAGACTGCTTGGACTCACTCATGTTTTTGAAGGTAGCTCCATGTAGAATGCATTATAGTATTTAAAATGAGACATAACCAAGGCATGCACCAGTGGTCAGATCAGCCAACTGAAGGAAAGGGTGCTACTGGCACCCTTTATATCTGTGCAGATGCATTCCTAGCCATCAATGAAATCTGTACTTTCAGGATCAGGGCTAAGTCCAAGAATATGCACAAGTTTTCAGGAAAGGTCTAGCGTAGTCTGAGTCTTTATTTCCTGTGCAGAAGCACCTCCATCTTGTCTGGGTTAAGTTTCAGATTGTTCCCCTGTAATCCAGTATTTTACTGATAAACACTGGTTTAAAACCAAAATAGCTTCCTTGAAATTAGACGGAAGGGAGAGAGAGATTTGAGTGTCATCAGTGTACTTGAAATCTAGAACCTGAAACATCACTTAGTGGTTTCATGTATGTGCTAAATAGCATGGGGAGACCAACTGAACCCTGAAAGATCCTGCCAGCTGACAAGCATGGAAAAAGAAACTCCTAGCACCACCTTCTGTCTTACCTACCCCCCAAAAACCTGGCACTACTGTAAAGCAATGCCAAGTTCCATCAGAGAGAAGCCCAGAATACCATGAATATTAGACACTAGTTGTAATATTTTGTTTGTGAGCTTCCTAGGATGATCTGATGACTACTGTTGGAAACTGAATCCTGGCGTAGATGAACCATGACAGGGAAATAACCATAAATGGGCAAGAGTAACTCGGATCTAGGCTGACCCTGCAAATGAGAGGAGCTTCCCTTTGGTAGATATGTAGAACCCCATCTTAAAAAGGGATATCATAAAAATGGACAATTTGTGAAAAGTTGAAAGCCTTAAAGCTTTTTATTTTATAAAATAGGCAGTGGAGGAGGAAGTTTTATAAAATGATGAATGGTTCAGAGGTATCCCCCCCATAACTATAAATCTTGGCTTCTCCCAGTGAAAACGACTTGGAAGTACAGGAAGTAGATCCAGGACTGACAGAAGGGATTATTTCTAAATACAACATGTAATTAGAATATGGGATTCAGAATTGCCAAATGGAATTACTTCTAAATGCAATGTATATTGTATGGAATTCACATCTACAAGGTGCTGTGACAATCTTGGTTGATTTAAAAAAAAAAACAGATTTGTGGAGATCACATCTCAGAACTGCTAATCTTGATAGCTAAATGAAAGATGTTCAGATGGAGTATGTCTTTAATATCTCTTGTTAGGAATCAATTATTCAATTCAATTATTCCTAAATTATCAGCATAGTAGTCCTCTACTTTTGAGCTCCCCAGATTTTTATGGCTCAATGAGATGCCAGTCAAATCCAGCAAGTTTTCAAAAATTGGAACAAGCCTAGTTCTTTACTTAGTCCCTTGCCTTGGAAATGGCTTGCACACTAAAGATTTATGACTGATTGAGATCTCTCCCCAGAAAGAAGCAAGTGAACAAATTTTTTGTCACTGATACTTCCAGTTACATATATGTCCAACTGAGAATTCCATATTCAAATGTTTTTTACTATTCTTCAGTATGTTTTTTTCCTTCAGTAAAAGACACTTTTTCTACCAGGAAAAAAACCTAGCTCATTGATTGTAGTCCAACCTCTTTCTTGACCCATCCCTTCACCCAGTTGGCATTTCACAAGTCATAATTGGAAGTTATATTCCCAATTAGTCACCAGAATCTGTTGAGCTAGAAAGATCGTTTGTTTGTTCTAAATTCTTAGCTATTGAGTACTGATATATAACACATACAAAACATCAAGAACGCAATAGCACCTGTAGGATCAGAATAGAGGGTCATGAGGTTCAGCATGTTGTTTCCATCAGTAACCAGATTGCATGCCACTGCAATCCCAAAATCAGGCCTGAAGAAAACGATTTGTCCCGTATTTGCAGTTTGTGTGTATGTGTGTGTATGCATGCACCCAACGTTTAGAAGTATACTGAATCATTTTGTAAAAGGCTGTCTTAAGCTAATGGACATTATACATGTAGAAGCTGCATGTCATAATTTTTAGTACAAAGAATGGTTTGTAAATAACTTGAAATTCAGGTGGTGCATACAGATAACTCATATGTGTTGTTTGGAATATTTTGTATGCTTTTGAATAATTCTGATTATGTTTCATTTTTTAGATTCATCAACTGGAGGTGCTGCTGCTTCAAATTATGCAAATTCCACTTGGGGTCCTGGAGCCTCCTCCAATAGCACCAATGCCAACCCAACTCACGTCTGGGACAAGGTGATTGTAGACGGGTCTGACATGGAAGAGTGGCCTTGTATTGCCAGCAAAGATACTGAATCTTCCGAAAACACCACAGACAACAACAGTGCCTCGAACCCTGGTTTAGAGAAGAACACTCTGCCAGGAAGCACCACTAGCAACAAAGGAAAAGGAAACCAATGCCAGTTGGGAAGCTCTGGTAACGAATGTAATCTTGGGGCTTGGAAATCTGACCCTAAGGCTAAATCTGTTCAATCTTCCAATCCTGCAGCAGAGAATACTAGTGGTCTAGCAAACTGGAGGAACTTGAGTGGGCAGGACAGAGTTGGACCTAGCCCTGGCTTCAGCAATTTTAACCCAAATAGCAACCCATCTGCTTGGCCAGCCCTAATCCAAGACGGTAATTCAAGAAAGGGGAATTCAGAATCTGATAATGGTGGTTCCAATGCACAGATCAATACAGCAGGTCAGACTTCTAGGGAACAGCAGTCAAAGATAGAAAATGCGGGTGTTAATTTTGTCTCTGGCAGAGAACAGGCTCAAATTCACAACACTGATGGACCAAAAAATGGAAACACTAACTCCTTGAACTTAAGTTCACCAAACCCAATGGAAAATAAGGGAATGTCCTTTGAAATGGGCTTTGTGAACCCCTCCAGGAGCACTGATGCCCCTTCACAAAGCACTGTAGAGAAGAAAACTGGGAGTGTTGGGTCTTGGGGTACAGTTAGGGGGGCTTCTGGAATGGACAGTACTTCTGGTCAAAGCAATTCTGGAAATCATGGGAACAATGGAAAGGATAGGGAGGACTCATGGAAGGGAGCTTCTGTTCAAAAATCAAATGGGTCAAGAAATGAGTCTTGGGATAATAATAACAGGTCTACGGGTGATGGGTCTTGGACCATTGGCCCTCAACACTCTAGTGAAAGCAAATGGAGTGAAGGGAACAAAATGACATCAGGGGTGTCTCAGGGAGAATGGAAACAGCCGTCTGGGTCAGATGAACTGAAGATTGGAGAATGGAGTGGTCCAAACCAACCAAATTCTAGCACTGGAGCATGGGACAATCAAAAAGGCCACCCCCTTCCTGAAAATCAAGGCAATTCCCAGGCTCCCTGTTGGGGAAGATCCTCCAGCTCTACAGGAAGTGAGGTTGGAGGTCAAAGCACTGGAAGCAACCATAAAGCAGGAAGTAGTGATAGTCACAATTCTGGACGTCGATCATACAGGCCTACACATCCTGATTGCCAAGCTGTCTTGCAGACTTTGTTAAGCAGGACTGATTTAGACCCCCGAGTGCTTTCAAATACTGGCTGGGGTCAAACTCAAATCAAGCAAGATACTGTTTGGGACATTGAAGAGATGCCAAGGACAGAGGGAAAAGCTGATAAAGGAACTGAGGGGTGGGAGAGTTCTGCCATACAGACAAAGAGCTCAGGGGGCTGGGGAGACGCACCCAGCCAAAGCAATCAAATCAAGTCTGGATGGGGTGAGCTCTCTACTCCAACAGAATGGAAGGAGCCCAAAAACACTGGAGGATGGAATGATTATAAGAACAATTGTTCTAACTGGGGTGGAGGAAGACCTGATGAGAAGGGGACAACATCTTGGAATGAAAATTCCAACAAAGACCCAGGTTGGAATGGGCGGCCACCTAATCAGGGTTGGTCTTCTGGGAAGAATGGCTGGGGAGAGGATGTTGATCAAACAAAAAATAACAACTGGGAAAGTTCAGCAAGTAAGTCAATGTCAAGTTGGGGAGAAGCTGGTCAAAATGAAATTGGGACTTGGGGTAATAGTGCAAATGCAAACTGTTCTTCAAAAGGAGGGTGGGATAATAATAAAAGAACTCCAACATGGAATGATACTGGCAGACAACCAAATTCCTGGAATAATCAGCAGCAGCCACACCATCAGCAGTCAGAGACACCTGGCTCCTGGGGTCCACCACCACAGCCTCCAGGTAATGGGAGGCCACCCAATCCTAACTGGAACAGTGGGCCGCAGCCAAATGCCTCAAAAGACGATGAGCCAAGTGGCTGGGAAGAACCATCCCCCCAATCAATTAGTCGTAAAATGGATATCGATGATGGCACTTCAGCATGGGGAGACCCCAGCAGTTACAACTACAAGAATGTGAATCTGTGGGACAAGAACTCACAAGGTGGACAAGCTCCACGGGAACAGAACCTTCCTACTCCAAGGCCAAGCAAAGTAGCAACCTCAGGTATTGTCCTTAATTTTCTTCTTTATTATAACACCATTTATTACAGATCTAAATAAAACAGAAAGGTAAC
>CM034708.1:181888784-181911413 GCA_020142125.1 Phrynosoma platyrhinos | reverse complement strand
GTGCCAGAGACTGGCACATTTATCCCATTTGGCTACAGTTCTTTCTTTTTTCCTTCCTTTCTTCCTTCCTTGGAACTCACAAGGAATGAGCAACCAACTGCTTGAAGCTGACAGAGATCCAGGAACCACCATTTTAAGTAGCATTGGTTTAGAGCAAGGGTAGGCAACCTTTCCCCTTTAAAGGCTGAGGGACTTAAGCTCCCAGAAACCTCAGCCATGTTGGCCAATATCCCATGTTGGCCAATAGCTCCTGGAATTCTGGGAGCTGAAGTCCTTCGGCCCTTAAAGGGGAAAGGTTGCCTACCCCTGGTTTAGAGGCTACGAACTAGTGCCCGTCTCCTCCAGGGGACATATTAGATTCATGTTAAAGAAAGATGGGGTCTCAGGGTGTATTTTAAAAGGTTTTACAGTCAGCCTTCCACATTTGCAGGTTTAACATCCATAGATTCAGTTATTTGTAGATTATTAGCTGCTACTCCGCACCACTTTTAATAGGGAGTTATAAACCTCAATACATGTTCACAGTCTCTCTGTAAGCCTTGCTTCACTACATCTGAGCAGGATCGAAGCTCAGCTTCTAATTTGTGCAGGGTCACAGTACCTTGCACAACCAGGTGAAGCCCCTGAGCCAGATGCTTGCCCACATTACCAACAGTATTGGCAAAGGCCACATCAAAGCAGCCAAGAATAAAAAAGAAGTGTTATTACTCCACACAGCCCCAGCCACCACCTGCCATGTGCCTGTACTCTCAGGTTAGGCTGGCTGAGGACATGCCCGGAAGCCTAGCAGGTCAGGATGTTGCTGCAGATTTGCAAGGTCTGGTCCAGGTGGTGGAGCACAACTCATCCACCCTGATGGAGCTTGAGCTGCCATGCTCACTCCTGGTCATCTTCCCCATCTCCCACAAGGTCTGCATCGAGTTTGGCTCTCCTGGCTACTGTCTCTTCCTCTGGTAATGGGCAGGAGGAGGAGGAAGTGACCAAGGCAGTGGGGACAAGGCCAGAATGGGTGAGAGACTTCTTTGTCACTGTTCAGTTGCTGTTCCCAAAGTGACTGGGTGCAAAGGGAGCAGAAACCAAGACTTATTGTTTTCAATCTGCACTAAAACAGTAGCCCTAATATAACAAATTGGTATGGGGGGCTCCAAAGTTATCGCCCAAGAAAGGAAGTGGAGGCCAAAAAAGTTTGGGAACCACTGCACTAAAGCAAGCCAAGGAATTCAAACATGCCTTATAAGTCACCAGTCTTGTTCAGTGCCCACTGCTTGCCAGTTCAGTTCAGCTTCTAGTCCTTCAAATCTCTGACTAAATATATTTTCTATTTATTTACTCATTTACTCATATTATTCATTTAATCATGCTGCTCTTTCCTTAAGCTCTACTGTTTTTATTATATCTTCTTAAATTGGTTTTTGCCATCTTCCTCCATAAAATTCCATAATTGTTTCAGGATGTCCCAAGTGCATTTGGATCACAGAACTTGAGAATATGCAAAACTGAAGCTTCAAATACCACCATAAAAGCATAATACAGCAATGAATTATTATCATATTTGATTAATAGTCCTAAAACGTTGTGTTCCATTTAGCAAGGCCTTGCATAACTCTAAAATATTGTCAATATCCAACTAAAATATAACACTATTTTAAATGCATGTGATTAAGTAGATTGAGTCTACAAAAGCTTATGCTACCAACTTCAATAATTTGATTGTACGTTATGAAGTATTTACCTATTACATATCTATGTAATCACTATAACAAACAGCGTACCTCTAATGTTTGTGACATGGATTTCCACTTTGTCTTTTTAACCATTCCCAGTAGTATATTTCATTAGGAAAGAAATTTTCTATTGGGGGGGTGTTAAAAGGGTAAGTTATAACAGATTAGTGTTAACAGAACATGAAGCTTACATCTATTTTTATTTTCTTTATCTATTTTTGTTCACCACAAAATTCTCTATACATTTTTGAGGCAGCAGCTCATCTTGAATACATCATTGTATAATTCCAAGTGAGCATAAATAGGTTGTGATTGTGCATAACTCAGGATGGGCAGCCTGGTTCCCTCTAGATTATTTAGACTACAACTTCCACTAGTCTCGGTTAGTTTGGCCAGTGTTCAGGGAGGATCAAAGATATGTGGAAGGCGTGCATTGACCAGCTTTGGTATAACTCATTGATCTTGTCATAAGGAGTAATTAAATTATATTTGTTGGCAGTTATACTTACATTTCTGCAATTTTAAAAATTCCTTTCAAAGGTTCCAAACCATCACAAGATGGCTGGGGGGATAATGATGGGCCAGTATCAGGAACACGGCATTCCAGCTGGGAAGAGGAAGAAGAAGGAGGAGTCTGGAACACAACAGGCTCTCAGGGAAGTAGTTCTTCCCATAATTCAACAAGCTGGGGACAAGGAGGCAAGAAACCACAAATTAAGGTGAGAAATTGCTTACAGGATTTGATCCTTCACTAAATAAATGATTCTATCCTCTCCATTGTTAGCAATGTAGAATCTTGATTGCACAGAAACGCTAGTATTGAAAGGTGACATTTATAATGACTAGTTTAGTGCTCACCGCAGCACATGTCACAGCCTTCCAAAATCATCAGGTGTGAAGATTTTAAAATTGTTCATTGTTGCATTTGATTTACGGTGGCTGTATGGATGAAAGACCTGTAAGAGACCCTGTTATTAATAGCCCTGCTCAGGTCTTGCAAACTTAAGGCCATGGCTTTCTTTCACAAATCGATCCATAGGAAATGTGATCTTCTTTTCCTATTTCCTTCAATTTTACCAAGCATCATCAGTTTTTCCAGTGAGTCATGTTTTCTGAAGATTTGTCCATTTATTAAGCTAAGTGTCCAAGGAACAAAAGTTTCTACTTTGGCTTCTAATAAGAGTTCAGGCATATTTTGTTCTCAGACTCATGTCTTTCTCAGCAGTGAAGGGCGGAACATCCTTTAGAATGGATTCCTCCTCCTACTTGCTCCTAATAGGCAGGAAAAACAAAAAGGAATGTCCCTGACCCCATGTGGGGGGAGCAACCCTCCTGAGGTCAGTATTTTTTCCTGCCTACACTCCTAATAGGACGTGTTTTCTCATCCAGCTGACTTTCATCAATCTTGGATTCCCCTGGATAGCTGGCTTGTATTTCTCTCTCCCTTCCCTATCTCTCCTTTTCAAAACAAAAAGGGGGGGAAGGCTTTTCTCTCTCCTTTTCTCTTCCCGCTACCTTCCCTTCCCTTGTACCTTGCACCGGGAGGTTGTCCAGGAAAGACAACACGGTGACAGCAGGAGAACCGCTTAACCCCCAGCCTGTGTCAGCCCCGGCTTTGGCAGGTGCAGAGCACGAGGCAACCCAGGCCACAGAGGGGGAAGAACGGACACTGCTGATGGAGGGGCTTCCCCTCCAAGCAGCTGCAGAGATCCACCAGGGTCAGGGGGCAGGGAGATGTTGCCGCCACACCTGGGCCTGCCCGCAGTGAGTAACCCTGTACCCAGAGATGGTGAGCTGGTATAGGGCCTTTCTGGCCCATCATTCTCAGAACCTCCCATGAGGTGGAGGGAGGGGAAATTCCCCCAGTGAGCCCCAGATACCAGGCCAGGGTGGTAGCGAGACCCATTCGGAAGCCTAGGGCAATAGTACAGCAGTTCGTGGTGGTTTTGGTGGTTTATGTTATCTGTAGAATTCACTTCTAACACCATGTGTCAAATAATTTGATTACCTTCTTGTCTAGCTTCTCCATCTTCTGGTTGCAAGTACTGTATATACTTGTCTATAAGTCAAAAAATTTATACCCAAAAATTGACCTCAACATTCCACGTCAGTTTATTTAAGGGTTAGTATGGTAATGTAATAGCAGCTCTTTCAGATTTCCCCATGCAGTGGGGAGAGCAGTTTCTTTCTCTCTTTAGCCAAGCAAAAAGAGTCTTTGGTGACTGATTGCTGTTTGTTTAAGAGTCCCTCTCCCACCCACTCACCTCTGTCTCAGGAGTGAAGGCTGGCTGAAGCAGAAAGCTTTGTGGGTGATTGATTGCTGCTTCAACAGTCCCTCTTGCCATGCACGCACATAAACATGCACACTGAAGGAGTGACTTACCCATGGTCATGGTGAAATCCTTAGTTTTGGCCCCAAAACCTGCCCTGGACTTATACATGAGGTCAACTTACAGTTGATTATATGTGGTATATAGTTTATTTGAGTTCAGTTTTTGCCATCTAATGACAATCACGGATAATTGTTTGGTTACCTGAAGCCTACCCCTGAAGAATGAATTTGCAACAAACAAAATGTTGGCTTCACAAAATTGAATAAGACTGTCTTGTTTATGCATTCCATTTTTTCTGCCTAAGTGCAGTACCTTACATTTCTCCCTGTTGAAGTTCATTTTGTTAGTTTGGGCCCAGCTTTCTAATCTACTAAGGACATTTTGAATTTTGATCCTCCCTCTAGAGCAGGGGTAGGACTTCAGCTCCCAGAATCCCAGGAGCTATTGATCAACATGGGACTATTGGCCAACATGGCTGAGGCTTCTGGGAGCTGAAGTCCCTCGGCCCTTAAAGGGGAAAGGTTGCCTACCCCTGCTCTAGACTATTAGCCACTCCTCCTAATTTGGTGTCATCTGCAGATTTGAAAAGCATGTCCTCCATTCTTTCATCCAAGTCATTGATAAAGATCTTGAATAGGACTGGACACAGGACATAGCCCTGTGGTGCCCCACTGGTCACTTCAAGATAAAAAGGAGCTATTACTAAGCACCCTTTTGGTTCAGCCGGTTAACCAATTACAAATCCACGTAACAGTTGCATTGTCTAGCCCACATTTTACTAGTTTGTTTGCAAGAGTCTACTAAGACTCCTAGATCCCTTTCACATGAACTGTTGTCTAGCCAGGTGTCTCCCATCCTATATCTGTGCATTTCATTTTTCTGCCAAGTGTACTATCTTACATTTCTCACTTGAAATTCATTTGTTAGCTTTAGCCCAGCCCTCTAATCTGTCAAGGTCATTTTGAATTTTAATCCTGGGAAATTAGCAACCCCTCCCAGTTTGGTATCATCTGCAGATTTAATCAGCATGGTCTCTGTTCCTTCATCCAAGACATTGATAAACATGTTGAATAGCACAGGGTCCAACACAGGCTCTTGGGGCACTCAAATAGTCACCTCTCTCCAGGATGTAGAGAAGCCATTGGTGAGCACTCTTTGGGTCGGTCAGTCAGCCAATTACAAATCCACCTAACCGTAGCAATGTCTAGGCTACATGTTACTAGCTTCCTTACAAGAATATCATGGGGAACTTTGTCAAAAGCCTTACTAAAATCAAGATATGCTACATCCACAGCATCCCCTTCGTCTATCAGGCCTGTACCTCTGTCAAAAAAAGAGAGATCAGATTAGTCTAGCATGACTTGCTTTGGAGAAACCCATGTTGACTTTTAGTGATGACAGCATTGTTGTATAAGTAATTACAAACTGTTCGTTTAATGATCTGAAAAAGAATAGATCCATCATAGTCTGGTGTCTCCACTTTGAGCATCCCACTTTGTATAACTTTACTAGGAGTCTCATGACAGTATTCTCTCAACCTCCATGACAAACTCAAATTCCTTCACCACATTAAGATATCTATCCAATAGTGGGGGGAGCAGAATCATTAGATTTGAATTATTAGAGTGTACATCATAATAATTAATGCCCTAGAGTAGCTTACTGTTCTCCTGCCTACATCACTTATCTTCTCTGGGTTCTTGTAGCCCAGTCAGTAATATATATTCATCCCTCCACATTTGGATTTTATTATTCACAGATTTTATTAATATGTTCTCTTTAGGAATATCTAGGTCGAAGAGCACAACTGGTCAGCTTTAACCAAAAGTCTCACTGAAGGACCTAGAGATTCCTAGAGAGATCACTCCAGTAGGCATTTGTAGCTCCTCCAGTGCAATTCTGTGGTCAATGTCTGGCAGATGTTGACCACAGAGTTGCACTGCAGGACCTAGAGATTCCTAGAGAGGTGTTCTCTCAGGTAAAAACAGTGGTTTTGTTGTTTGCGGTTTTTCCACATTCTAACCCCAGCGAATGTGGAAGGCCAAATGTATATCTAAGTTCACAGACAGTCATTAAAAGAATAGAATTACAGGTAAGCAACCTTATCGTATATACCTTTCTTTTCTCTTTTAGCGTATAATTTGTTCTTAACATTTAAATACATTGTTCAACAAGTTATTTCCTGCTGAATTATCTCACATAATGTGTGCAGCTTTTTATTTGGAACATCAGAGAGACATTTAACCACATCCTCTAATCTCATCATCAGGAACATAATGCTGAAATATATTTAATAATCTTTAGTAATTCAGCACCTGCCATTTAACAGAAGTACTCAGGACAGTTTACAGAAATTTATAATCTGGCCTAATTCCCTAAATCTTGGTGAATGCATTAAGTTGTAAGTATTTTGATAGCAGTGGTGTCCAGTTTTCTCTTACTATTTCAATAACTTTAGGTTAAGCAAAATCCTGTATTTAAGATGAGACTGTGAGATACTAACTTGTTTAAGGCTTGTTCAATTTTGTTTATGAGAGCTGAGATTAGATTCGGAATTCTTTATTTGTAGCTCCCATCACTACGATACACACATTAATTTATATTCAATCCTCCAACCAAATTCCAGAGAACTGCTGTTTTAGTCTGTTCATTTTGTACCTCATGAAGTAAGCATGCTAGTTTTTAATGTGCCACAAAACTTGTTGTTTTTGCAGAAAATGATGTAGAGGGAAATGCTACAACATTTTTATGTTGAAAAGTATTAATTTTCTCTTTGATTATAGTGCTCATTAAAAGGAGGAAGTAATGATTCATGGATAAATGCTTTATCTGATCAAATTTCAAATATGGGATTGCTGGTAAGGATTTTTAAATGTCACCATTGTGTTTAGAAAATATACTGACCAATATTTACAGTCTTACAAACAGCTTCCTGTCTGGGCATCTGTGGTGGCTGGATGAGATGATGTACCATACTCTCTGGAATCTAGGTGTTGTAGTTCTCCAAAACAAACATTTTAAAATTTCTGGTTAAGGCAAGGATCTGTATCATTTAGCTTTTCTAGGACTGGCTAAGGGCACTCCTTGGATACATAATGAATAAACACAACAGCAGCATTACCCAGTTGTAGATACCCTTCTGACTGTCCACTAGTAGGAGACATGAGAACTTTGTCTCCAGTTTTCTGCATACGTACTTGACAGTAGGGCTCATTCAACTTAACTGAGTTCTGAGTAGGCATGCATAGGAGAACTTTGTGCTGGTTTAGGAGTGGGGAAAGAAAGAAACAAAGGAAACAAGAACTTTTTTTTACTGTGCATTCAGATTTCAATAATTTCTTTTCTCGTTTATTAGAAGATCTGTCAGAATTAGGCTGAATGGTACAGCTTCATCCTTCCTATTGTGTAGGTAGTGTAATCCATGCCTCTGTCTGTTCCCCCATGATGCTGCCATGGCTTAGCATTGAACATAATTGTTCTTTTCCTCTGTATCATATGTATGAAATACATGGCCCTGCAGATGTTCTAGAACTGCAGCCTCCCATCTTCAACCACATCTCCTCCTGGCTGTGCTGGACAGGGCTGATAGAATTTGCAGTTCAACATCTGTTGGGCCATATATTTCCCACCCTTTCTGTAGACCAATGGCAAATGCATACTGGGACTACACATAGCCTTTTTTTCCTTGATCTTGCTGCTCTTGTGCCAGGTTATGCCAGCAGTCTTTCTTCATAATGTAAATCAGCACATAATTGAGGCACAATTGCTGAAAGCTTTTTTTTAAAAAAAACAATGCATTAATGGTCTATACCATAGACCAAACTAGACATTTGTGACCACATTATTATGTAACCCTAGGGATTCTAACTCACCGAATCAAAATATTTTTTGTTTGCGAGCTAAGGGATATGTTTGTAGAAGGCTGAATAGAGTATTGGAAGCAGCAGTGCCTTTTGAAAAAAAGGTGACCATTGAGGAATGATTTGAAGGAAATAAAAAAGCAGATGACATAGATGTTCCAAACTGTACATGAGAATCCTGTCTCTTCTGCAAAGATTTCAACAGCTTTGGAAATATTTGAAGATATTTTTTAGCACTTTGGACTGTTTAAGATTTCAGATTGTTGCCAAAATGCTTTTTGGAAAAATATACTGATTTAGTATATCTGCAGTCTAATTGAAATTATGTGTGAGGTGAGGACTGGAAGTAAAATGTAAACATAATTTGAGCCTCTTTTTAGCTTTAATTCTAATATAATGATTGTTTATGTTCCTAGGCTACAATGAAATTCTGTGTTGGGGTCAGGAATGGGAAATGTCTTTATGTTTGACTATTATTTGGAAAACGTATTGCTTGGTATGTGGAAGAAATAATCTCAGATAGGGAAATCAGATATTGTAGTGTTGCATTAATGCTTATAAGTAATTTCTAATACTCACCCAGAGTTAGTAGTAATGAGCATGTAAGTTTCAGTACAAGCTCCAGTATATTCATTTAGTCAGTTTCACCTTTCCAAAGTTACAGGAACATACTGTCCCAAATTGCCAACAGAAGAATTACTTGGCAGTACATTTTAAGACTAGATGCTTCTTAAGGATGAAGTGACATTCTGGCTGCTCTTTGCAGAGTATAATTCCTTGCCCACAGAAACATAAGCACAGAAGTTAATGTCCAGTGCAGCTGTCCACATATCATTCTCTTCTTCAATGTAGTTCATGTTTTGTTGGCTATATTTTTGACAGATTATTCGAGTAAACTATGTTTAAAGTTCAGCACTCCATTGTTAGGTCTATTAGTTGTGTATTTATTTTCAAAAATAAATGTCTTTCTAGTTCTGAATTTTATCTTGAAAACTTTGTTGTTGTTGCAAAAGTGTCCCAACATGTAACTAGTTTTCCAGGAATTACTATGAGTTTTTCTTTTACAGAATCAAACTGAGGACACTCCAGGCAATAAGATTGACTTACCAATAGGTGGGTATCTAATATGGCACGGTCAAAATCTCATTTGGTTTATGATATACATAGCAGAATTATATCGGCCTTTTTGCTAAACAACTATGTAACATGTCCTAAACTCAGTTATTAGTCCCAACTAAAGGAGACCCTTTGAACTTAACCAAGTTTCAACTTGGGAAATTCACATTGCTTTAGTTGGTCTGCTCTACTAGGGAGTAGCAGTTGGATTTAGGCCAATTTATATGTTTTCGAAAGGAATTGGTATGTTCACTGACAAGGGAAGGAGGAAGGTCTGAGCTGGAATAGTGAGAAGAGAGTAAGTATCTGGTTGCTGAGTTTGTACATTTTTAAAACAGCTGTTTTTGTACAAATTTATTGGTGATGACTAGGTTTCATCTTGCTTGGACAAAATACTCATATCTTGCTGGGAAAAAGGACAAGATAAAAGATGGACTACCTAAGTAAAGAAGTGCTGTTTTGGTTAGTTGCAGTACATAGAGAAAATGTTTTTAAGGTGCTGACTGTGTATATGAATGCATAGGAATATAGTTAAAAAAACTGCCCCATATAATACAAAACTTCATGGAAAGTATTGACAGACACCTGTGCAATTATAAGAGTTGGAAGCAATAGACATTGACTGATAAACAAATGCTTTACAGATTCTCAGATTCACAATTTCACATACATGGGTATGATTGAAAAATCTAATAATCTGCCGCTGTTTCAAAAATACAAGCAATTTGTATGATACCTGTATTCCCACTTTTTCCCTCAGGTGGCCTCCAGGATAAGAAATTTGATGTAGACAAACGAGGCATGAATCTTGGGGATTTCAATGACATAATGAGAAAAGGCCGGTCTGGTTTTCGTCCTCCTAATTCCAAAGACATGGGAACCCCAGATAGTGGGCCTTACTTTGAAAAGGTGAGACAGAGTTCCTTGTTAAGAATTTCCTGGAGAGGTGGCTGCTTTTTCTAGCTACATTCTGTTTCTCAATATGAAAACTGTAATTTAATGCAAAGAATTGGGGAAAATATTATTTGTCAGCACTATTATATCAGTAAGGACATGCTGGTTTAGTGGTTAAGACGCTGACTCTGAAGATTGCAAGGTCAGCAGATTGGCAATTAGAGAACCAAGCAATGTGTGATGGAGTGAGTTCCCATCACTAGTCTCAGCTTCTGCTAACCTCACAGTTCGAAAGCATGTAAAAATGCAAGTAGATAAATAGGCACCACCTCGGTGAGAAGGTAACAACACTCCATGCAGTCATGCTGACCATGGAGTCATCTGACAATGCTGGCTCTGTCAGCTTTGTAATGGCCATGAGCACCACCCCCTACAATTGGGCACGACTAGACAACCTTGTCAAAGAGGAAACCTTTACCTTTAGTAAATAGGAGAAATGTAGCGAAATGAACCTATGGATAGACTTTGTGGTAATGATTATTATTCTGAAAGAGCATTTCTCCTAAGGTAATAGTTCTCTAAATGGGGGGTTGGAATGGATGGCCCTTGTGGTCTCTTCCAACTCTATGATTCATATTTTAAATATTGCTTGTTTCTTATCACAGTTATATCTTAATTTCGATTACTATCTTTAATTTAGTATAATGCATTGATTTAATGGTCTCTGTGCATTCACATACATGGGTTATGAGAGTGTACAGAGCATCTGAAAGACTATTTGACATTTTTGAATTTTTTTCACTGATACAGAACAGCTTCACCTGTTTGCACATGCACAAGTAATAGTTCAGTTCTCTTTAGATGTGTGGAGCCACAGAGGGAAATCAGTCAGAGTGGTGAACCTTTTATATGCTGTTATAAAGACCTGAAGTGAAAAAATCAGTTTTGTGAAATGTTGAATAACTTGTGAAATATCTTCTTATTCAGAATGTGTAAAATACTTGTTAAAGGAACATTTTAAAAATCATATTTTAATGCCAATCATGGCACAATAAATGTCTTACATCCAATTAAAATGTAAAAATATTTCTTACAATAATGTTGCTTTTGTATTTTAGATCACTTTACAGGCAACATACTTAGCACTTGATAATGGAAATGCAGAATTGTTAAAATATTTAGTTCAGGAGTATAGTCTGGGGGTCAGCCAATCATATTGCTCTAGCAGCACAGTGGCAAGACTTTTATACATTGGTCATTCCCCTGCTCATACAACTCATCTCAAATTCCTCCCATCTTGCACATAAAAAAAATGAACATGTGCACAATTTTTAAAATAAATATAAGAAAAATGTCAGAAAGTTTGTTCGAGCTTTGTTTTTGTTTTCTGAACTATGTGAATCCCTAAATTAAATGAAACTTAGAGTAAGGGGCATATATCTTTTAGATAATGACAGTTGTAAGGATCCAACAAGATAATTATGCTGACAGAACCAGTTTTGTCAGTAGAATCTGGGGATACAATGCCTTCCTTCCATTGCAAGCTCCTATATACTCCATAAGTCTGTTCCAGAGGGTTGGAAAGAGGAAGTTCAAGTGTATGGTTGCAAGTTAGGCTACTAATTTTAAAAAATTATTTCTAATGCTTACGTTTAGAATAGCATATAAATCCAGTAACAGATATCTTATCTATTTCTTAGTTAATCTGATACTGATAAGGAAATCACAGTAAACTTGTCACTCATAATGTAAGAGTATCAAAATTTATTGAGATGTTCTAATTTTACTGATAATACTGAAGAGTACATATTGTTTCTAAGGTCAGATAATAAAATATATCTTTTGTTTGCTACTATGAAGATGGTTTAAACTGCATTTTTACTATGTCTTCTACTGGAAAAAGATATACAGTTGCCCCTCCGTTCACACAAACTTGAAGTCCACAGTTTTGCATATTCATGGAGGAGCAATCTCTGTTAAAATCAGTGGGGTGCACCCTTGCGGGCATGCCCTGTTCAAGCCTATGGAGCGTGAATATTGGCAAATCTCCATTTTCACTGGTAGAGGGTCTGGAACGGATCCCCCACAAAAACAGAGGGCTGACTGTACTTGGGTATCTCATATGCAGTATCTCTGTCTCCATAATAATCAGTATGTTTTTAATTATTGTTTTAATAAACTGAAAACCTTCACAATTGTATACCACATACTTTAGTTTTATATACTAAATTATGCATCTTTACTTACTAAAGTATGTAAATTAAATTAGATAAGAAAGTTGAACATATTTAAATTTTCATGTTTCCTCCCCACCTTCAATATTTATGTCTTCTGGCTGGTGCAGCTGCTGTCAAAAACTTTCTGTGATATTTGTTTCAAGAACTTTGTGCTATGAGATGGTGATGTTTTAAACTAATTTTCGCCCCTTAGGATGTCCCCCCCCCCATATTTGTTTAGATTGGTTGATTGGTATTTTAGTCTAGCCATACTGCTGTTTCTATATGTCCAGGAAATCATTATCTTTTGAAGCCTGTATGCCTGTGGTACAAAGGAACACATTTTAAATATCCCATGCTTACAGGTATAAAATGCCCATTCTTCTTCGTGGTCTCTGCGAATCACACAAATGGGTTATTCTGTGCTTGCACAGTAACTTCTTAAACTTTTGGAATCACTAGGGAAAACTTTCCTTGCAACATTTTGGCAGTAGCTCTGCCCATCATGAAGCCCCTGCTCTTTTCTCAGTTCTAGCAGCTTAGAAGGAACTTCACTAGTTGGAATCACTTGTTATTTTCAATTTGACCTGCGGATTGTTTCATGATTCTATTGGATTTTCGATTTAACTCTCTTTGCCAATTGACCAACCTTGGGCTGTTTGGGTACTTTTATGTTTCCCTTTCGAATTAGAATTTCAACTCTGGTTGAAAATGGCCTCACAGTCCGTTCCTTTTAAGTGCTGCAAAAAATGCAGAGGAAAAAACCTGGGCCAAGACCCACACAACACCTGATTTTTGTGTTTGGGTGAGGGCCACAACATCAAGTCTTCTGCCCTCTGCAAGTCTCTGACTTCTCAGGCCCACAAAAATTGAGATACAAGGCTTAAGACAGCTTTATACCAGTAGGACTTAAGACCTCCTTCCACTCTAGCTCTTGAGAGTGCTTCTTCTCTTCAGCTGTTGAGCTCCAACCAGCCCAAGGGGAAGGGGAAGGGGAAATAAAAAAAAAAGTCCTTTAAGGACAAGAAAACTAACTGGTCTGAGAAGGCCCACACTTCAGATGATTCCCGGTCCAAGAAACTGTCTTAGCAGAACCACTCCTACCAACAGAAGTCATATCACTCTCAAGAGTGTCAGTATCAGACCCAAGATCAGCCCCAACAATGGCACCCTTCTCAGTCATCCTCCTCTTCTGACCATCAGCAGCCTGCTCAGCCTTGGTACTGGCAAGAATACAGAAAGAAAGACACTGAGCAAGGCAAGAAAAGGTTATGAGGTCGGGCTGTACACTCTGTACTGACCCCCTTTGGAGATAGGCTTAGGCCTTAATTACATTTGACTCATGGATCCTTGACATCATCTGGAGGGACTACGCTTTCAAGTTTGAAGAGCTCCCAACCACCAGAGCTGTTATCTCCAACCCCCGCTCAAGACATCCTATTCGACAAAGTGCTCACTTTACTGTTGGAAGAAAGCTATGCATTCTCTTTGCCCTTATTATGTAGATAGTGTTTCCAGCAACCAGAGCCAAGTGTAGTTCTTTTGTCCTCCAGAAGTCTTGCATCCAGAAGGGGCTACACTTGCAGTGGATACGACTAATGATGAGGAACCATACAGTGCGCAAGAAGAAGAGCCAGGTATCCAAATCCAGGTGAGAAGGTCAGAATGCTCCAATAAAGGTATGCCACTTGGCAGATTCTCTTATCAAGCCACAGAGGAAAGATTTCCAAAACTCTCTGATTGGAAAAAGAGCAAGGGAATTCAAAAGACAGACTCTGAGAAGGAGGTGTAATCTTCTAGTGAGGAAATGCAATCTTTATATAAAAATAAGACATGAAGTTTGTCAGAATTGCCAGAAGGAAAAAGGGCAGTTGGCTGTAGATGGGTCTTTACAACGCTAGATGCAGAAGGGGAGATTCAAAGATAGAAAGCAAGATTTGTTGCTAAAGATTATACTAAAAAATATGGTGAGGACTACAATGAAACTTTTGCTGGAGTAGCCATTCATACAACCCTCAGAACTTTCCTAGCTGTCACAGCTTATAAGAAAATAAATACTCAACATCTGGATGTTCGCACAGCTTTTCTGTATGGCAATCTCATTGAACAACTTTATATAAAACAACCTCCAGGATTCCAAATATCTGGTAAGGAACATCTTGTATGCAAATTATAAAAGAGCATTTATGGTTTAAAGGAATAACCAGAGCATGGAGTGAGAAACTGAACCAGCTTCTTATCAAA
Organism: Phrynosoma platyrhinos; assembly: GCA_020142125.1. Classification (NCBI taxonomy): domain Eukaryota; kingdom Metazoa; phylum Chordata; class Lepidosauria; order Squamata; family Phrynosomatidae; genus Phrynosoma; species Phrynosoma platyrhinos. The sequence goes on along the minus strand of CM034708.1, from coordinate 181,897,026 downwards.
GAGGGGTTCACACCAGGCACTGTTGACAAGTGTTTATACAAGAGATTCAGAAATTATAAATGGACTTACATCACAAGTTATGTTGATTATTTGATCCTGTGCAGTGAGGACAAAGCTGATAGTGAAGAGATAATCCAAAATCTCAAGAAAGAAATTGATATCAAGAATTTATGCCAAATCCAATGGAAGTAGTATTCTTAAAGAACATTAAGAAATATGAACCTTTACAAAATGGAAATAAGTATAGGACTACAGTTGGAAAACTCTTTTACATTGCCAACTTCACTAGACCTGACATTGCAAATGTTGATATCTTACGCAGAATAGTCAACTCTCCTACTGAAAAAGGTTTCATTGCAGTGAAGAGAGTTGTCAGATATCTAAAAGGAACAGCAGATCACAAGCTGCTTGCAGCCTGTCAGCAACCACAGCTAATCGCTTACACAGGTGCAGACTAAGCTGCAGATCTGGAAGACAGAAAATCTACCACCAGAAATCTGATCTTCTGTGGTGGGGGAATTGTAAGTTGGACAAGAAGGAAGCAAGCTACAATCACATATTCTTCTACTGGAGCTGAGTGTGTTTCAGCTAAAGCAGCATGTGACAAAATTAAATGGCTGCACAACTTACTCCTGAACTTTGGGATTACAGAACCCAAACCAACCATTTTGATGCAAGATAATCAAGATTTCACAGAGTGAAAAGTTCACAAGAAAAATATTAACATCACATTTCAGAAAATGCAAGAGATGTGCAAAAGTGGACATGTCCAACTAGAATACTGCAACACAGAAGTTATGATTGCAGATATTCTCACTAAATCTCTATCAAAAGATCTGTTCCAGAGGCTATGTGAAGAGATGAAGATCCTTGACATCGTTCCAAAAGAATGAGAAAGGGATTGTTGGAAGAAAGCTATGCATTCTCTTTCCCGTTATTATATAGAAAGGGTTTCCTATTTAGGTCATTCAATCTTTAAGACTAAGGGCCTTTGCAGACTGCCAGAAAAAGTGCACATTAAATTGAGGCACTGCCCTGGCTCAGTGTTAAGGAGTCATGGGAATTGTATTTTTTTCTGGGACATTGAGCCTTCACTGTCAGAGAGCTCTGGTGCCACAATAAATTACAGTTCCCATGATTCCCTAGCATTGAGCCAGGGCAGTGCCTCAATTTAATGTGCACTATTTCTGGCAGTTTGCAAAGGCCCTAACTATCTGTTTCCCAAGAATCTAAACTGCCAGTAAGCAGTCAGTTGCAGCCTCTCCCTGCTATATAAAAGATGGTAATGATTTCTCTGCTTGCTCATACCGTCTCCAATTAGATTAGGTTTTAGTTATTTTTGTAAATATTTATTAAAGTCATTATTGTTTGTTTTTAAACCGCAAATTACATGTTTGTCATTTTTTTGAGTTAGTCTTTATTCTTAGGAAAGCATATTAAGATACAGTCTGCCACATTTTTTGCTGCTCTGCTGATGAAAGCTGAACTCTAAGCTTTTACTTTCATCCCTGCATATTTAGTTTCCCTTTAAACGCCCCGGGAAACTAAAATTGCACCCCACATCAGTGGTGCCTCCATTTGCCAGCTGGATAGCAACACTGTATTTTTTGGCACCGGATCTTGAGTTTGGCTTGAAGAGCTTGCACCACCATGGCTGGTTCTTTGTGTACTCTGCAAGATCCAGCACATCATCAATGCCTTGCTTTACTGTCATGGCATTGGCATCGACGGCTGCCTGGGCCTGCTGCTCCTAGGCTTGCTTCTTGCGCTTGGCCTCCTGCTCCAGGCAGATTAAGGAGGAGCAGGAATGGGCACTGCTGGTGTATAGCGTCAACATCGCTAGCTCCTACCCATGTCCCGCTGGGCCTTAATTACATCTGACTCGTCGGTCCTTGATATCGTCTGCAGGGGCTATGCCTCCAAGTTCAAAGAGCTCCCAACCACTGGAGCTGTTATCTCCAACCCACCCTCAGACATCCTGCTTGATGAAGTGCGTACTTTGCTGCAAGAGGGCACAATCAAACCCGTGCACTCCTCTCAGGCTCAACGCTGCTTTTTTTTCTCATTATTTTATTGTGCCTAAGACTAATGGTGGTTTTTGACCCATCTTGGACTTAAGACAGTTAAATCATTTTATCTGTTGCCACCATTTCCACATGGTAACCCTTGCTTCTATCTTGCCATTGCTGTAGGAAAGACACTGGTTTGCGACCCTCGATCTCAGGGATGCATACTTCCACATCAAAATCCGACACGATCACAGGAGATTCCTCCCCTTTACTTTTCGGACCAAGATGTTTCAGTACCTGGTCCTTCCCTTTGGACTCTCCACAGCTCCGAGGGTTTTCACCAAGTGCATGGTACCCATCGCTGCCTACCTACATCAACAAGGAATAACAGTCTTCCTGTACCTGTATGACTGGCCCCTTACCACCTCAACTCGAGGATAACTCCTCAAGAATGTCGATTTCACTCTGTCCCTCCTGAATTCCTTTGGCCTCATGGTCAAGATAAGCAAGTCCAGTTTAACTCCATCCTGACAAGTCAGATTTATTGGGACCATCCTTGACTCTGACCAGTCTATGGCTTACCAACCCCCAGACAAGTTTCAAAACCTCTCCAAAGCTGTTTGGGACTGGCTTTCTCACAGGCATATTAGGGCATGCATGGCCCAAGAAGCCCCGGGGCACATGGCCTCGACAACCTGTCACCCCGTTGGCATGCTGCTCCTCAGACATCAATCCTGGTTCCTCTGCATCTTCGATCCTGTGGTTGACCTTCCTACCAAATGGCTCATGGTACTGAGACCCGTGGCCCAGCCCCTTCATTGGTGGCTCGACCCCAAGAACGTCCATGCCGGGATGCCATTCTTACCTTTCCAGCTGCAGACCTCCCTGATGACGGATGCATCCATGGAGGGCTGGGGCACCCACACTTCGGACCTTACAGTCAGAGACAAGTGATCGCCATCAGAAAAGTCCCTCAATATCAATGCACTCAAGATGTTGGTGGTCGAAAAAGCTCTCCATGCCTTTGAGACCCTCCTTCAAGACAAGATAGTTCTCTTGCTGAAAGACAACACTGTCATGTACTACTTCAACAAACAAGGGGGAGTGAAATCCTGGACGCTCTTCAAGATCACCCTTCGCATATGGGACTGGTGCATCCCGAGGGGGATTCTCTTGCAAGCCATCCACCTCCCAGAAGAAGAGAATGAGCTGGTAGATGAGCTCAGCAGGTCTTTCAACCTGTGTCATGAGTGGCGACTCCACCCCTAGACAGTAGCCCTCCTGTTCCACATTTGGGGTGAACCATTAGTCAACCTCTTTGCCACTCACATGAACAATCTTTGTAACCAATTCTGTTCTTTGTCTCAATCACCAGGCTGCTAAGGAGATGTCTTCCTGTTATGAGTGGTCAGGAAAGATGCTCTACACCAGGGGTAGGCAACCTTTTTGAGCCGGGGGCCGAGTTGCTGTCCCTCAGACAATTGGGGGCCGAAGCACAATAAATAAATAAATAAATAAATAAATAAATAAATAAATATTTTTTAAAATAATTTTAAAAAATGCATGCACACTCTCTCAGCCCCAGAAAAGCCATGGCAAAACCCCTGTGGAGATTTTGCCAAGAAAAAACCAAGAACAAGTAATAACAACAATAATATCATTATGATGGGCGGCGGCAGGACCGGCCTGGGGCCAGTCTAAAGGCCTTGGGGGGGCGCATCCGGCCCCTGGGCCTTAGGTTGCCTACCCCTGCTCTACACCTTCCCTCCCTTTCCATTCATCACCAGGTTGACCACCAAGATGAAGGTAGATCACTCCGACACCATCCTCATCACTCCTTGGTGACTGAGATAGCTCCGGTTTGCCCCTCTCCTACACCTGTCATAGAGAGAGTTCCACTGCCTCAAGTTCCAGTCCTGATCTGCTAACCCTTCACGGGGGCCAAGTTCGCCACCCAGACAACCTTCCACTGGTAGCATGGAGAATCCTTCCCTAGAGACCCTTCCACACTCGGTACAGACTGATTTTGGCAGCTCAGAAGCCTTCCACACAGAGATCCTATCTGCTCAAGTGGAACAAGTTTTTAGACTTTTATTTTGCCAAAGACCTCTCTTCATCCCATGTTCAAATGCCGATTGTCTTAGAGTTCCTAATGACTCTGGCGGATTCTGGACTGTGCCTTGCATCCCTCAAGTGCTATTTGGCTGCCATCTGCTTTCACTATAAGTTTGATAGCCACCCTTCTTTCTTCAAAGACCCTCATTTGAAAAAATTTCTTAAGGATTTCAATAATCTCCATCCTCCATTCATACCGACACTGGCAAGGAGCTTGCACCTTGTCCACTCCTACCTATCTGCCAAGTCCTTCGAGCCCATGGCCACAATAGACTTGAGACTTTTGACCTGGAAAACAGCTTTCCTGGTGGCCATCACCTCTGCTTGGCATGTGAGCGAGATTTGTGCTTTGCACCTGGACCATTACCTTAGTTTTCACAAGGACAAAGTGGTCTTCTGCCCTGACATCTCCTTCCTTCCGAACTTGGTGTTGTCTTTTTACATCAACCAAGACATTTTTCCCCACCTTGGCCTGAACCTGACCATGGATGCTGAATGCCTCCTCCACACCCTTGATGTCCGAAGGGCGCTGGCATTCTATGTTAACTGGACTTCAGGTTTGAGACGTTCCGAGAGATTGTTTGTCTGTTACTCGGAAGCCAAGTTGGGACTACTTGTTTCTTCACAAAGATTCTCTAAGTGGGTGGCTGGTACCATCCATTTGTGTTATGAACTGTCAGGGAAAACTCCTCCAACTCGAATTTGGGCCCATTCCACCAGGGCAGTAGCGACATCCTCCACTTTTTTGACTGGGGTACCTTTGAAGGATGTCTGTAGGGCTGCTGCCTGGTGTCAGCCATTGACTTTCATCAAACATTACAGGCTGGACACTAGGGCCAGATGGGGCACAGCCTTTGGGAGGGCAGCGTTGCTTTCTGGGTTGCATTGAAGTTTTATTGCACTACATGTTAATATGCTTTGAAACCAAATCAAGCCAAAACAAATGACACAGACATGCTCTTGCAGTTTCAATGTTTATTGTTAATAAAATACAACTGTCATGACATCCCTCTTCCACTGACCAAAGCTTGTCAATCTAACCCATTTGTGTGATTGGCAGAGACCACGAAGAAGGAGAACAGGTTGCTTACCTGTAACTGTAGTTCTTCGAGTGGTCATTGTGAATTCACACAAATCCTGCCCATCTGTTGCTGCCGTGCGGCATACTTTATGAAACTGAGGAAAGAGTGGGAACGCTAGGGGCTTTATAAGGGTGGGTGGAGCTACTGCCAAAAAGTTGCAGGGAAAGTTTTCCTTAGTGATTCCAGAAGTTTCAGAAGTTACTGCACAGGCGCAGAATAACCCATTTGTGTGAATTCGCAGATGACAACTGAAAGAATTACAGTTACAGGTAAGCAACCTGTCCTTTCACATGGCCGCACACATTCCTTAAATCTGTTTAGCATAGACTTGCCTGACCTTGTGTTCTCTTATTTGTTGAACTGTTTCACCCTATGAATGGGCATGACATTGAAAAAGGCTGGTGTAAGGGGAGGAACGTCCAAGCTCTTTCACTTCTTTTGGTACACTGGCACTCTGAGACTGCATTCACAAGGAAGAGTAAGGTAGAATTCTAGAGAATCTTGGGTTATTGTTCACATGTTGCATGCTAGTATATGCAGTCCTTTCATTCCCATTTAGCTCTTCTCACTAATTGGCAGGGCAGAACTAACAAAGAATCAAAAGCCTAACCTGTCCAAGCCAGGACTACTGACTTGTTGCTTTCAGAAGAAACAGCAAATTACATTTCTGGTTTATAAAAGGAAACAGCAAGTCAGGAGTCTTGTCTCAGATAATTTTCTGAACTCTTGATTTCTGGTTCATTTAGATGTCCTTACTAGCAGAAGGAGCCAAAAGGGAAAGACAAGGCTGCAGGCCTTAGCACACTGCTTGTGAATTGAATTCTGATTTATTATTTTGTTTGAAATATATCCAGCATTTGAGATGGAAGCTCCCAAACTGTTCTGTTTGTCATTATTGTGCACTACAGTTTCCCTTGACACCAGTCTGCATAGTTCTGTCAGGGCCAGACATGGGTGGGTCATGCCTGCCGCTGCTTCTGTAGAAGTTTCTGCTATTGTAGTCTTGAGGGTACTACTGTAAAAATTCTTGCTAAATGCAAGTCAGTCTGAGAATAACTTGAATCTTTCCTGTGCATGTTTCTTTTGTCCACAGTGTTTAGTATGAATCTGGATATTTTGTTGGCTTTCATGATAGAGAGATTGCTCACACACTGTTAGGGCTACGGTTTGCACTCAAGAATTGGTTCTCTTACACAAATCCCAATCCTTTCCCAAATGTATCTTTCCCACTATTCCTACTGGGATTTAGATCACCAGATAGATGCAACTGTAGAAATCCCTTTCTGTCAGAAAGCACGTGTCAGTCACAAGTTTTACTTTGTCTCTACCAACTGTAGTAGCCATAACTACTATAAAAACTGGCATGTTTATTCCTCAGTGAGTTCATTCTGTCAAACCATTTTCTCACAAATATCTCCTATCTGGGTGTCATCATTCTTTCTGTTTTCCTTTCCACGGTTGATGCTAACATAGATTTAGTTCGTTGAATTACTTCTGTTATTGCTGCTGACTCAGTCATCATTTTTAAAGGTACTTCAGTCTTTCCTTCACAAGGAAGATTTAGATTCAGTTTCAAAAGATAGTTCTGAATCATCCCATGATCCCTGGAGCTGTTGTCATGGTTATGTAAATTCACATCTTTAGCAGAAGATAGATTCTACACATAACTACTAGTACAACACATGATGACATAATCAGTCTTTTTCAGGTTTCATCAGGCATTATTAACCATTAACAACAGTTAATTTAGTATTTCTTCTTATGTGGTGATTCTTGTTGCCCTCCCCATGTTCTCAGTCCTCTTGTAGAATGCCAGAGATTCCTGGGATACACCACTGTCCACTGTCTATACATTTATGCATATAATATAAAACTTGTACAACTTCTGCATGTTGCAACTCTCATGTCTTTGACCAAAGAATGAATGGGCAACTAGGCTGAAGCCAAACACTTCACTACTTCTACATCTGTTCCAGGTATTCTGACTGTGTAGATAAGAGCAGCTATTTCTTGGTGTTTGGTTCAGAGAGCTTAGGTTCATGGTCACCTGTCTATCAGCTTTGGGCTTGCTGCTGGGTGCTTGTGTCCCTTTTCTGTGACCAGTCCAACTTAGATGGTCCTTCTCATCTGTCCATACTGTCCACTGCTGATGGTCATAGAAGTTACAAGCTGTTATTCTTATCTTGGTTTTGTCAGCCTCAGGATCACCAATGCAAGATACCAGTTATCTCTGGGACCATTTACTCCTTGCATTGGAGGAGACTCAACTTTCAGTGTTCTTGATGGAGTCTGGTTCAGACTTAAGCATTTCTTTTGTAGCATATTCATCCCTGTATTGTTGAGCTTGGAGCAGATTAAATACACGATAGATTTTTAGAGCTTTGGGCTACTGGACAGTATCATCTACCTCACAATTGTTCACTTTTAAAAATTCAGTTTGGGATCGCAGTCAGTGGTTTTATCCCTTTTCCTGCAGATTCATTGGGAGTTTCAGTAATCAGATTATCTCAGGGCTTGATCATACATGCAAGAAAGCATTGTGAAAAGTAATTGAGAAGTATCCCACCTAAAATACAAGATCTGTTCTTTAGTGCCAGAATGTGTAACTTACTTGCCATAACTCTTCATTACTGTAGAAATGATACCTTAAACTATCATAATACAAGAAATCATAAATCCAACAATGTAAGGCACTTCATTGTCAGTATCAGTTCTTCAATTCAGATGGGTCCTATTCTTGCTGTATAGTAGCTTCTGGTGAATAAGGTAGAATGGACCTGCCATGTCAGACTAAGAGATGTATATTCTCTTTCACATTACCCAAGTACTTTATCCACAGCAAGATGGTTAATGCTCTAGGGTCTTTCAAAGTTTCTGTTATTTGACCTATATTGTGGTACTTTGAATAGTGCTGCATTTTAGCATCTAGCTGTGCTCTTTAAAGGATATAATTATTTTGGTCTTAGACACTATTCCTTTTCTTTTTGGCCAGTACCGTATTTTTCGGCATATAAGACGCTCCGGCATATAAGACGC
>CM034708.1:181859397-181879722 GCA_020142125.1 Phrynosoma platyrhinos | reverse complement strand
CACTGAAGAGCCAATTTAGAAGATTTAGAAAAGTAATATGGTTAATAAGGATAGCAACGTTAAACATGAATGGATTGGAGGTCTGTAATCAAAAGAAAGAGGATAGAATTGTTGAAGAAAGAGAAAACAGATATTTTTTTTCTACAGGAAGGGCATCAAGCAAAACATGGGACAAATGAACTTAAACTGAATTGGACTGCTACTTATGAAAAAGCATATGGTACTTCAAAAGCAGGGGGGTAGCAACCATAATATCTAAAAGATGTGGTTTTAATGTGTTAAAAGTTTAAATATATATATATCTACTTAAGCAAGGAGCAATGGTGGAGAAAAGTATTTGTTGATTACTGTGTATGCTTCAGGACCGGTGTTATATGGTCATTACGGGAAGTACCCATAATCAATTTGGCTGCCATATTTTGTACAAGCTGAAGTTTCTGAACTTGGCCCAAGGGTAACCCCACGTAGAGCGCATTGCAGAAGTCTAATCGAGAGGTTACCAGTGCATGTACTACTGTTTCAAGGTCTCCCTGCTCCAGGAAGGGGCGCAGCTGGCGTAGCAGCCAAAGCTGATAACAGGAGCTCCTGACTGTCACATCCACCTGAGCTGTCAAGTGGAGCAACGAGTCAAAGAGCACCCCGAAGCTGTGGACAAAGTCCTTCAAGGGAAGTGTGACCCCATCCAGAACTGGCTGACATAACTACATTCTCGGGTTCGGATTTCCTATGACAAGCACCTCCGTTTTACCTGAATTCAGCTTGAATCGGTTTTCCCTCATCCAGTCCCATTACCGCCCCAAGACAGGCATTCAGAGGAGAGATGCCATCCTTAGTCACTGCATCAGTCCGAGACATAGAGAAATATATTTGGGTGTCATCAGCGTACTGATAACACCCCGCCCCATGCCTCCGGATGATCTCACCCAGTGGCTTCATGTAAATGTTAAATAGCATTGGGGACAGAATCGCACCTTGGGGGACACCCGATATGAGCTCCCTCTTGGCCAAACAGCTGTCCCCAAGCGACACCATCTGGAACCTACCCGAAAGGTAGGACCGGAACCACTGCAAAGCGGTGCCACCGATGTCCAACTCTCTCAGGCGGTCCAGAAGGATACCATGGTCTATGGCAGGGGTAGGCAACCTTTCCCCTTTAAGGGCCGAGGGACTTCAGCTCCCAGAATCCCAGGAGCTATTGGCTAACATAGGACTATTGGCCAACATGGCTGAGGCTTCTGGGAGCTGAAGTCCCTCGGCCCTTAAAGGGGAAAGGTTGCCTACCCCTGGTCTATGGTATCGGAGGCCGCTGAGAGGTCCAAGAGCACCAACAGGGTCGCACTTCCCCTGTCAATGCCCAGATGGAGATCATCGACTAAGGTGACCATGGCAGTCTCAACTCCGTATCCCGTCCTGAATCCGGTTTGAAATCAGTAATACCTTCTCAGTAATACCAGCCCCGGCTTGGAGTTTTATCATTAATTCTCTCAGAACTAGTGGGGAAGCGCTTTGAACCACCAGCCTCATGTTATCTATGGCTAGTTCAGTAGAAGATAGCATTCCTGTTTGCTGTTACTTTGGCATGCAAAGCAAATAATAATAATAATAATAATAATAATAATAATAATAATAATAATAATAATAATAATAATAATAATTAATTCTTATTTCTATACCGCCCTATGGCGAACCAATCTGGGCAGTTTACAACAATTAAAAGAACGATAAAGATAAAACAGTATATTCCCTCCCCCTCCTTAAAACATTATTAAATCAGAGACCAATTAAAATAATGACAGATTAATTAAAATATAAAAATTCAAGTATAAACCATTAAAAAAACACAAAAAACCCACCACTTCCATTTTTTTAACTAAGTAACTAAGTTGTATGATCTTCACTCTGTTCCTACCAATCTACAGATGCATCTTGATAAAGTTGCATTGAGATGAGCATTGAATGTCTTACTTAAGATATCTGAGGAAGTAGACTCAATGCTATAAAAGCTCATCTTGTTTATTAGCTTCTTTCTTTCAGTTGGTCTCAAAGGTGCTACAAGACCCCATTGCACAGTAAAGTATGTTATTTTTTCTTCTCAATGAGGACATTTTGTTAACCTTTGTTAGTCTTTGGAAGCAGCTAGGACACATCTTTCCTTGGAGGTACGTTACACATTGAAATCCTAGAATAGATTTAAAAAAAGCTTTAAAAAAAGTTTTAAAAAAGCTTTCTTAGCTCTCTAGATTCTTCAGTTTCTTTATTCCCAATGTCCTTTTTTGTCTTCTCCACTTGTTTACCAAGGAACAATTTCTGCCAGTTCCAAATCATCTGAAATAGGATACTGCTTGCTCACCCAATGGTGAGTAATTAATCAATAGCGGCTTCATGTTGAACATAAAGAAAACAAAATAATGACCACAGAAGAAATACATAAATTCAACCTAAACAATGAAGAAATCAAAATAGTTAAAAGAGTTCCTGTACCTAAGATCAAACATTGATTAGAATGGTGATTACAGTGAAGAAATAAGAAGATTAGGAATGGGAAGGGCAGCTATGAAAGAACTAGACAAGATCCTAAAGAGTAAAGATATACAACTGAACACCAAATTGAGAATCGTACAAGTCATTGTCGTCCACATCACCATGTACAGATGCAAGAACTGGACAGTTCAGAAAGCAGACGGGGGGGGGAATCAACTCATTTGAGATGGTGTGCTGGAGGAGAGTGTACAGGATACTGTGGACAGCCAAAAAGAAACAAATGGGTGCTAGAACAGATCAAGCCTGAATTCTCCTTGAAAGCCAAGATGATCATATTGAGGTTATCATACTTTAGCCACATAATGAGAAGGCACGAATCACTAGAAAAGACAATAATGCTAGGAAAGGTAAAGGCTAGTAAAAAGAGAGGAAAATGGCACACCAGATGGATAGACTCAATCAGAAAGGTCATAGGCATGAGTTTTCAGGAACTAAGTAGAGCAGTGGAGGATAGAGGATCTTGGAGATGTTTCATCCACAGGGTCTCCATGAGTCAAGGTCAACTCAAGGGCAGCTAACAACAATGTCACACATTGGTGTTTTATATAATTTTGTTGCCTGACTTAGACAAACTCAGTGTCTTTTTACTGTGTACAGAGGTTCAAAAATGGTCTACTTGCTTCATTTCAAAGATTGTCATGATGAGTGACCAGACAATTTTATTATGTTTCCAGTTGGCTAAAAGACTTCCCACAAGGTGTGGAGAGTTACTTTACAAAAATTATGCTAACCTCTACTGCCTTCCACTGTCTGTAAGGTGACAGTTCAGTTAAAATTTACATCATAGATGTAATGTATAGACTGGATGTATGGGTTACAGATTATGCAGTTTTAATAAGCCACTTTTCTCTTTGATCTGGGCATAAATGTTTTCCTCTTAGTGAGCATGTAAAGAGACACAAAGAAGAGAAATAGCTGTTGTTTACATGTAACTGTGGTTCTTTGAGTGGTTATCTGTGAACTCACACATCCCCTAACAGCATTGTTTGGAATTGATATGACAGCACTTGCAATATATATAGCAATAGAGAGTGGGCAGGCTTACTACCAAAAAGTCATCACTCAGTTCTATAAAGTTCTGAGACTGCACTTTGCTGATGTAAGTGACCCAAAGATTTGAGTTCATAGATGTCCACTGAAGGAGCCACAGTTACAGGTAAGCAATTTGTTTTTCATAGTAAGTTTTTTGTTTCATAGAATATGTGCTGTTCTATCTACTGAATGCTATTTCTTTGCTAGCAGTTATATCTAGTAAGAATAATTGTTCAGAAAAGTTAGCTTCTTGGTCTTCCCCATTCGCCTTGCAGGCTTGTCAGCTCCTCCTCCAGCAGCAGCAGCAACAGCAACAACAGCAGCAGCAGCAACTGTTACAGAATCAGAGAAAGATTTCCCAAGCTGTACGACAACAGCAAGAACAACAGGTACAATATTTACCCAGGAAAGAGTATGCAGTATGTACAGTAAAGCTTTTCAGTGTATCTGGAAGATGCTACTAGATTCTTCTTCTTAGATTCTTCTTCATGATCTGTCTGACCTACACATATGGGGATCTCTGCTCTGGCAGAGTTTCTGAAGATGGTCTGCGCAGGTGCAGAGATTCCCATATATGTGAGTTCACAGATGACCACTTGAAGAACCACAGTTACAGGTAAACCACCTAATTAACTTTCTCTAAAATAGCATAATTTTTAGAAGTGAATCACATTTATGTTCCAAAGTAATCAGTTTCTTTTTTTCCCCTCCTGGATTGCAGCTTGCCCGTATGGTGAGTGCCTTTCAGCAACAGCAGAGGCAACCCGGCATGAAACATTCCCCATCTCATCCGGTTGGGCCTAAGCCACATATAGACAGTATAGTGTCTGGGGGTCTAAATGTCGGTCTTTCAGATATCTCAACCAAGGGGCAAATTCCTGGATATAATTCGGGTAAGTACTGGAAGTCGCTATAATTCTGTTACCTAATTTAGATTCTTGTGCGTCCAGAATTGAATTTAATAATAATAATAATAATAATAATAATAATAATAATAATAATAATAATAATAATATAGTTTATTTATATTTTCCCACCTCTCCCTACAGATTGAGGCGGGAGTACAACAATAAAATGTACAACAATGTACAAGGATACAATAAAAAAACATAACAAGGATAAAAACAACAAACCATACTATAAAACAGTGCAAATCTAATACCTCAGATGCCCTAGATAATCAAACAACTTCCTCTACCGGCAGGCCGCATAAGACAGTACTGTTTAGCCTTAAATTCAGTTTGGGAGATCAGGTGGATAGGCCCACCAGAAGAGCTCTGTCTTAAGTGCCTTCTTAAAGGATTCTAGCGTGATAATAAGACGGATCTCTTCCGGCAGGCTGTTCCATAATTAGGGGGCCGTTGCCATAAATGATCTTTGGGAAGTTGATCTTAATCTGGTAGGGTAATGATCTAATAAATTCTTCCCTGATGTTCTGAGAGTGCGGGGCAGATTGTATGGGGAGAGGCATTCCCTCAAGTAACTTGGACCCAAGCCATGTAGGGCTTTAAAGGTAATGACCAACACTTTTTATTGTGGAAGCTGATCGGCAGCCAATGAAGAGCTTTTAGTACAGGTGTAATATGGTCCACCCAAGATGTTCCAGTGAGCAACCTGGCTGCCGCATTTTGAACCAGTTGAAGCTTCCGAACTTGATACAAAGGTAGCCCCATGTACTCTACATGTAGCTACCAAACGAGAAATTACCAGGGCAAATACTACTGCTTCGAGGTCCCTTCGGTCCAGGTAGGGATGCAGTTAGTCAGGGGTAGGCAACCTTTCCCCTTTAAGGGCCGAGGGACTTCATTTCCCAGAAGCCTCAGCTGGCCAATAGCTCCTGGGATTCTGGTAGCTGAAGTCCCTCGGCCCTTAAAGGGGAAAGGTTGCCTACCCCTGAGTTAGTGAATTAACCGGAGTTGATTCCAAGCACTCCTGGTCATCTCATCTACTTGAGATGACAACTGTAGAGATGAGTCCAGGAGTACTCCCAAGCTGTGTACTTTGTCCTTTAGGGGAAGTGTGACCCCATCAAGGATAGGTTGACAAAGCTCCCTCCCTGGGCCAGGGGTACCTATCACAAGCACCTTCGTTTTCTCTGGATTCAGCTTGAGTTTGTTTTCCCTCATCCAGCCCATTACTGACCCAAGGCAGGCATCCAGAGAAGCGACACCATCCTTAGTCACCGCAGTAGTCGGAGACATGGAGAAGTAGAGTTGGGTGTCATCAGCATATTGATAACTCCACGCCCCATATCTCTGGATGATCTCTCCCAGCGGCTTCATGTAAATGTTAAACAGCATGGGGGACAGTATAGCGCCCTGTGAGATGCCAGATGTCAGCTCCCTCTTAGAGGAGCAGCTGTCCTCCAGCCTCACCATCTGGGATCTGCCCGAGAGGTAGGACCAGAGCCACTAGAGCACAGTGCCCCCAATTCCTAACTCCCTCAGGCGTCCCAAAAGGATACCATGGTCTGTGGTATGGAATGCCGCTGAGATGTCCAAGAGCACCAACAGGGTCACACTTCCCCTGTCGATACTCAGACGGAGGTCATCGATTAAGGAGACCATGGCAGTCTCAACCCCGTATTCCGCCCTGAAGCCGGTTTGAAATGGGTCCAGATAATCGGCATCATCCAAGACTGCTTGGAGCTGAAAGGCAACTGCCCTCTCGATCACTTTGCCCAAAAATGGTACTAAGGAGACCAGTCTGTAGTTGTTTCTCACCAGGGGATCAAGGGAGGGCTTTTTCATTAGCAATTTAACTATTGCTAGTTTTAAGCTTCATGGAAATTTGCCCTCCCTGAAGGATGCATTCATAATAAGCTGTAATAATAATTTTACTGCATCTCCTCCCTGGACGGTTAGCCATGACGGGCAAGGATCAAGAGAGGGCATGTTGTCTTCCTCACACATCCAAGAAGCTTGTCCACTTCATCGGTATTTACAAACTCAAATTGATCCAGTTTAAAACAGTCCACGGATTTACTGTAACTGTGATTTACAGTTAACCCAGACAGGAGTACATAGGGCCTTTGCAAACTGCCAGAAATAGTGTAAATTGAGTCCACTTTAAGGGTTAGGGTTAGTGCTAGGAAATCATGGGAATTGTTTTTGTTTGTTTGTTTTTTCCTGAGACCTTAAGCCTTCTCTGTCAGAGAGCTCTGGTGCCACAATAAAATACAGTTCCCATGATTCCCTAACCCTTAAAGTGGACTCAATTTGCACTATTTCTGGCAGTCTCAAAGGCCCTTAGCTGGAAAGCCTAATCAGGAAACAGTTCAGTTAATTTCATTTAATAGTTGGAATCTGGTTGCTGTTCTTAATCATTAAAGTTCTTTTAACAGTAAGTACCCTTGTGGTATCAACAAGTCATGTCCCAGGAAAGTTCGTTTTGTGTATTGGTGGTGTTAGCATCTTTAATATTAAAAGTACATAAATATTTCAGCCACAGCATTTTTTTAATTTTGAAAGTTATTTGTTTTTTCATAGTCAACATATTCTAAATCTGCAATTTATTCACAACATCGATATGAAACATGGTTCTAATCTATGTTAGCTCTCATGGCAACAACACCAGTGAAATGTTTGTTAACTATTAAATAAAAATTTAGGACACTTGGAGCATATTGTGGAAAGAGATGCTTACAGAGAGCTGTCTAAAATGTCCAGATCTATTTTTGGTTTTCTCATTTAATTTGATTCATCACTATAATTACCCATACCATTCTTTAAAATAAATCCAAATTATGTTTAATGGTATTTTCACAGGTTTTGGTTCAAGTGGCATAGATTATGGCATGGTAGGAGGGAAGGAAACTGGATCAGAATCTCGCTTTAAACAGTGGACTTCTATGATGGATGGGTTACCACCTGTAGCTTCCCAAGATGCCAATATGCACAAAAATGGTGAGAGATTCCACTTGCTGTGAATTGCCTCATTCTCCTTTGCTGTAGTAACTTTAGTAAGTGGGTGATTTTTTTTTAACCTTTACCTCTAATTTTTAATTGGCTTATTTTCTGAAGCAAAAGCATAGAATTATAGAGTTGGAAGAGACCACAAGGGTCCAACCCCCTGCCATGGAGGAACTCTAAATCAAAGCATACCTGACAGATGGCCATCCAGCCTCCAAAGAAGGAAACTCCACCACTCTCCAAGGGAGAGTGTTCCACAGCCCTTACTGTCAGGAAGTAACTCCTAATGTTGAGGTGGAATCTCTTTTCCTGTAGCTTGCATCCATTGCTCCATACTCTTTCAAATACTTAAACAGGGCTATCATATCACCTCTTAACCGCATCTTCTCCAAGCTAAGCATACATGTATATAGCAATTGCCCTAAAGTTCACTCAAACTCATTAGTGAGTTTGAACCCTGCCTCAGCTGCAACTCTTGATGTTTTATATCAAATTATGTATTTGTTTTTCCTAGGGACGATTGTGCCCCCTGGAAAAGCCCGAGGAGGGTCACCCTATAACCAATTTGATATAATTTCTGGTGACCCGTTGGGCAGCCACACAGGTCCTGCTGGTGATAGTTGGTTACCTGCCAAATCTCCACCAACAAGTAAGATTGGAAGCAAATCCAGCAATGCCAGCTGGCCTCCAGGTAATTTTAGTGTCTGTGCTATTTTCATAGATTGTTCATGCTAGTGGGGAGAGAGAGAAATTCTGATACCAACAACTTTTCTGCATAGCCATCTTCTGTGTAAACAGTCTTTTGTAAATGTTTTTTTCATTTCCTTCACTATTTGCATATCTAAGGTTACAGGGTGATAAAACTGTATATAGTCTAGGGCAGGGGTAGGCAACCTTTCCCCTTTAAGGGCTGAGGGACTTCAGCTCCCAGAATCCCAGGAGCTATTGGCCAACATGGGACTATTGGCCAACATGGCTGAGGCTTCTGGGAGCTGAAGTCCCTCAGCCCTTGGGGAAAGGTTGCCTACCCCTGGTCTAGGATGTTGTTTTTTTTCCTGTATGTTCACAGCTGCACCAAAAAAAAGAAAAGAAAAATAATAGAAAAGTTATATTACTTTACAGTGACTGGACAGAATAAAACAGTTATTAATTAAGCATATTCAATAATGTAAGCAGTCTGTACTGTATATACCGTATTTCCGGCACATAAGACGACCCCCCCCCCATTTTTCCAGTCAAAATATAGAGTTCTAGCACCTCTATCCTCATTATCCTTATATCCAGCGTATAAGACGACCCCCCCACTTTAGCCACAGATTTTGCAGGTAAAAAAGTAGTCTTATACGCAGGAAAATAAGGTATTTTTAAAAATCTGTATCTGCAAGGGAGCTCACTGCACTGTAAAAGCAGTGCCACCTTCAGACTGTTTGAGTGGTAGATGGTAATAAGTCTCTTTACATATGTAAGGGCTCACAGAATCTACCTGAGCTATCCAACTATTTAGTCTCCACAGTGCAGGAATATAATTTAGTTTAAAATGTATGAACATATGCAAAAAGGGAGTCTTTGTAAAATAACAATAATACGGATCATAACTACTTATGAAAAGAAGCCACCACACAGGCATTATCTATATGGCATTGCCAGCATCTAGCTTTACTAGACAACTTCCTAAAAATATACCAGGATGCCGAAAATACCCAATTGTGCTGATCCAAACTCTATTTTAGTTTTAGAAAAATATGACATATAAAAGTGTAAAGCAACTTTCTGATTATTATATTATATGTGACATTTTGGTGTTTTATTCTACTCAAGCTGACACTTGAATATCAATTTTATCATGTCCTGTTAAACAATGATAAAGACTTAGAGTTCTGTGTATGCCCAGTTAATTCCCCTGTCAACATATGAGATGCTGATGGCACATAGGTAGATAACAAGAAGTGCTTTACAGTTATACCTCAGTTAACAAAGTAGATGTTTTCAGGTCAGTTAAGGCTTGCGTAAGTAAACAAACATTTTAAACCTAGAGAACACTAAAAGGCATCTTCCAAAACATCTCCAGGGCTGACTTTTTCCCATCACCTTCCACTTTGATTTTCTTTTTAGTGTTAATACTGTACTTACAGATATATGTTTCTTTTATATTTTGGGAATAACGGTTGAGGCAGGCTTCACTACTTTCCATTTCCCCTTTCTTTTTTGCTTTTCATGTATGCTCAGTATAGGATTCTAGAGGCAACTGTTGTTTATCTTGCCTGTTGTATGCAGGTACACAGATACAATCGGAATGTCTAGAATAAATTTCTATACTTTCTCATTTATTGCATTGTTTACTTCAGACATGCTGCTACAAACCAACATTGAAACTCTGTGTTTTTCCATCTGTCTATCATGTACTGGCAGTCTTTGACTCAGAAAATTCAGATTGCCTTAAAAAAACATTAAACTTTATTCAGAAGCCAAAGCAGTTCACAGTATGGTGATGCTAGGATTGAGACAGTTCGGTTATGCAATATAATAAAAGCACAGAATAATTCAAACCTTTTAGTGTACTCAAAATCCATTCATCATAAAAGCCAAACATTTACTTTCTCATGCTGCTTCATGTAGCGGACATTCCCACAGGACTGACCTTGACAGTTCTTGGTGTCTATTACCTCCTCTTCATATTTGCTTGTTAGCCATCCGCAAGATAGATAACCTTTCCCTTCCACCCAGGACCATCATTTTGAGATATATCCCATCATCCATTAACATGAAACAAAACAGACAAGTGTAACTGACCAACAAGCATAGCAGGAACTTGGAGGGGTTCAAATCCTGACATTGTCCATCATCCTCCCAATGTTGATATTGGTTTTTAAAAACGGCTTTTAGCTAGACAGAGGATGAGGAGGGAAAGGGGGCTGGGTAGGTATAAAAGACTTGTGAAAAGGAGATTGTCAGAGGTGGTGTTCACTGAGGTGTGCCTCTAATTGCAAATATTGCCATTTAATGGTAACTGGTAAATGTTCAAGCTATGATGTTTGAAATGGCAATAATTCTCTATCTGTTCCTTTTAGCTGATGTAATAAATCCTACATTTATCGCATTTCTTCCATTAAAAAGACAAGCCCTCTTCTTTTCAAATCTGGATCGTTCCATAAGATTAATTTAATATGAACAAATTATAATTGGTTAGAAATATGTGCCAGATTTCCTGAACCACTGAATTGCGGTTGGAGATTTTATTGTTTCTTTTTTGTGTGCAGAGATACAAGTGCTATTCACTAGTGTAAATATGTGTTAAACTATTAAAATGTGACAAACAGGGTTATGCATGACCTATATCAATTACGTGATTCAAGCATGATTTTATTTTGTATAATTCATTTCAAGAAGGATTCTTGGGTTATAAGGACAAGGAAGACCCATTCCTAACCACTGAAAAAATTACTTAGTGATTTTCTTGCATTGGTAGTTTCATACCACATTCACCCACTCTACACCCCTGCCCCTGTGAGATACTCAAAAAGCTGCCAATATTCCATTCTTTGATGACATGAATAGTGTCATAGTGCATGTGCATAGTGCTTGTGTGCGTGCGTGCGCACACTCCTTGCAGCTGTTTACACAGAGCATTAAGTCAGTGTTAAAGTGATGTTTTCTTTCCAATTGGTTAGTGGATTCTACCCTTCTACCTGTTTTTTGTGATTAGTTGTGCAAAACCCAAATTGCATAGAGTAGTGTGCAGTTGCATAAAACTACCAGTAAAAAGTGAGTTAAGTAGTTCATATCCAAGTGATGCAGTCCCTCTTAAGTTTTATCAATTTGTAAGGCGCTGGCCCTTCTATGTAGTAGAGGAAGGGGTAATACTTATGTAAATCTATGCAGTACAATTATAAAATAAATTATACAGGTAGAAATACAAAAGCAGTGCAATGTAATATAAAGCATGTGACCAAAATATACAAGATTATAAAACAATATTAAACTAATATTCCAAAGGTTTCAGGAAACAAAGTTTTTAAATTGAGATTTAAAAGGAATGTCAGAAGCAACAGTCTGTAGATGCTTAGGGAGGCAATTCCAGGAACAAGGAACAGCAAATGAAAAGAACAAAACTGAGCCAAGAAAGAGGAAACTCTTGGTTGAGTGAGAAGCCTAGAACTTCTAGAATGCAGGTTTTGAGCAGGCTTGTAAAAAGAAATGAGGGCTGAAAGATAGGGAGGAGCTAGGTCATGTAGGGCTTTAAATGTTAATAGAAGCTATTTGTACTCAATCCTGAAGGGAATTCAATAGACATTGAAGAGTTTCCAAAAGTGGAGATCTGATTATGTCGATAAGAGTATATTCTTATTTATTTTTTTTGGGGGGGGGGAGGGTTAGGCATGATTACATTAGGCCTCCTTACCAGATTTTTTTATACAAAAAAAAATATTAGCCATCTCACCAGATCTTTTTTGTCTTTGTCTCTTTCCTGCCCCCCACTCCATTGTCTGTGTCTGTGTCTGTGTTTATGCTTATACATGTATTTAGAATTTAGAATTTTGGAATGCAATACTTGAGTTTGAAAGTGTGAAATAAGCTATGCACAATTTTGTTTGAAGTACCATCTGATGATTATTCTATTTTCAGAGTTTCAGCCAGGAGTGCCATGGAAAGGTATTCCAAACATTGACCCTGAATCTGATCCCTATGTGACCCCAGGAAGTGTACTGGGGGGTACAGCCACATCCCCCATAGTAGATACTGATCACCAACTTCTGCGGGACAACACCACAGGTTTGCTGCTGCTTCTGTTACTGCCACCACTACCACTATTGCTATTACCCTTCTGCTTCTGTTACTGCCACCACTACCACTATTGCTATTACCCTTGTCATCAATTAAAATGTTATGCCCTACAATTACTAGGAATAGACCTGCATGTTATATCAACAATTTTATTTTTGCTGATGAACAGTAATAGAGATAGGAGGCATTTGCAGAGGGAATTCTGCAGGATTGGTCATGCTTAATTTTCCTGCAAATTAAGCATTACCTGATTTTTTTGCACAGCCTCTTCTGCTTTGTGATGTTTATCTGCAGAAAAGGTGATGGCAAACAAGTGCTTGGTTGAGTACTCCATTGCCACTTGCCAAATTTTACCTGCAAAGGTACACCCTATCCCTTATTAGTGCCAGGAGGCAAAATAATTTTTACTGTATTTGGTGCACTTCCTCTAGACAATTTATATCCTCATTTTAAGGCTGTCACGGCAGTTCCCTGTTAATATGTGAAATTATTTTGCTACAGGGTCTAATTCTTCCCTCAACACCTCGCTGCCTTCACCTGGTGCCTGGCCCTATAGTGCCTCTGACAATTCCTTCACAAATGTTCATAGCACTTCAGGTATGTGTTTTCCATTGCAAACTTCCTCTAATGCTTTTATAGTGCAGGTATAGGACATCAGAATATTGAAATTAGTGGAATTAAGCCAGAAATGGGTGGTTGTAGAAAGGGAGGGTTAGCATTCTTTTATGTGCACCTGTATCATCTTATTTTCGGCTGGAGATCAACCCAGTTCCAATTGTTGGGTTTGTCAGGAATTTGGGGAGCTTAAGGATATCTGTTGGTCCTGGATACCTTCAGGAATGGTCACTGATCTTTTGTGGAGGGGACTATCATCTTTGCTGAGAAGTAGCTCATTTAACCTCTATCATGTTATGTCTGTCACTGATGTTTTGATACTCTTTTAAATAATTTCAGGTATTATGTATAGAACTTGCAGATTACTTCTTTGTCACTCATTTCTTAGTCTTTTTTTTTAAGTAGATACTTTTATCACTCACCTGTTAAGCATTTTATAAGTAGAAATGGTATGTTCAATTGATACAGTAGATAATCAGTGTTATTTAAGTCAGTATTGATTTAAATAATAGGCTATCAAAATATTGCTGCCTTGCATTCCTAATCCCAGTTTTGATACTTACTTGGTATTTGATAATGGTGATCAGTGTAATCTAAACAGCCATATAGAGGCCCAGCTAGTGTTATTAGAAAAGCTATTCTGTGTACATGCTTATTTCTTCCCTCTCCTTATTTGTTAAGCCATGGAACATATCAGAAATGTTCACTATAGATTCCATCATGTCCAAATATGGGAATTGTAGTTAATTTTAATGATTGTTTAAAACCAAACCTTAAACCATAGCTTGATACAACAGATTGCTAATCTGAGAACAAAAAACAATTCCCTGAATTTGAATTTCAAAAGCAGCTTTGGTTAGTTCAGAAATTGTAACTTTTTACCTGGTTTCTGCAGCCACTGAGGATAAAGACAGGAGAAAAGGGTGCAAGATGTTTTATTGCATGCTGAAAATGCATCAAAATATTTCATAGTTTAAATATTCTTGATTAGTATGTACCTGAAGTCACTTTTTATACTTTTTTCTCTTTATATTTCTTAATGTATCTTATTTTTCTTCTCTATTTTCTTTTTTTCGCTTTCTGTATTTTTTTTCTTTTTGATTAGTGTTGTTTTTATATATTTGAAAAAAATAATAAAACTTCAGACTTGAGCAAGACAGAATAGTGTAGTGATTTGATAGTGATTTGAGTCTTGAACTCTGGAGATTAGAATCCCTGCTTGGCCATGAAAACCTGCTGGGTAGCCACCTTGGTGTAAAGTTTTCAGACCCATAAATTAAATCCATGGTGTTGATGGAACCCAAAATTATTCTGTGTTGAACATTGCCTTTTTCTTCTCTTTGGTTTAGCAAAGTTCAGTGATTACAAATCAACATGGCCCCCAGATCCCATAGGACCCAATCCTGCTCATCTCTCCAACAAGATGTGGAAGAACCATATTTCCTCAAGAAACACTACAGGGCTGCCCCGCCCACCTCCTGGTCTGAGTAATCCAAAACCATCCTCTCCCTGGAGCAGCACAGCACCCCGCTCACTCAGGGCGTGGGGGGCACAGGAATCAAGGCTTGCCTCTGGTATGTAGTATTACCTATAATTCTTACTACTTTACATTAAGTTGTTTGCAGACTCTGCAGCATTAATAGTCTAGATATGGCAATCCTTTAGATAAAAGATGGTGTCATCTGCTGAATGGAAGAGGAAAAGAAGCCTCTTTTCTTTTCTTTTTAATATAATTTTAATGAATGTTTTCACATTACACATATAAAAACATTAGACATACATAAAACACTAACATAAAAACAGTAACAAGCATTCAAATACTTTATATTCCTTATCTCTATCCTTTTCTATATTGATATTAATATTTTCTATATTATAATTAAAATTTGTTCTAATTTTAATTATACTAGTTTGTTTATAATTAGTACTATTTTGGTCAAGCTAGCCTTCGGATCCTTCCTAATCCTTTCTTCATTTAACTAACATCTTCCCTATCTCCTTCTCTCTAATTTAACCTTTCTAATTCTTTCTATATCTTCTCCTTTTGTTGTTGTTAACTGCCTTTATGTCGATCTCAACCCATGGCAATCCTATGGATGAGACATCTCCAGGCCCCCCTGTCCTCTACTGCTCTGCCCAGCCCCTGCAAACTCATATTCTTGGTCTCTTTAATAAAGTCCATCCATCTAGCATGTGGCCTTCCTCTCTTTCTACTTCCCTCCATGTTTCCTAACATTATTGTCTTTTCCAATTATTCATACCTTCTTATAATGTGTCCAAAGTATGACAGTCTAAGTCTTGTCATCTTGACTTCTATGGATATTTCTGGCTTGATCTGCTCTAGGATCCATTTGTTTGTCCTTTTGGCTGTCCATGGGATCCTCAGCACTCTTCTCCAGCACCACATCTCAAATGCATTGCTTTTCCTCCTATTTTCTTTCTTGACTGTCCAGCTCTCACATCCATACATGGTAATAGGGAATACGATGGCTTGTATGGTTCTGACTTTTGTGCTGAGTTGTATGTCTTTGCATTTTAGGATCTTTTTTAGTTCTTTCATAGCTGCCCTCCCCATTCTTAATCTTCTGATATCCTGACTGCAGTCCCCATTCCAATGTTTGATCCCAGATATGAGAACTCTTTTACTATTTCTATTTCCTCATTGTCTAGTATGAATGTGTAAGTTCTCTGTGGTCATTATTTTTGTTTTCTTTATGTTCAACAGTAAGCTTGCCTTTGCACTTTCTTCTTTGATCTTCCTTAGTACCTGTTCCAGGTCTGTGAGGTTCTCTGCTATTATTATGGTGTCATCAGCATATCTTGGATTGTTGATATTTCTCCCTCCTATTTTCACTCCTCCCTCTTCCATGTCCAAGCCTGCTTTCCTTACCATATGTTCTGCATATAAGTTGAATAGGTAGGATGATAGGATGCAGCTACTGTTCTGACAATAGCCTCTTGTCCTGAGTACAGATTCCTCATACTTACCCCTATCTATCAATGTGTATCTTTCTTCTATTTACCCTTCTTTGAGTCTTTTTCTAACATTTTTCTCTCTCTCTTGTGTTCTTCCTATCTCTCTTCCATACCTTCCTTCAGCTTGCCCTTACACTTACTCTTACCTCCACTCACTAATTTCTAACTTCATTCACTCTTTCTCTGGAAATTGTTCCAAAGGCTATATTGGCCTTTCCTAAATAAACATATTTTAACCTATCACAAATACATTTACATTCATACTTTCAACACTTATATGGCATGTCCTTCCTATCTTGCAATATGGATTATTTATCATTACTTCTTTTGTAATCCTTTGTGTATTCCTTCTAAAGCGTATGTTACATATCATTTCACTAGTTTCTAAATATCTTTTTCTCTTAATTCATTTAGTTTTATCCATTATTTTACTTTTGCTTTGTCGTTCAACTTCAATATTCTGTAAATCCTTCTACTGTTAATTAACTGACCCTCTCTCTGAAATAAAATAATACAACACTATTCCAGTCCTTTTTGTATTTTTCCAAATTTCCATCTGTCAAGAGTCTTGTTAATTTATCCATCTCTGCCATATCATAGATTTTTTCAATCCACTCTTCAATTTCTGGGACATGGTCTTCTTTCCAGTGTCTTGCTAACGTCACCCTGGCTGCTGCTGTATTATTTTTTAAATTCAGTAGCCAGAATATTTAACATATATTTCAGGTTTAAATTCTAATACAATGTTAAATATATTGCCTATTATTTTGTGAATTCTCAACCAATATTTCTTAATTTTTTCACATGACCACTATACATGAAAAAGGTCCCTTTTTCTTTACCACATTTCCAACACTTACTATTTGATCCAAATATTTTGACTAGTTTATCTGGTGATAGATACCAGTGGAATAACATTGTATACATGCACCCTTTGTATACGTGGGGGATCTGTTCTGGAACCACCAACACCCTGCATAAGGGAAAAAACACAGGACCTCAAGTCCCGTTGTTTTCTATGGTGGCATGCTCCTGTGGGCACGCTGCAGGCACACATGCCATTGAAAGTGCCAGGGCTTGCCATCTGCATGACCTTGAGTTTGCATATAACAAGCCTGCTTACAGCGCAGGCACATTGTAATAGTTTTCTTTTATATTTTGACTTCCAGTATAATTTAATCTTTTTTTTTTCTGTTCTGTTTATTTCAATATTGTTTTAAATCTATCTTTTAGGGGGGTTGCAGACTGCCAGAAATAGTGCAAATTGAGTCCACTTTTAGGGTTAGGGTTAGGGTTAGGGAATCATGGGGACTGTATTTTATTGTAGCACCAGAGCGCTCTGACAGAGAAGGCTCAATGTCTCAGAAAAAAAACAATTCCCATGGTTCCTTAGCACTAACCCTAACCCTAAAAGTGGACTGAATTTGCACTATTTCTGGCAGTCTGCAACCCTCCTTAGTTGCCACTTTAAATACCAATGAATATTTAAACTTTCTTTTATTAATTCTTCTTACATTTTAATCTAAATTTGTTATCTTGTCTGATTAATATGTTTTTATATCATATCCAATCTTTAACTTAGCCTTTTTCTTTACTAAAGAAAGCCTCATGTGGTAAAGTTTCTAATGATTTTTTTTCCAAATTTTTTTCTAATTTTCTTCCAAAGCCATAAAAGTGGTTTTCTTATACAGTGATTATCTTTTATAGTAATAAAGGTACGCATGCAAACCATATACTGTGTTAGTGTTTTCAAGTTGTAGTAATTTACTTTCCTTTCGCTTTATCCAATCTTTAATCCACATTAAACAACTGGCTTGGTAGTATTATTTTTAAATCTGGCACAGATAGACCACCTCTTTCTTTACTGTTTTACTTTTAATCTGACTCTTGGGTTGTTTTGCCCAGCCACAGGAAATTAGATAGTTCTCTTTGCCAAGTTTGAATTGTTTTTTCTTTTTCTATAATTGGAATTGTTTAGTATAAGAATAGTATCTTTGGTACAATGCTCATTTTAATGCAGGCTATTCTACTTAATAAAGATAATCTTAAATTTTTCCAGTTTTCTAAATCTTTCTTGACTTGATTCTGTAGTTTTTATCATTATTTTTGTAAAGGTCTATATTATTTGTTGTTATATCTATTTCTAAATATCATACTTTCTTACTTATACTAAAGCCAGATTTTCAATTATTTCTGATTCCTTTGCTTTTGTTATATTATTAGTTAAAATGTTGGTTTCCCCCTCATTGTTTTAAGTCCCAATATTTCTTCAAAATCTCTTAGTTCACCTTTTAATGTTTCTATACTAGTTAGTCGATTTTCCAAAAGTAATGCCAAATTTTTCCATGAATGCTTTTATTTTAAATTCTGCTCCTTTGTTTTTAACCCCTTGGATGTTTTTGTTTGCATTTATTTTCCTTATCAATGATTCTATTACCATGATGAACAACAGTGGGGACAACAGACATCCTTGTCTAGTGCCCCTTTGTATTCTTAATGCTATTGTTTTCTCTCCATTTACTACTATATATGCTTGTTCTAGGTAAATTGCTTTGATCCAACTTTGAATTTTTTATCCAATTCCCATGTTCTTTAGAATCTCAAATATTACATCCCAGTTTATTCTGTCAAAAGCTTTTTTCCATGTTGCTGAATATTAATGCCATTCTCTATCTTTATTGCTATTAAATAGCTCTATTAAGTCAAGTACTATTCTCACATTTGAGCTTAATTGTCTTTTAGGTAAAAAGCAATTTTGTTTTGCCCCTATCCTATTTTGAAGAATTTTTTTAAAAAAAATCTTTCAGATAATATGGCAAATAAAATTTTGTAATTACTATTAAGCAATGAAATTGGTCTGTAATTATTTGGTAATAATGGGTCTCTCTCAGGTTTTAAAATTAATGATATATTGGGTTCTCTCCATGTTTTTGGAAATTCTTTTCCTTTTATTTCATTCATAATTTTCTGTAGTGGGTTAATTAATTGTTCTTCCAATGTTTTATAATACATAGCTGTAAGTCCATCCGGACCAGGGGCTTTCCCATTTTTAAGTATTTTAATTGCTTGTTTTATTTCTTCTTTTTTAATTGATTGGTCTGACCAAGTTTTTTGTTTCTCTGTGATAGGTTGGATATCCACTTTTTCAGTAAAATTTACTCTGATTTTCCTTACTTTTTTGACCTTCGTTTATTTGTGTATATTTATGAAATACCTCTAATTTTTTACATAATTATTTAATTCTCCTCTCATATTTTAGTAATCAAGTTCTTGTCCCTTTCTTTCTTCAATCTATATGCCAACCACTTACTGTGTATACTCATGTATAAGTCTAGAAATTTTAGTCAAAAAATTGACCTCAAAAACCTGAGTCGAGTGATCCACAGGTCAATTTACATTCTGTATTTTAACTTTCATCAAAAAAGGAATCATCCCTTGGTGAAAGGTAAGAGGATAATCTGTCCTGGACGAACTGACCCCTCTCTGCTCTCTCATCCCTCCAGCTTTTAGGATGATCAAAAACAGTTATGCCTGCTGGGATTTTGCAAGTTCTTTGGCATTGCTTTCTTCATCCATTAGATCCATTGTTATTTCCCCCTAAATATTACCCTCTGGTTATCCACAAGTCATATCAAAATTTTGGCCCCAAAACCTGTCCTCAACTTATACATGAGGTTGACTTATAGTCAAGTATATACAGTGCCTACCTTATTAGCTTTTTCAAAATGGTATTGTTTTGTATATTTTATGTTCCTTTCTATCTCATCTGTTAGACACATTGATATTTCTTTTTGTAATCTTTTTTTTTACCAATTCTATTTTTTGAGGTTTTCATTTAACTTTTTCCTTTTTCCTTTATTGTTTAATTGGTTCTGTTCATTTTCTCATCTCTCTTTCTTTTCCACTGTACATTTTGTTGTATAAACATCTCATGACAGCTGTACTCACTTCTCAAATTGTTGTGTAATTTACCTCTTTGTCCATGTTTTCTTGAAAATATTTTCCCAATGTTATTTTTGCTTTTTCTATTACTTCCTTTTTCCTTAGTAATTTTTCATTAAGCCATCATGAGAAGCTTCATCCTAATTTTTTTAATATTACCGTAGTTGAATAGGGCTGTGATCAGAAATAGTTTTGGGTAAAGACTCCATTTTTACTATATTCTTTGCCCAAAGTTTAGAAATAAAAAAACATATCTAGTCTGGATAGAGATTTGTGACTATCAGAATAATAGGTGAAATCTCTTTCTTCTCCGTATGTGTATCTCCACACATCTATCATTGCTAAGTTTTCCATAATTTTACCAAAGATTTTTGGGATTTTCCCTGGGTTTTTCTTTGTAATTTTATCTGATTTTCTGTCTAGGGGTGGGTCTAATTCCCCATTCCAATCACCCATCATAATGATATGTTCCTAATTTAGTTCTAAGATTTCCTCTCTTTAAAAGGTTTTGACGTTCAGCTAGAGC